>JBAMAV010000777.1:0-448247 GCA_037043315.1 Amiota communis | reverse complement strand
ACTAGTTGGGTGCCCGCGGCTTCGCTCGCTGATATAAGTATTAGACATATTTCTTATAGCGATTTCCCGCTTCACTTCGCGCGGAATATTGTTTATATTAATAGAAATCTAAAATAAAATTAGCCTATGTTACTCCTTAATGCATCAGCTATCTGCCAGTGAAAGTCCCGTCAAAATCGGTTCAGCCGTTTCAGAGATTAGCGGGAACAAACAGACAGACAGACAGACAGACAGACAAAAATTGTAAAAAATGTCATTTTGGCATATGTACTGGATATATATTCATATATGCAAGAAGTAAAAATCTGTTCTTTTAATATTACAAACAGCAACTTCAATTTTATTTATCTGTATAGATGTAACAATAAAAACTGTATTCAATCTATACAGATAAATAAAATTGAAGTGTCTGTAATATTAAAATAACCGCTTTTTACTTCTTGCATATGATATATAGCTTTTGCCAGCGACTTCGTTCGCGTGGACTTCAGGTTCGTCCCGTCTTCTAGTAATAAGTAAGAAATACGGTAACTAAGCACTGCAGAGCCCTAATCATAAGCCTATAGGTAGCTACTGCAGTATGCTCCTATAAACTACATTTAACGATCTTTTTCCTTCAGCATAAACATGCAGATTCTTCGCTTTGGAAACACGTGAGCAAGCCACATAGAGCTGACCGTGAGAAAAACATGGCGTGCCCAAATGTAGGCCTGCTACCTTCAAGGTTTGACCCTGCGATTTGTTGATCGTCATTGAAAATGCGACTTTTAATGGGAACTGCAGGCGTTTAAAATTGAATGGCAAGTTGTTGGGTATGATTGGGATGCGCGGTATAAGAACATTGTCTCCCTTGGCTTCTCCAGTTAAAATTGTAGCCTTCACTATATGCCTTCCTAATTCGGTAACTCGCAACCGAGTACCGTTGCATAATCTTGGCGCATCCAGGTTACGTATTAACAAAACGGGTACACCTACCTTTAATTCCAACTTGTGTGATGGCACCCCGGACAACTCTAAAGAGTTTAGGAACTCTACGGGATAACTTGTAGTGTCATCGGATGACATAACTGTGTCAATGGAATTATACACTGATGTTTCGCTGTTTATTTCGGCCAAGATTTTTTTATTTATTTTCGCAACAGTCTCATTTTTTGGTGCCAATATGGTTCTTTCACACAACCAATTTTCGTCAAGAATATTTTGTTGCAGATTCGGAAAAACTTGTTCAATAAGTTCGTTTTCTGTCTCCACAGCATGACAAAATTGCTGTGTGAAAAGAACCATACCTTCTTGGTCGGTGTTTAGGTGGCCTTCACCAATTTCTAGTAGTTTTTGAGCATATGCTCCTGATTCGACATCGCTGAATAACTGGACTCGCATGTTAGTGGTAAGATAAAGCTTTTCAACTTTAGACCACAGATATGAGGCTTTTAGACATGCGTTAATTTCATCTGCTGCAGTGCCTCTCTCGATAACAGGTAAAGTCTGTCTAAAATCCCCTGCCAATAACACTACCACACCACCCATCAACTTTCGATTGCTGTGAATATCTTGTAGACAGCGATCAAGCGCCTCAATGGCGCGTTTGTGTGACATAGTGCACTCGTCCCACACGATCAGCATACATTGTTGCAAGAGGGCGCCACGGGCACTGCTCTTACTGATGTTGCACGTTGGGGTTTCTTCGCTCGCCAGATTAAGAGGTAATTTAAAAACCGAATGTGCCGTTCGTCCACCGCTCAGCAATGTTGCAGCGATCCCAGAGGAAGCCACCGCTAATGCAACTTTACGGTCCTTACGAATTTTTGCTAGAAGCAAATTAAGCAAAAATGTTTTACCTGTACCGCCCGGGGCGTCAAGAAAGAAAAGGCCGCCTTTGTCAAGCTCAACTCGTTGTAATATTTTGTTATAAATGTTTTTTTGTTCGGGTAGCAGGCGTGGTTCAGTTTCGCTGACCTGAGCGTCTAATAAAGCAATATCGTAGCTTAGCTCTTTGATCAAATCGGTCGACAACTCTCCTCGACGCTCTGGTGTAGGCATACCGAAGTCAGACAATTTCTTACCGGAAATCGTTATTATTTTGTCCTCTATATGTCTCAGTGCTTCATTGAAACATAGATCATTGTTGACTTGATCCATCCTTTCAAATCTATGCAAGATATCCTCCGATAATGCAGATTTATACTTATCCCATAGTTGAAGGGGATTGGATAAACCGCAAGTGCATATCAATATTGCAAATAGTTCTCTTATTTGCGAAGGAGAGCGACACAGCACTGCCTCTTCCATTGTGGCATCCCAGTGGTTGTCATCTTCCAACAACCCCAACTTCTCACACGCTTGTCGAAAAGTTTCAAGTTCTTGGCCGTCAACTGTTTTTAGATCCAAAAAGCTAGTGGGGCCCTGTACTACATTCAGCAGCATTCGCAAACAGTAACATTCGAAGTTACTAACATGCACTGTGTAAATGCGCCCAAGAGCATCTCCTGCCTTCACACCTGGCCAGCCGTCGACAGGTGTGCCTTGTAAACGACGTTTCCATTCTTTCGACGACACGTTCCATGTATAGTAGCGGGGTACGTCAACATAAAGTAATGTTTTTGCAAATGCGTCATTTTGGCAAAGCAGGAAAAATGCAGTTAGTGTCGTCTTAGGTGGTGCGGCCATTCTCTCTCTAAAATTGTTTTCAGTGAAGTAAATCCGCTGACCATTAGGCAGATGAACCGCAAGGTGAGTGACTGTTGGGTGTCTTTCATGCAGAGGCAGACCCAAGATCCGCCACGCTGCTTCATTACTACTAACATATCTACCGGCTCGATACGTTTGCACCTCATCTCTCGGGTCAATATTAACATTCCCTTGCTGTCGAATGTTAAAAATAGCCTGGTCGCTGCCTTTGTTTATATATTTACAAATATATTTTATCGCCTGTACCGTATTGCAGAACTCTACATTTATGTGACAGTTATAAATTTTAGACAGAAGAGGAGAATATGGGACAATCCAGCTATTGTCAACCAATACTTCCTGTGTTCCACCTCGGGTTTTTAGAGTTATCGTACGGCCGCCATCTCCTGGTGTTCTACGCCTGTACAAAGGATAGCCTTTGTCGTTAGTTTGAGTATCTTTTAAAAGCGCCCTTGGATACTTTTTGGTGCATTTTCCTTCTTTCATGCATGGTGATGACGGATTTAGTGCACCACAGGGACCGTGAATCATATTTTTGGTTACAGTATCGTAGAGTTTTCGATCACTTTCTGGATTTGGTATCTCCGCACTTATGACTTCATCAATTTGGTTGGGGCGTAATTTTTCCGTCAACCACAGCAGTAAGTGCACGTGAGGCAGACCTCTTTTTTGCCACTCGATCGAGTACATGAAACACTTCATATCTCCAAATATTTTACCTTTTGTAAGTAGAGCAACCAATTTTTGTACTTTTATTTTAAATAACCTGGCTGTTAAGTCATGTCTGTCTGTTGCATTTTGACCTGGAATGAGCTCTTTAGTAATTTCTGGCCAAGCGGGATTACATGTCATTGTAATAAACAGATCAGGCCTCCCGTAGTTACGCACGTATGTGAACGCATCCTGCGTGTACTCATGAAGATATCTCGGGCTATTTACAAATGATGATGGGAGTATTACCAATTGACCCAAATTGTTTGGATCTAAATCCGCATCATTCCTGACCGCGTCTTGTAAATGTATATAATTTTCTGCTCGCAGTTTTGTTTGGTTTAAAGCAATAAACCTTAAGCGCTCACTCTCCACTTTGACATACATGTCCACCAAAAACTGAAGAAAGAGAAGCCTACATCGAAGCAATAAATTAAAATTGTTGCGACGTACCATCATATGATACGCATAAAAGTCTTTGCACGACACTTTTTTGTTCGGTATAGGCTGTTTTGTAACTGGGTTTGTCTGAGGAATATCAAAACTGTACCCCTCTTGTCCTTTCCAAAAAATTATCGGGTACTCGAGAGCATCATAAAATCTATGAGTGTCCGGAACTCTAGTAAGCCGGCCATCGTGCGCCTGAATAACAATGTCCCGAGACGCAGTTTGTTCAGTACTAACTACTACGGCAGCTATTTCGTTTGTGGTCGGGGCATTGAATCGTCTTTCGTGTTCACCACGTGGTACACGATCTGGGTGTATCACGACCTTGTAATTATCGCTAGTCACTCTATCTTTAGCCATTTTAAATTCATGCACTAAAACGTTGTGATCATGTAGAACTTTTTGTATTTTTTGAACTGTGTTTCTTTCCACACCTGGTACGTACTCAGAACGCCTATCAACTTGTGCTTCCTCATCACCCATGAAATAAACTTGCAAAAATTTTGGTTGCGTATTAGCAGCAGGAAGCAAAGAGCCAATTGTGTGGTATATTTGCCCTTGGATTGTAAAAGTCGGGCAAAATCCTGGCATCGACACAATGTTATCAGCTCCAAAAGATGTCATATGGAAGCATGTATTGTATTTTCTTATGTTTTTTAAAAAATGGCGAGACTCATCTGTTTCATTTGAAAAAAGTTCTTTAAGAGGTTCAACAGGCTCGTCTATTGAAGGAAGAACTACTTTTCCTCCCGAACAACACATGCCTGCAGCTTCCTCTTTCCATTTAAGAGCACCGCAAAATCTGCATTCTTTATTCATCGCTTCTATTTTTATAAGCTTGTGGCTTTCGTAATCAAGAGTTTCATCGTACTCAAATGCAGCTTTATCGAATACTCCCCACGCGTTTCTTGTAAATATTAATCGTCGCTGTTGTGCCCTTTCAGCAACAGCGCGTCTGCGAGCTTCAGCAGCTTCAACAGTTTCAGTAGCTCTTTGGGACCCTATGTAAGTCGCTTGCTGAAGACGCCGAGCTTGAGACTGTTCGGGTGTCTCAGAAGCCCGTTGAGATGCCAGATATTCAGCGTTCTGTTGACGTCGAGCTTGAGACTGTTCGGGTGTCTCCGCAGCCCGTTGAGATGCTAGATACTCAGCATGCTGTCGACGTCGATCCTGGGACTGTTCGGGTGTCTCAGAAGCCCGTTGAGATGCCAGATATTCAGCGTTCTGTTGACGTCGAGCTTGAGACTGTTCGGGTGTCTCTGCAGCCCGTTGAGATGCTAGATACTCAGCATGCTGTCGACGTCTATCTTGGGACTGCTCTGGTGTCTCAGCAGCTCTTTGAGCTGCCTCACGCTCTGCTTGTTTAAGCCTTCGCAGTTCGGCTTGTGGAAACGTCTCGTTAAGTCTAGCTACTTTCATAGTTCGAGCTTTATTAGAGCTTTGGGAAAGATTAGACTTACGCTTTCTCGGCATAATTCTTAAGTACGTGTTGTTTCTATACTTCCAAAAAATACAGTACGGTAGTTATTGTTATGATTGTACTTTAATGCAATCCTTGCCTATTTAATTAACCTATCTATATAGTAATTCAATTGTCAATGAAGTGAAGTAATTCGTTATAATTAACCTATTTATATAATTTGTTATAATTAACGGTAAATAACCTATCTATATAGTAATTGAATTATCAATGAAGTAATTCGTAAAATCATCAAATAAAACTTAGCGCAGTTTTTTACAATAAATTCTTTATCAAGATTACAAAAAAAAAACTTATTCTTTAAAATTAACTCTAAAAAGTATTTTAATCTGTGATATCTTCGAAAATATTTATTTAATTTACATGCTGTAAAAAGCCATATTGATCTTTATTAAATGCAAAATGTATTTAAGATACTTAATTGGATAAGGATTAATACTGTATTGCTTAAAATCGCTTCGTAAATAAGCCATTATTTCTCGTACAAAGTAAAGGATAAAAAATGGTTATTGTGGGTTACTCTTAAGAGATAAACATATACCATCACGGACTTTTTTGTAGACCTTTTTAAGTTGTACAATACTGTAGTAAATTGTTTTGATCTATCTTGTAGGATTCAGTCAGCGTTTGCAATGTAAGCGCAAAAAATGTGTTTTTTTTACGACCTCACATTAAAAACCTCAAAAATTGTAGCCTATGTGTTATTCTGATGTATAAGCTATAGCCTATGTGTTATTCTGATGTATAAGCTATATTGTGGTAAAGTTTCATTCAAATCCATTCAGTAGTTTTTACGTGAAAGAGTAACAAACATCCATACATCCATACTTACAAACTTTCGCCTTTATAATAGTAGTAGGATTTTAAAGAAATTGTGACTTTATTTGAGTAACTGCACAAAATGGAATGGATTATTAAGATATGTTATTCATTAAATTGAATTATTAAAACAAAAACAATGACTACAAAAATCACGTAGTCGGGAACGCTAGTTAATATATACTTATATTTCTAAATTAACTTTTAAATAATTTATTGGTTTCAATTAGAATTTTTTAATCACATAAAAGCTTTTTTTTTTAATACTGAAATTTGTAAAACAACATGAGTACGAAATTTACAGGGGACCAAACATTGCACATTTTAAATGTCATCTTTGTAAAAAGGAAAAAAATAAAAGTAAAACAAATGACAAGTGACATTAACTTTATTTTATGACACTTAACCAACATACTTTTACAGACATTTACTTTTGTCTGAAGTATATTTACTTTCGCTGAACCTCAAAAAATAAAATTGTAAGTGCGAGTTGCACCATTTAAAAAAGCATGAAAGTGAGCGAGGGTAAGTGAACTTAAAATAATGGTGGAGAAATACGAATGTGGAAAAGAGTTAAATACTACTTGAATGAGAGGATAAAAAGGTAAATACATAGAATACAAGTAACGAAAAAGTTTTATCAACTGGGAACTTTGAAGTGGCAAACTACGCCGACACAAGTCGTGGGTAGGTAAAGCAAAGTAAAGAAGACAAAGTCGTAGGCGTACATAAAGAATGAACAAACGAGTTAAGAGCTAAGATCATGCCACAAAAGAGAATATGGAATTCAATTTGCCAAAACTAAAATGGCGGCTGTCTTTCTGTTTGTCTGTCTGTCTATCTATCTGTCTGTTTGTAGAATTGTGTTCCAACTGTGTGCATATCCAAAACCGCAAATTTGCTTAGACGAAAAAGCACCATTTTTGGTTTCATTATTGTTTGTTGTAAAAAAAAAAAAAAGGAAAAGGGCAACATGTACAAAGGAGTTACATATTGTAGTTAGGCACACACAAGGAATCTGCTTTAAATAACAAGGGACATAAACTTCAAACCAATACACAAGTTGACACATTTATTCAAATGTTGCATACTTTTCGGCTGCTGCTTTTACACTTTTTCTCCCTTTTTTTATACAACATTCTCTATCTCCTTGTTCTAGGTTAGTCTTTTCCTCTCGATCTACGGGGACGCGTTTCCGCTGGTAATAAAGTTGTGCGCCAACTGTCTGCAATAAAAGCCAAGGAATGCCAAGAACAAATGCTCGTAACTCTTAAGACGACAAGTATGAAAAACACATATAGGTACACACACACATGAACACATACATACATATGTAGTATATGTAAGTATTGTATGTTTGTAGATACCAAAAAGATGCAAAGTGAAAACTTTGTTGAAAATTGGAAATAGTTTTTTTTTTTTCTTTAGTTATTTGGTAATTTTCTATTAACACAAGTCGAGTGCAGTCCTCATCGTCGAAATTCTTGTCGTCCTTGCACAGTTTTCATTTGGTTCTCCGTCCACTATGTGTATCTTCATTTTGGTTACAGAAGAGCTAGGTTATAGACTCCATGTGTGTTCGTTCGTTCCTCTGTTTCTTTAGTATAACATTACTTCAAGGAAATATAATTACAAAATATATACAAAGATGACAAAGACACAAACAGACAGCTACTATCTGGCTCTTGTTCACTCTGCATATATGTGAATGTAAATATCTATGTAATATGCAAATATTCTTGTAGATATTTCCGCAGTAATTTCATTGTACTACCAGTACTATAGCCAATTCCTTTGCACTTCCTTGACTATGTTTTCTTCATATTATTTCGCATTTCTTTGCAATAAAAATGCAATTTTGTTTCTTTCGCTTGTTAGTTTCGTTCCTTCGTCCTTGCCGTTGCCAATGTCCTTGTTTGTTATTGGTTTCTATTGCAGCGTAAAATTGTTAATGTCAAAATGATTATCGAATCTTCTACTCTTTCTTATTTTCACAGAGGAAGAAATGCAAATTCATTCAATTATCCTTTGCCTTTAGAGAGTTTTTTTTGTTTTTATACGAACTTAATTCAATATTTATTCATTCTTAATTTGTTTACTATTGCCTTCGGTTATTTTTATTAATTAATTCATTATCTTTGAATTATTATTATTTTTATTTTAAATAACTGCAATCATTTATGCTTCTCTTATGTATGTCAATATTCATTTTATTTTCATTTCTTAATTGTTTTTAATTATTTTTTAGAATATCATCATCGACATTTATATTCAGGGGTTTCAGAAGCGCACTCACAACTATTTCCATAGTTCAAAAGTAAGAATGAATATAAGTCCAGTGTTACAGTGTTTTAACAACATCAAAGAATATAACTCTGTGGGTTGTTTTCTTCTTCAAGCAGACGTTTTAAATAGAAATTCATTCATAGAGATCTACTTGAGTATATGGTACTACTTCTTGTTTTTCTGAGTATTTTTGGAATTGAGGAACTTGTGATTGTTTAGATGTAACAATGCGTGGATACATAAAATGTATGGTACTTAATTGCATGGCATATATAACCCTCTTGTGATTGAACATACATTACAAATTTGACTTATGTTTAGGGTAGAGTATCACGAGTGATATACCAGGTGTAGAAGCTTGCAATGTCTTTTTTTTTCATTAAAAATACACAATAATTTAGGAATAATGGCAAAGGTTTTTTTTTACAAAGTATTGGCCCACGCTTTCTACACATTTTGTCCATCTTTCAGGTATGACATTCCAAAAGAAAGATTCATTCTTCATTGAAATCGATTCACCAAGCCATTCATCAAATGTTTTGAAATTCTGTTCAGCTAGAGCGTGTCCCATCGATGAAAACAAATGCTAATCTGGTGTGAGAGTTCCTTACCTAGAGTGGAAATGGTGTCTTTGACCAGATTGGTCGAATGTGCAGAACCGTTGTCATGGAAAAAAATTACTTTGCCATGTCTTCTGGTCATTTTTCGACTAACGCATGGTTCTAATTTATCATTTGCTGCCATAATGAAGATGATATGTATCATCCACGACATATCTGCAGAGACAACGGAACGCAGCGTGCCCAAACCTGTGAAGATAGTGCTTTTAGCATCCATGGCCAGTTATGAATTAAGTAAATTCGAACTCCACAACGACGCTTAAGACAATCTTTAATATATAGGATGAGGTGGTGTATCCTCCGTGGCTCTGCCCTACTCCACCTGTGCTGACATATATTCAGGTATCCGGTCTTCAGTGTCATCGTTTTAAAGCGGAGCTACGAAGAATGTATGCATGCTTCGAATCTCCTTGCAGCTCACAGGGGATTGTAAGGCGCATGATACAATAACATCTGTGGACGACTGGGCATACTTATCTGCTGAGTTTGCCTACATAATGAGGGGCGCTCGAAAGTACGAGAGAACAATGGCGTCTGCTTGATTAAGCTTACTATCCCTCATTACGAAGGAGTGCTTTGGTGGTGCCATAGGGAATAAACGGGATTTGGGGCTAGTGAATCCGACATAACCTGTGGCACCGGTCATAAGTATCTTTAGAAGAATTTTATTCCAAAAAAAAAAATCAATTACTGCAGGTAGCGATTGGTTTTAATTGTTTCCGTCTGGTGAAAAGATCGTATTGTAGTACACAACACCCTTCAGATCCCACCAGACACACACACAGCATTGTCTACTTCTCAATGCAATCCTGTCTTTCAGTTAAGTTGATGATGGCGTTACCCATGATATTTTGCGTTTGGAATACTTAAAATAAATCCATTTTTCATAGGCAGTCACAAAAATTCAATTGCTTTGCCATAATTTTTTGTGTCTGTGTATCGACTGCATCCAATAAACCTTCCACAAGAATTCGATGACTTGCCGATGCTGAAATATCGACATGTTTGCCACCGGAAAGAAAAATGATAATAACCTGTTAACTAACAAACAATTATCGCGTTTTTTAGCGGGTGACCATACCCACAAAATAACACTTTGGGTTGACATAAAAACGAATTAGCTTTGTGCGCAATCTCTTGGAAGAAAAGCGACATTTTAAACTTCTAAACCTGGTATAAGGACTTTATTAAATCGTTTATACATCTTCAAAAAGAAGTTCTGGCACTTTAAATTTAAACAATTCCTACTCAAATAATTAATTCGTGATTTCACAAAAACAAAATGTTTTTCATTTAATTTAAAGATTTAAAGTAAACGTTAAGTGAAGAGAAAAACTAAAAATTCTTAATGAAAACTTGAAAAATATGAAAAACTTTTATTTTTTTTTAAATTCTTGATAAAAATGAATGCATTTTGCAAAAGAAAATGGGAATTGGAAATGGAAAAGTAGTGGAGAAATATGAATAAATGACAAAGAGAATGCACGGACGGACGGACGGTTGAATGGTTGGAAAACAACACTTGGTAACATAAACAGCTGACACAGGTAAAACAAAAGTGGCGGAAAAACGTTACATCATCTGTACTTTGATGTTGAAAGAAAAATAAAATAGTAGTATGATAACAAAGAAGACACAGTCAATGGATGATGGAGAGAGTAGTTAGTAAAGGCAACGATCCAAAGGAACTGCAACAATAAATGAAAGAAAAACTAAGAGTATAAAAAAACAAAAATAAAAAGTAAAAATAATTTCTTTGTGACAAAAGGACTTTGCTGGTCGAAGGCTTGGCACGTGTCGAAACGAAGAAACGAAGTAGCACCTGAAAGCGGGTTGAATGCCAGGAGAAACAACAACGACACCAAAAGAATGAAAAGACCACTTCGACGATGTTGAATACTACTCCAAAGTAACGTTTTGCTATTGTGGGCGCGTTGATCATGGGACGAAACACGAAAGTTGAGTGTCCTGTTTGTATGAGAACGATGAAGAAGTCAAAAAACTTGTAGTGATAGGTTGAGAAATTCATTCTCTTTTACTTTACTTTTTTACCCTCATTCTTTGCGCTGTGCTTTTGTTTCAGTTTTCATCTTTGCTTGTGTTGGTAATACGCTTTGTTTGTCACAAAAGCGATGACAAGGAATGACGTCCCAAAAACAAAAAACAGGATGAAAGTAAATAACAGCGACATCAGCCTTACAATTTTTTCATTTTACTTTTGATAAAGAAGAGGAAAGCAAACTAAACATAAGCAAGAATTCAGGATATACAATAGTACATATCTAGTGAAGAAAACACTCACCTGGCACCAATAAGGAGACTGTTGCCATCCTTGGTGACGAGCTTGAAATGATCCACGACACTTTCATTTCCGAGAAATTTCAGTACATCTTCTGGACCTGAAAGCAAAAATAGAGAAAAAGAAAAGAAATAATGAGTTAGTGAAGGTTAAAAACTTTCTTTTATGTTTTGATGATGTATGACACGGTCGTCGTTCGTTGGTCGTTGTCTCTTTATCCTTTCGTTCTTAGTTCTTTAGTCAGTTTGTTTTTGGAATGCATGTACATGCCTAATTAGGCAATTAAGCGCCTCAAAAGCTGAAATAAAAAATAGAAGCAGAAACGAGAACACAGAAAAGTGTATACAAAATTGCAAACAAAACAAATTCATTCAAAAGACAAAAGTTTAAATAATTAACAAAAAAGAAAACATAATAAACAGAAAAAATGGTTGAAAACAAAAAAAAAAAGGATATGGTTGCTACTCTGGGTAGGAGTTTAGAGTTGCATCAGCAGCAAAAGCAGAATGGCAACTAAAGTGTATAGATAAAACGGAAATGGCAGCACTTTGACAAATGAGACGCAATTAGTGTGAAAGACAGATGGCTCAATGAATGGATGAATGAATGAATCTAGGATACGACTAACTGACTTAACTGTTAAAGGATTGCTCTACTGTGCTTGAAACATATTGCAATGGTTGTTTATTTTTGCAGTTTGAACAATGTGACAGACAAATGATCAAATTAAGATTGTCTTACAGTATGTGGGTAAAAAAATGCACAATGATATCATGACACTCTATGTTTGTAGATTAGTTAGATTTGGTAAGTACTCTTTGCTAGTTTCCTTCCTCACATTGAGAAAACATCAAGTGTGAAGATCACATAAGGTTTTTTGATTGGCAAAAATGGCAAATAGTCATATCATTACCCTGAGCAATGATGTTTAAAATGTCAAAGATTGGCGATATTAGAAATATAAGAATCAAAAAGGGCAAAATAAATGAAACAGCTATCATTCAATTCAATTATTTGTGAGTCAGAAGGCCAGTCAAGTCTTCACATAGAATCAGTAAGAAATATGCAGGTGAAAGAATGAAAGATGACTATAAAATCAATTTGTTAGTAAAAAAAAGTGGTGTTGCCTTGCTACCGATCTCATACGCATTAATTTAACAAGTCAATTGACTTTCAGAATAATTTTAAGCTACATAGGAAATCATTTTTAAACAAACTCAAATATAAACGGACTCAAAGAACGACACATACAAGACACCGAACGGATTGCGACTATGTAACACAAATACTTTATGTTCAACTAGCGTTACCCGGCGCACGTTGCTACACTCCACCATGTGATGTTAATGTGTGATTTTTAGTGCAACATAAATGGATAAACATAATATTTGACGATTTGGTGTATAGATAGATGTACAGATTTTTTTGAATTCCTACTCTAGAGCAAGGTACATATAGTTGACCGTGCATATAAGCATGGATTTTCCAAATTTAATCGTGCAATGCATAGTGACTGTCCTTCCTTTAGCTTTGTTAATTGTATGTTTGTTGGCGCCGAATAGCTTTCCATTAATAAAGTTATTCTCTTAGTTCAGTTTTCATATCAAGTAACAATGAACAGGATGGATGAACGGTTTGAGGACAACGTGAATATTGTTGAAAATCTTTTTATAAACACTAATTGGCGATTTACAACAAATTGGACAGCATAGAAACCTTCTCCATGAAAATACATGGGTGATCGAGATTATCGGTGAAACGGTGTCGGAGTTTATCGATCACATACTTATTTGGACATCCATATTGATATACATATATAGATAACTTAATATGGTACAACAATACAAAACACAAATTGCTCAGGTGCGGAGTCAGAAACCACCATTTCCTTGATTTTCACTGTCTTGGGCAAAAATGGCCTAAACGATTATTATTTATTATTTTTTTATATGAACTCTTTAAGATCATGTAATATCGGCTATTCTAACCATTGTACTTAGAGGCATGCATGAATATATCCAAAACATCATTCACTAGGAAATGAATGGTATATGAATGCATTCATACAGACCTCTTGTACAGCTGCATGGTTCCACTCATATTAGTAGCTACTCAGAATAGTATCGAAGTCACTCAAAAATATGAGTGAAAAAATCCGTGAGTAATGAGTGATTGATTGTTTGTGTCTTGCTTATCCAAAGCAAAACGAATGTATATGATTTCCACGCGCACACTTCTTGTCTCTTTTTTACGATTAGCCTCTTAATCTTTATCTATTCAATCATTCCGCTTTGTTTTGGTTTAATGAATACTTAACTCATGCAATATCATATCCAATCGTTCCATTTGAAAGTGTTCCTCATTAATTTTTGCTACGATACAGCCAAAAGCCGTTTTGAGTGGAACCATGCAGCTGTCTCATAGGAACATGTGAATAGGAATGTACTCGTATCAGTGAGTGTGTACAGTATATTTATTATACATTCATGCAGCTACTTAATATGTAAAAATCATAGTTCTCTGATTACTGAATGAGGTAGTTCTCGTACAAAATGTACTATAAAGCCAGGATTGCTGTTGTTTTCTAAACCCTACAAAAAAGATTTGTGTCCATGCCAGTTAATGTATGAAGTGTATGTTTATTAAGTTATCATTTCCTTGCTAATTAACACAAAATTTAATATCCTGTTCTGTTTGAAAGTTCCTTTCATACAACCACATCAAATGGTATCGATTTGTGCAAAAAGGCCTTAGGAACATTTTTGTGATCTATGCACATCGTATAGTATGAAATTCTATGCAGTTGAAGTAATTAGTTTTTGAGTGAAATGATTCTACATTGAACTTGCTTTGGGTAATGTTATCATTTTATTTTTTAATTAAAAATTCTAAAACTATTTTGTTTATATTTGTTAGTTTATGCTCCGTTTATTCAACTTTTCGTATTCCTTTCAATTCTTTAATAATTGTATTTTACAGTTTATTTTTTTTCATTTTCGACCATAAGAGTACGTGGATTTTATTTCATTTTCATTTTCCGGCACTTTGTGCATTGACATATTTTACGCTTTCACTTCCGGTTGAACAGCTCTTAACAACATCATCATCCAGGAAAAAAGAAGCAGTAGGAGCAACTACCAACATCAACTCTTCACCGTGTGTGTGAGTGGGGAACTCAACAAAATATTTCTGAAAAAGCCATTTTGTTGACTAAATTTCACTTTTCTTTTTTTCGTGTTTGGTTTGTTTCCTTTATTGGTTTTTCGTTTCGTTGGTTAACCACAAATGGACAACAAATACACATATTCACAAACACTCACTCACAATTCTTCAATGAAAATATTTTCAATAATATTAAAACTTTTTCCAGGGAAAGAGGAAGCAGGTCGAGAACAAGAAGGACGAAGGCAGTTGATGTTTGAATTGTGTGTGTGTGTGTTTATGTGAATCTCATAAGTTGAAAGCTCAAAAGCTCGAAGGGTATTACTAAAGGTTAGAAACGCCATCATTGATCAAATACAAACACAAACAAAAACAAAAGCGCACTCCCGCACACTCACACAGTTGCTCCATCAGCAATTGTGGTTGCTTATGTCCATCGTTAGTTTACATTCACTTCTTTACTATATCTATGTCTATATCTCTGTTTGTTTATATGTGTGTGTGTGTGTGTTTGTGTGGCTTCTGTCCTGCTGCCTGCCGCTTAGATGCTTTCAAAAAGGATAATTGAAGAAATAAGCGGATGAACACAAAAGTCTTTTTCGCCATCAGTTTCACTTAAACATTATTTCTCGCCCTCTTCCATCCAATCTACACTCCTCCTTTTTTTTTATCGTTTGCGCAAAATAAAAACAAAAACAAAGAAAACGAAGAAATTTAAAAGGACATAACAACTGTCAAATCTTGTTAACGAAGCAGCATTGAAAGCCAAAGCCAAGCATCTGTGAAAAAGTTAAAGCGTCAAATTTGTAACTTCCGTGTTACTTTTTATGTTGCTATTCCTGATATTATTACAAATATTATTACTATTTTTTTAATGGATTAAGGTGACTTTGACTGAAGAAAATTTTAAATTTTAACAAAACTTATTTTTTTTTTTGATTTTTTACATGAAAAATAAAGTTCATTTAGCTTAAAAAAAAATAAAATTGTTGCATACTTTTAGGAATATGTAAATATTATACCATAAAATAAATAGATACTTCAGGGACGGCAAAATCAAATTGAACTACGTACATATATGGGTGTTTTGTTCTAAAATATTTCAATGAACAGATACAATTAATTTAAATTATTGAATATCTAAAAAAAGGAAATCTCTTTACACCAAGGGCGTAGCCAGGTACGGTACGGATGCAGATATTTTATTACGAGTACTTATTAAAATTGCTCTTCAAGATCTACAAATCTTCAATAGTTAATGTGAATAACCTCGAAGATTACTATGAGTACAATAAAATAAATATTTATTTAATAAAAAGAGAACTAAGTCTCGAACCGCTTACGCTTGGCGTAAAAATAATTTTCTTTAAGGAAGTGTGTCACACTTGATGAGAAACTTTATGGAACAGTCACCTACAAATCATAATTAACAAGGCTAGGAGCAACTAAATGAACCAACAACAGATTGATAGGTAAGAATTTGGGATTGAAACCAATAATGTCACTGTGGCTGTACACAGCTATTACTAGAACGATATTGTCATCTGACTGGAAATTAGAATGAAGCACAGCTCAATTGAAGGTTGTTAGGGGCTACGCCTTTGCTTTATACAATATGACAAAATTTCAAAAGACTTTATTTGATAAAGTTTTTTAATTCGTGGATTTCGTTATTTAATCACTGGTTGCTTGGCATCGTTAATTTTCATTTAGATCTTTTTTTTGATGGAAACATATAAGCAAAAAATTTTTAATTTGATTACTAAATAATTTATTAATAATTTTTCATTTACTTTTCTTCGTTTGGTATTGTTATTTTAATTTTTATGTATATTTTTTCCTGTTTTACAATCTTTTTGTTACGCCTTTACAGTTTTTATTTTTTTAATTTTTACATTTTTGCATTTCTTTCTCCTTTGTGGTAAATGAAAAAGGAAGAATTTACTTGGTTGAATGGCAGTTTTTGGTTGGACTGGATTTCATTTCATCATTCAAGTGGCAGAATTGCTATAAACCAATAACAACAAAAACCAAAGGAACCAAGAAAGAATTTAAATAAAAAATTTAAAAGAATAAAAATGAATTTCTTCTTTAGGCATTTCACACTTTGTACCATAAGTAAATGGATATTGCATGCATGAATATGCACGTCACACAAAGAAGAGTTTAATGCACACAGTAGAATAAGGATATAATATACGAAGAAAATACTGCTATCCAGATTTTCGATATTATTGATTTATAAGCAGCAACAGGACAAGCAACCGCAACCAAAAACATGAGAAGTTTGGTGCATGCTTTCTGACGGTGGCCTCATTCATAAAGAATGCAAAAATCCCATCAAAAAGAAACACACTTTTAATTCAAAACAAATGCAATGCAATTAAACACTTAAACTGTGAGTTTATAAAGAAATAAGTAAAATATAATGACAGGTAGATATCTTTGTTGCTAGCTGAATTTTGTCTCACTCGGTGGCCTGATATTGCTTATCTACAGCCACCACTTCCAGTAATGATACCGCAACCGGTAATCATAGCAAAAAAAATAAAAATAAGAAAACAACACAAATTTTGGTTATTAGGTCATCTAAAAATATTTATTTTTTTTTTTTTGTTTATTTATTTAAATTGATTTATTTAGTATTTTATTTTGAATATTATAAAATGTTTTTGAATGAAATATTGAATATTTTCATAATATTTTTATTTTAATTTTCTTTACCTACAACATTGCTGATAAATGAAACTTGATGGAAGCTCATTATTTCTTTATTCTTAAAATGGTTCTTAATGTTTCTCATATAACAAACATTCTTAAGGACATCAATCGTAATAATCATATTTGATAAGCATTTAATATATAAATTGGATTTTGAGTATTGGGCCTCACTTCAGATAAATGAAATGCCATGGCTTCAGGAACAATTTTATTAGCCTCTTGAACCGAATTAAAATATTCTGTTTCATTGAGTGTGGTGTTGGCAGTTGAAGTCATATCACTATGATGGCTGCCACAGATTAGATCTTGCCAGAATTTAAGACTCTCGGCAAGTAACATTAGTTGCAATTTCAGCATTTTTAGCATCGCCATTTAAAGCTTGCCATCAGGTGTTTTGTAGATCTTGAACCACTCGTCAGTGCCAATTACTTTAACTTGTACGACTTCACCACGTTTAGCTACACGGTAAATAATTTCAAAGACATCAATGGGATCGTTGTCACCTTTGTAACAAGTTCAGGATTCTCCCAGGTTTATGGCAAGGCAACATAATTCCAGATATAACCCTTCTGGGGGAAGCAATTTGCGAAAAACCGCAATTTGTCCTTTTAGATATCTTGTTTAATAGGATTCAATGGTGACTTAAGCGAAATCTCCTTTTTAGCATTGGTCCAATGAGGAGTTCAACCAGAGTTTTGTCTTCATTGGCAAAGAGTGGAATGTCATGCAATGGGGAAACAACATTGCCGCATTTATTCTTCAAGTAAACGTTGTAAGATGGTGAATTCGGTTCGCCTTGCTGGACAGTTTCGTATTACGCCATCTTGGCAACTTCTTTTGTATTCAAGGCTTTCGATTTAATACAATAAAAAAGGAAGTAAACTAACTGAAAAAGTCCTTGCTGATGATGACGTTTTTAACAAAGGTGTAAGCATCGATAAGACTGAATCGTAGTACAACTTCCAATGCCACTCCTAAAGATTATTTTGAAGTGGAAAATGAGCATTACAAGTTCAGAACTAGTAAATCACCTTTAAGTGTTATGGAAAGTGGTCATGTTGGAAGAAGGACTTTTTTAATAGACTTCTAAGAATGCTGTAGTAGATTCTATAATAGTTTAAATTCATAATCTTTCCAATGATGTTTATTAGAATCTATTTGATTTAGTTTCATGTTGTTTATCAAGAATTCATTTAAATAATCTTCATTATGGTGGCATGAGATAAAATCTTTTTTAATCATTATACTACTGCATAAAGCCATTACCATGTGTTCCTTTCATGCCTTGGTCAATTTCAATTCTTTTATCAAGAACATGAATATAAAATCTTCAGTATGATGGCATCAAAACATAGATTTATGATGAATTTTATTAATTTCTATTTTTCGTAATTTATTAAATGTAATTTTTAAATTTTTTTTTTGTGGTGCATACCTTTTTCTTTTAGGAATTTCATGCTGATTCTATATTTTGAACATTTAATTAAATTCCTATTGAAATGAGATATGTATTTCATGAAGAGTAAATCATACTCATAGCATTGTCATTTTTGACATTCATATTTCAATATTCAAAATAAAGTTAAACAAGTTCAAGGTCAGAATTGTGGAAAGGATTTTTCCACCAACTCAAAAAGCTTGCGGAATTTTTCCAGAATCAACTTGTGTGGTAGATTAGCAATTATTTATTATTTAATATGTTTTTCTTTATTTCTCGTAGTTCAAGGTTTTGATGATGGCATGCATGAGTTCTTGTGATAGTAACAAATGTGTTGTGTTGTGTTTTGTGTTTCAACATCATATAATAAATTCACTAAACAAGCTTCAGGGGAGTCAATTTATTGTATAAAACATCATTATAAATTATACAGTCAAGACATCATCATCGCAAATGATTTTTATTGCAAGTCATAAGATTGTTTCTTCAAGACAATAAGCTTCAAATAGAGCAAGAAATGAAAGAAACTTATCAATAATTTTGTTGTTCTATTTGCCTTGAACACAACCTTGGACTAAAAGTTAATTATTTATTAATAAAGAAGAAAAGTAGAAAAGAGAAAGATTTCTTTCTTTTTGTCATTTCATTGTGCACATCATAAAAATGAAATATGGTTAATGGAAAATGTAATTGTTGCTCTTTTTCTGATTATTTTATGCAATTAAGGCATTTTACTAAAATGAAAACAATTTTAATATTTTTGTCTGTTGATTTGTTTGTTTGTTTGCTTGATGACATAAATCCCAAAAGATGCCACACACAATGAGAGGAGATCTTAAAATGACTTACTTGTGCTTTTTAAAAATAAAAATAATAATAACACAATAATAATAATTAAAATTGCCACAATTCTGTTGACGGCTTGTCGCATTTCTGCTTTAGCTTCGCAGTAGCGTTGTTAATTGATGAAAATATTGCGTATATTTCATATCCTGTCATATCCTTTCACAGAACCAGCATGATGACACACACACAAACAAGATTGAAAGGTGACAAGAGTAAAAAAGAAACATGATGGATGTAAATCGTCAAACATAATATTGTAGTATAAAAATGAAATGAAATCGTCTGCAATGAACGAATGAATGACCAAATGAACGACCCAATGATGACCAATTGAATGAATGAACCTAAATGAATTAAAAGGCTCTTATGGTTATTTTCGACGGCGACTATTAATTTCATTTCATTCGGAACACTTACGTGTCTGTGTGTGCAGCAAAATGTTTCAGAATCAAAAATACCAAGCAAAATCATTAACAGTAAAAGCAACTACAACAATGACGACATGCCGAGTATCCGTAATGTCAGTAACATGCGAGTGCAACAGGAAAATGAGATACTTTTAATTTGCGTCATCAGCAGAAGCAGCAAAATTTTAGCATAAGGCAAGTCATATACCGCTGCATCGCATATCAAGGATTGTTAACCTTATTTGGACAAGCAAAATATTCAATTTGACTTTCAGCTATCGAATTTCTTCGAAATGCAAAAGAAAGGAGTTATATTCTAGCTACATATAACACATAATCTTCTATTAGTCAGACCAATCCTGACTTAAAGATTAACAGAAATCCTTCTATACAAGCCGTATGCTATGCTAAACTTCCATTATAAAATTTATTTAAATTGAATTCAAGCTATTAACTACAATATTTGACTATAACATGAAACAGCTTACAACTTAACTGAAAGTTTTGGTTTAGTTGCTTAAAAAAACACTCATTAAATCCATTTAACCCCAAAAGTTGCCAACAAAACTCATTTGAGACACATTAATCTGAAATAATAATTAAAAACATTAAAGCAAAGTCATGCATCATCAAGTTTAAGTGCAACCAAAAACCGCATAAGTGAAGATGAATACCACAACAAACAGGACCTTGAGTAAGTAACCAAAGGATCTTGACGATGATGATACTACGGATGGATGTGGATGGTTTTGTGTTGGTTGAAGTTGGATATCTTTGCAGAGAAAAGTTTTTTTTTTTTTTCTTTTATGATGATTGTCATTTAAGTCAATTTCTGTACAATAAGGACATAACAACAGCAACAACGACAAACATTGGCCAACAACACATCAACATTATAACTATCATCATCACCATCATCACTATCTTTACTGAGATGATACTAAGTACAATAACATTAAAGAGCGTAGATGCGATGCGGTTAGTTTGGTTGACATTTTGTGTGTTGACGCAAAACAGTTCAAAAAGGACATAAGTGGATTTTGAGAAAAAGAAATGCTCTGTGAAGACATGAAAAGCAAGGAAGGCAGCACAAGAAGTGTATGGATGGATGGACTCGTATAATGTTGAATGCCATTTTATGGGTCATTGGATCAACAGCTACAACAACAATAAGGCAGAACATACAATACCATCTAACGTCATTCGTAAAGCTTCAGCAGAAGAATGACAGAGCCAAAAAGTGAAAGCGTCATTAAACAACTACAAAGTATCATCAACTTCAATACAAATAGACATAGGATATACCATAGTACATGTAGTATCTATGAATTTATGATAGTATGCATGTGAGAATGTTTGTACAAAGTAGAAGTGTAAGTAAGTGAATAATAAGAGCCAAAGACATAGACAACATGTCCTTTTGCTCTCTAACCACACTCACCCATTCACACACATATACACATATACTATAAACACCCATATATACTGGCAAATGTCGACACCAAAATAGAAAATGTCGGAAAAGTGGAGCAAACATTTAAATTTCGTGTTGAGTTTTATCATCATAAACAGATACATACATGAAGAATCCGAGTGTAAGTACAATATCCATCCAACTGTAGGTAGAATAGTGTATGTGTTCTATGTGGCAGATTCTGTTTCTCTGTGTGTCTGTTTGTTTGCACAAACTTGTGTCAACTTCTATGACTATGCTGATGATGACTAGTATAAGAATGTGTATGTGAATAGTACTATGTGTTTCTTGATCAATTACATTCACTGACACTTTAAGGACACAATTCACTTGTGTTTGTCTAGCATAGATGACTTGGTATTTCTTGCTCTCTATTTCTATTTCTTTGTGTTGTATGTATGTAGTATCTATGTATGTAAATTCATATCTGCACCTGCTTGCATTTATGGCTATTGTATGTGCTGCTGCTGCTGATGCTCTTGCAAACTACTATTTGTATCTGACTGCAGTCTGCTGTCTATAGGTACATGTACATATGAGTATCTGCAACATATCTCATGCTGTTTGCTTAAGCATATGTAAATCTTCTTATCTAAATCGTGTATCTCAGTTAGTTTTACTTCTACTGCTGCTACTGTTTTTTCTTAGAAAACATTCTTTACATGACACTCGGATCTCTGCCATGGATAAAGTAAACACAAGGTTTTTATCTTTCTCTTTGCTACTATTTGTTGCTGTGTTTGTTGTTGTTGGTGTCCTTAAAAAAATATAAAGAAATTTATACTAAGAACATTTTTGTGGAACATGCGACAACACTATTTATGTTTGTTGTTACACATATAAAGTATTTAACAGACTGCGCCTAAAATTATGCAAACAATTTGTGTCGGATAAGTGTTTCAACTTAAAAATAAGGATACAAAACTAATGCATTAAAGAAATACAAAATTGTTATAGCATAGATAAGATCATTACAGCTTTCTTTTATTTTCTTTAAATTAGTTTAAAAAAATGTTATTTATAGTCATGTGCCCGTGTCCTTGTCAATGAAAAGAATGAAAGCAGTTTTCTTTAAAAATCCATTATTATATAATTGTCGCAAAAATACCATTTAATATTCGTATGGTTGTATAGAATAATGACTTTGAGGCAAATGTATTGCAATGAATACTTAAGTTTCTGGTGACCTTCTGCTTTAGAAGGTCATTAGTATGGAGCCTCTTTAATCGGCGTTAACTGATGTCAAGCGGTCTATTGTCAGTCCCTGAGCTTCATGGAGCTGTACTGGTAGTGACTTTGTCAAGCTACCTGACCAGAGGTTTTTTCTGGTACCACGGACGTTGGGAACAGTAGTGGTCTCAGCCTTCTATCCAATCGCATAAGCCCTTGTGATAGTGGGGACATAGTTCGTTTGATCTTTGATCATATGAATGCTGCCTTTTCGGCTGAAGAGGTAGGAATAGACGTCGCTCCAAACAGTGAGAAAGCATTCTATTCCAGAGAGCTATGTTTTGACATTTGGGCCACCAACCCACGCACTGCTTGGGGTTCAAATTGGTATTACTTCGAGTATGAAGTATGACTAGAGGCTCTTTTCTGGTACTACGGATGGTCAGGAGCCCACAGAACTCGACGTGGTGTTGCTTTATACAACCGGGTGCTGTGACCCACAGAGCGTGTATAAATCCCTGTGCTCGGCATCGAGATATTAAGGTGTTCATGTTAAAACAAATGACTCTCTTGACGCCAGGCAGTTTGGATGATTATTTCATGTTCCATGATTTTAACTTTGTGTCTTTTTCATAAAATTCAATTTGGATTGTTTTGTATTCGCTTTAGACAATTTTTAAAAATATAAAAAATTGTAAGCCTTTTCGTGTCTGTGCACGCTAATCTCAGAAACGGATTAACCTATTTGAATGCGGGTTTGACTGGCGTGTTGTAGTAAGCTTGGTGTAACATTTAGCGTTTATTTTATCGAAATCGAACGAACATATTCTTAGTTGCCTACTTTTTGGCAGATTTTCGAATGTTTTCCTCTTTATCTGCGGGGCAACATTAAAGATCTGACAATTAGAGAAAAAGATAAAAAAATACACGCTATTACAAATATATTTCGAATACCACGCGTACGAAGTCGGGGGCACAGCTAGTTTCTTTATAAATTTGTGAATTTAGGCCATTTTTTTTTTTTAATCCAAAAAAAAAAACATCTTAAAGATTTTCCCAAAAAAATATATAAATATCTAACAGATTTCCATTAATCTCTTAAGACAAGTTTATAAAATACAATACACTTTCGCTTCTTATAGAAAATCCTTTTAGCTAACATTTTACTACTATTTATTGTATGTTTAGAACATTTAAAAGAATTGCTATCTCAATAGCGGATTTTTTCAATTCCACTAAAAAACCAAAGAACACAGGAAGACTTTTATGTAACTTCAACTTGTTTTATGAACAAACATATTTATGCAGGGAGTGTCCTTGCGCTTGCGTTTCCGAAATGCCATCAGCCCCCACAAATCGTGGAGAAGTTGCTGCGTTTTCATTTCTATTTATTTAAGCGATGAAAAGCCGATGAAGCCGAAACGAAGAACTTAAATGGTAAAGCCTCTGCTGTTCTGCTTTGAAAATAGCACAACAACAATAAAAAAAAAAACAGTGAAAAGAAAGCAAGTAGTAGTATAAGCGAGTGGAAAATGCTGCCTCAGCTACCAAAGTACAATATAAGTATTTTCCATGACACACACGTACTACAACAAAGAGGCATACAGGGACACACAGTAAAGAGCGCCCTGCATATAAATACAATATATTGTCTTTGGGTTTTGCATTGTAAACTCTGAAATGAAGACTCTGAAAGATGAATGGAAGAATGAGTGAGTTGAAATGAGTGAAATGAAAAGAAAGAAGAATGGCGATAGTAGTCAAACGAACAAAAGATATATTAAAGAGACACAAAGAAGTAATAAAGCAAACGAAAGTCTAAAGTGCTTGCGGCTGAATTGCGGCATATGATAAAGGACAAAGGACTTAGGAAAAATTCATTTGGCACACAGTCAGAGAGAATTGGTATGGGAATGTCAGGGAGTACAATCACAAAAGTACGACAAAAACGAAGTCTACTTATAGAATAAGGAACAACAATTTCAAAAGAACAGTAGCAAGGACAACACAATGTGAGAGCTATAGACTACATACATATAAACTCATTCATTTGATGTTTGACTTTTTTTTTAAAAGATTTGTATTTTTTTTACAATTTTCTTTCTTAAAAAAGGTTAAAATTTTAACAAAATTCATTTTAATTTCAAATTTTTTAGACGAACAGAGAATACATAATTTATTTATTCTATTTTCCAACTTTAAGTTGCCTTTCTTAAGACTTTGCAAACTAATGAAACGATTATAGTTGAAGACTTTAAAAAACTCTTTAATAAAGTAACGAATCCATTACAAAAACTTAACTTTACTTGGGTAACTGCATACATACTATGCATGACTTCACAACAACATGGCTCTGACTTTATATACTAAAATATTCATAACCACAATTTTAACTCAATCATGTAGAGAAAAGAAAAATAGAATGTAATAGAATAGAAAGAAAAGGAAAACTTCTCAAGTTAACAAAAATTTTCAAAATTAAGTTGATGTTCTACTTGAATTCAATAAAATCGCTTCAGGGTACACATACATACGTATACTTGTTAACCCCAAACTCATAGAGGACCATTACTAATAAACTTAGCAGCTGCAAAGAGTAAAAGGTACAACTTTTAGATACTTGAAAAAGCTACAAAAATCAATGATGACAATCAAGCAGCACAGGGGAAATAAATGAAGAAAAGTCGAAATAGAACAATGTTAGTTTAACGAAACATGATCCACATACACACTCATCCTCACACAGATGTGCTTTTCAAAGATGAAAAAAAAAGATGACAACAACAAAATTGGAGGAAAAAAATTTATAAAAATATTAATAAAATCTGAAATATCAAAACGAAATGGCGAACAAAACAAAAAATAGTTTGAATGATAATAATAATAATAAAATCAATGGCTAAGCACACGTCAATAGCAAACCGACACCTACATACACCTGATTCCACCACCACATGTGCCCCAATTCGCATTCCTGTCACTTCCTTCTAACTATTGTAAATGAATATCCATGGTTAAAGGGCGGTTGTATCAAAACAAAAAATAAAAAACAAAAAAAAAATAGAAAGGTTTTATTTTTGTTTTCATTTTGGTTTCGTTTTGTATTTTGAGCTATAAAAAAAAGAGGAAACATAGACATCGAACGAACGAAATACGACACACGAAACTGGGTTAACAAGTTTTATATCCTTTTTCTTGTTTACCATTTTTCCCCATTTATATTTCTTTTTTTATGACGATTTTTGTATGGAAGGACGTGGGTGTGTTTAGCACATTTGACTTTATTGGTATGCAACAAAGTGAATTTATGTGCATTTCAAATATTTTTACTTCGTTCTTTAATTTCTCAGTATTTACCTACTTTATTTGTTTTTAAATATTTGAAAGAAACTTTTCTTTTTGGAAACAACAAAAAAATGGTCAATAAATACTTACAATACTAAATACAAAATAATATTTTTTTAAATTAACGGAAAAACAAATTGCTTTAATAAATCAATGTTATAAGATAAAAGACTGGGTAAAGGCAATTGGAAGGAAGGCTGAAACTAAAGCTACCAACATTTTTTAGCTGTATTATTTGAATATTTTATGTCTTTTTTTGAGATCCATGTATCTAATGTGGCGTATGTATAACACTCACTTTCAACTACTTTTTTTGTGTTGCTCTCATATTATATGTGATATAATATAGGAACATAGTCATTGTTTTAAATAAGAAGCTCTAAGCAAGTTATTGAAGTCATACAGGCAACGGCAGATATGTTTCCTAATGAGATTTAACATAAACATATCAATACGTACAACATCGACGTCTATGTAAGAATGTGCAAGACCTTAGAAACCTACATTCAAGTTTCATTATCCTTTCCATATAGGACGGGGATATATTAAACCAAATTGAGCAGGCATAAGTCAATAGTAGTCTAACAAGTGTTTGATACATTTATAACTTTTAATATAGTTGAGAGCACACTTGAAGAAAAAAGTTTTTTGTAAGCGTGAAAGGCTCTATTGGTTTTGCCAATTTGCATATTGAAGTGTTGATTGAAGTTAAGGAACTTGTCTACAAAAATGCTAAGACATATTACACATTCCGAGAGCGGCTTTACAGTGAGCTAAGATTCGAATCTATGAAAATGCGACTATTGATTCGAGTTCCATTTGACAACAACAACAGGGAAAAACAAAACAAAATTGATGGGTTGTTGTTGTAGATGCGATTCGATCGAAGGATGCTAATCTCAAATTGATAAGCTTAGATTCGGATTTTTCGTATGGTCAGTCTTAACAGTGTTGGGCAATTTTTCCATGTAAGTTGTTAGCATTTCGATAATTTCGTCGTTTTTTGTGATTGCCAGGTGCCTTCTTCTTCCATTTTTGTTACGCGCCACACATAATCAAAACAAAACACAGCTGTTCGTGATGTTAAAATAGCACTGTAAAGCACAAAACCGAACCACTGTAAAGCCACTATTAGACTGAATTGTCTCCAGTTTCTCTTGAGGTTGTTGTTACATTTGACCGCCGGCCGAAAAAGAATGCATTGTCATTTAGATGCTGGAAGCCGTTCAAGACCTTAAATTCTTGGTTGACCGATACTCTAAACTTTTTGTTCGTTACCATATTTGAAATAAGAATGAGCGAATGTATTTATACTATAAGTGGTGGAACACTTTGATAATTCAAATGACCCTAGAGATGCAAAAAAAAAAAACAACATATTAATCGGTTCATGTGTCTTGCGATTAATCGAATGCAACGGATTATTAATTGCAATAAATTTTAAATAATTAACCGATTAATCGACATTTTTACACCAAAAATAATATTTTTGGGAGAGAATATACAGTTTTGGATATACTGATTTCAATGAAACACATTTCGCTGTAGCTCCAGTACACGTGTATTGAGAACAGAACTCGGATAGACACTCATATCTTTTTTTTCTCCTTTAATGAGCCAAAGATTTATGATGTGCCACTTTTGCTTTCAACTCATTTGCGCCAATTCTGAAATTAAGTGGCGCTCTAGTCGTGAATTATTTTTGTGAATAACCGATTATAAAGATTAATCGAAAGAGTATTTTCGGTACAATTTAATCGGTTTTGAAAGAAAATAACTGGTTATGAAGCGTTTTCTGGTTAATCGTGCAAACACTAAGTGACTCTGCTTTTCTGCTGTTTGCCAGCAATTTGATTTCCAGCTGATTGACGGGGTCTTCCAACCATGCGGAGTTTTGATAAACTATGTCTGTTGGTCTACCTTCCGATTGATGTGAAGTTGTCTGGTAAAACTCCTTTCGAAAATGTAGGAAAAGTGGGCTCACATGATCTAAATGCAACTTTTTTTTTTTTTGTATTTCAGTATTATTATTTTATTTCTGCTATGTATAACAAATCCATTTCAATGATGTTGCATTAAACAATCAATAATGAAAAATAAAATGAATAAAATTTTTCACGTAGCATGAAAATGAAATAATGTTTTTCGTTCGTTCGAAGAAGCATGTATTATAATCTATGGGGCATTGAATTTGATGCCACTTTTGTAGAAATACAATGGCAACAATACAATCAGCTAAACTAGAACTATTTTGTACGGGAAGAAGAGCCAAAGAGAGAGAAACCAAAAAATAAGCCAAAAACAAACAAAATAAAAGCCCAGTGTAAGTTACCAACAAATACAGTAGTATAGAAGGATGGCACGGGACATGCCCGTTGTCAGTCATTGTTGTTCATATACATAGTATTGTATGTTATAAAGAAAGATATCAAATGTAACGAAATGAAATGAAATGCAAGTTTACATCAATACAATGTTAGCCACATCCATCAATACAATTAAAAAGCATTTTTTTCTAACTTTCATACTTTTTCTTAATTTTTTTGTTATGTTTTTTATCTTTTGTTGAGAAACCAAAACATGTCTCCAGTGTGTTTTCTACTATATTGTAACAAGCAAAGTTAAAAACTGAAGAAAGGAAAAAAAGAATGAATGAAATGAAAAAAATCCCATACATTACTTTGCCTCAAGTTTGAGGCTGTTCAAGACACCTCCAATGGGGAAACTAAATCGTCGAAATGGGAGAGAGAGTGACTAGCAATGAAACTAGTAGAATAGAATAGAATATTGCAGTCAGTCCTGACAACTACAACTATAACACGAACAACAACAAGGACAACAATTGCTAACACAATAGAGCACAAGTTTCAAGTGGAATTGTTTCGAAATATACATACAAACATACATATATATGTATATCTATAGATATATCCATCCATCCACCCATTCATTCAATCATGCATCGTCGTTCTATGTTCATGTACTTCAATACACAGAAATGGTTGCTTATGTAGGCCACCTATGTGCCTACATACACGTACATACATATACATATATCTGTGTAAATGTTCCTAGTACAAGGATACAAGGATGTCGACCATGCTGCATTGATGCAATATTTTTGCTGTTGTTATACAGTTTTCTTCTTTTTTTTCCCCACTCCTCAGTGAATTGAACATTTGTACTTTTATTTTTCTCTCTTTTTATTTCACTTTTGCTTTATTTAAGTGACTATTGTTTTCCTTTCTACGTACAATATATGGAACTACCTCACTCTTGTCTAGCACATATACATAAGTATATTGACCAACTCTTACCAATATTTGGATCCAGTGTTATATTCGCCATATGTTGAATCATATCAATGTTTATTCATTGATTCATTCACTTATTCGTTGTCAAGTAGCAACACAATTTTGTTATATCTTTTCTATTCTAATAGTATGTGTTTTATTTCGTTTTCTTATAATGCGGAACTCTAATAAAATGAATAATGAAATAATTTTAGCATACTTAAAGGAAGCGTTTATAATGATTGGCCTTGGAATAAGTTATGTAATAAATTTTATATTTCTATTGAGAAATTTTTTCAAGTATTTGGTAGAATTTATAAAATTCTTTGGGGAATTTCTTTCTAATTGAAGCAAAGTTACTGATGTCCTAAATGAACATAAATACAATACATAGTTACTCTGATCAATTTCCTATTCGACTTAATGCTTAAGTCAAGAATGAAACACTTAAGAATAAGAAAATTCACTCAATGATGTATTGACTAACGAGACTAAAATGAATTTATAATAAATTTTGCGTACTCAACTTTTCGCAGAAACAATAAGAAGAAAAATGAACGAAAAACCAATAAATGGGAATAAAGTTAGCAGCAAGTGGAGAAAGAAACAATGGACCAACTTCAATTGAGTGTGAGAGAAAAAGTACTCAAATACGAGTAAAAGCACAATTAATTTTCATGGCGAAACTAACAAAGAATGAATTCAAATTTTTCTTTCCTTTTTGGTTCATAAAGATAAAAATAAATAAAATGGAATTCAATAATGGTCCAAGAAACATACCATAATCACCAAAATAACTGAAACTCTAAACATAAAGATGATAATATAGTCAAAAGCTCGAGAGAAACTCGAAACAAAATAAGTATAATGACTGAAATAATTTAAAATTGACTCAAGAAAAGAATGAACTAAGAAAACGATGACAACTGATAAATCGGATACACTCCATATTGTCTATAATCATTACTTATCATAGTAATTATTTATAATATTTATCACAATAGTATATTATTGATTCTGATAGTTAGATTAGATTAGATTAGATAAGGGAAAGGGCGGTGGCAGTACACACTGTCACTTCGGGCGAAAGTGGGCCTATTGTGACAAACCCCATAATCACAGTTTCTCCGAAATTCTGGTATTCATTAGGAATACCAATAGCCTTTTCGGAGACAGATCTGCAATTTAAAAAGGTTCCAAGTACTGGTTCCCAAGATAACGGCGTCTGGTCCACGCGCTTCTCCTTTTCATTACATAGTCCTCACAGATCGCTGCGTTTGATTGGCATGTTATGTATGTGTTTCATTACTCTGCAATGCCCTGTCAAGAAACCTGAGACTATCCCAATACCTATCCGTGTCAGTCCCAGTAATTCCTGTGTTCTTTTGCGAGATCTAGTTGGCAAGAAGCATTCCTCGTATGGCTATGCGATTTGTCATCCAGCCATTGTTGGCAGTCCACAGAATAGTGTCGTTCTTTTCTGGCGAGTTCATCTGCCTCTTCATTCCCAATATATCCACTATGTCTAGGCACCCAGATTAGCAATCCCAAACCAATTTCGAGTTGAACTCATAAGCATTGAGTGCTTCTTATGATAGTTAATTATCACCAAAGGTTGTTTTAACCTTATCCTAATGATATTTTCGTTAACAAAGTGGGAGTTTGAGATGGTACAGTACATCTCCCGGTTATGGGAGATGTTCGTCAAATTACGTTGGGACTAAAAAATTTATACGACCACGAGAGATGTTCTCGGGGAGATGTTCGCGACTAGAGATGTGATTGTATGTATTCTATTTTGTGGTTTTGCGGGAATCCAAATAATAATTTCTGAGAATTTCTGACGGGTGGTAAGTTGATGATTAATATACCCTACTAAAAATACGATTATTATTGTTATTGTTGTTACTCTACTTTTTATTTCCCTCAGAACATTAAAATGGAAAATAAACGAAAACTTTTCAAAACTTTTAATATTAAAATTTATTTTAGAGAGTTTCTTATTAATTTTTTTGTTTTGACTGCGATGAGATGAAAGCGATGTTGGTTGGAGTTTTATAATGGTTGAGCGGTTCTTTGCACCAAATTAAAAGTTTATAAAATATTTCTTTATTTTTTGTGTGCTTTTTTTTAAAAATAAAAATCAGATAAAAGAAATTGGAAAAAAACATGAGAAATTAATAACTTTGCTTCTATTAAAGTTTACTAGACTTAAGCTCCTGTATGTTTATGAAGTTATGCGTTTTAAAAAAAAAAACCATATGAGAACCAGTCTGCTTGAACGACTCGTGTCATATGTTCTTTATCAAGATATTCTTTATTGAAATTAAATAAATTTCCAAATGTATTAGGTATACAGAAAAGTTTTAAACGATTGCCAACAGAGGACACCAGTAGTGTTTAAGCATACCAGACCATGTTGGAACAAACATTGAGCTTCATCATTTTACCACATTTTAGAATAAATTTCACTACATCTAAGAGTCAACAATATATTTTTTTCGTCCGACAACTATGTCTGTTTTTCAGACTATAAACTCCATTCGCTGGAAGCATTGGTATTTTGTATCCATCTAAAGAAAAGTGCAGCAGAAAGTCATCGCATGCTGTGTGATGCTTACGAAATGCATCAATTTCAACCTGCGATAATTTGTGAATTTGACACAGATGACAAGGAGCGCGAAGGAAGGCCACCAAAGCCGAATTGAAGAAAATTTTGGACGAAGACAGGCGCCAAACTCAAGAAGAACTTGCGGCAACGTTTGGCATGACTCAACAAGCCGTTTCATTGATGTGTCAAACCATTGATATGGTCCAGAAGTCGGAAACTGGATGTCTCACGAACTTAAAACCAAGAGATATCGAGCAGCGTGTAAATGCTTCCAAAATGCTCCTTCAACGTTACAAATTGAAGTCGTTTTTGCATCATATCGGATGGGAAGTCCTAGCCCACACGCCTTATAGTCCAGACCTTGCACTATCAGACTACCATTTGTTCCGGTCGATGCAGAACGCCCTTACGGGAATCATTTCTGTTGCAGGTTTTAAAAAGTAGCTTGATGCTTTCTTGGCCTCCAAAGGGGAACAGTTTTATTGCCGTGGAATCCATCCATTCAATTACTATCATTCCCTTTCCATTTGACTAAAAATCAATATTTTTAATTTCTATTTTCAATGCAAAATGGTATTGGTGGCTTATAAAGAATTCCGATTGGAGTCTTGATATCAAATTATATTCTTTGAAAAACAAAATACATACACTTTATACGTTCTCATGAAATTATAAAAATAAAACTTCCAAATAATAAAAAATAAAAACTGTGCAACCAAATATGAAATAAAATATTTAATGAATTTTTTCTATCAGAATTTCACTAAGTCAGTTGATCGGGTTGCCGAGGGAGGAATACCAAATAACAAACACTAAAAATGCATAAAAATAATAAGCAAATGTAAGGAGAAACTTTCTTTTTCTACTTTTGCATTTCACGTTTTATTTTATTTTATTTTCTCAAAAATGGGAAATTTTTTCTATTGCAACATCAGCAAAAGCTTGAAAATTTATTGCGTTTTTAAATGCGGTGGCACGCAAATGTGCAACACTAACAACAACACTAACAATGCCAACAAGCAAATACTATATGTTGTACATACTAGAAAAAAATTCATTCCACAACAAAACCATTTCACTAACTTACTTTCATTCTTTCTTTCATCTTTCCCCCCTCGTTCCTTTGTTCATTCATGCAACAATAATAAAAAGAAATAGAGAATGGAAAATATAATGAAGAAATGAAAAATCTTCTCATAATTGCAAATGCGTGCGAAAATTTTTCTTAAATGTGAAAATTATGAAAATGAAATGAGTTTCATTTTGACAAGTTTTTCAAACCTCACCACATCATCCTCATTGCCTTTTGCCCACTCATTTACATACCCCGAACAAATGGAAAAAATTTGCGGTTCTCAGTGGGGTTCATTATATGCACATATGTACTTATGAATGCCCGACCAGACCAAGGGAAACTACTACTTGTATCTGTGGCTGCCACATGATATTGTACCAGTTCACTTATTGTGGAATAGATAAGTTGGTTAGTTTTGTTGTAGTTTGGTCCCATGTAGATATGTTAATTTACATAAAATATAATACCTTAAATGTTGTGTGTTGCATATTAATTTGTAAATTATATAAAACGAAAAAACAAAACTATCATCTTCAGTAAAAGATAGTTGCGAATACGTGAATCAAAATATTGACAAAATTTAATATACTTATATTTTGATTGTGTTTGCTCTTTTATGACCTTTTAAGACCACATGGAATCTAATAAAGCCAGTCAAAAACATTTCATTTCACATATGATAACAAATTTTTAATTATGTGCAATCTTTTTTCCATACCCAATTGGGTCTAGACATCGTAAATTATGCTACTGAACACCAAGTTGCTTGAAGTCCCCCACGATCATAAACACACGGAACAATTAAACAAACATAGCTCACCGAAAAACAATAACAAAAAAAAAATCTAGAGTCTTTTTAAAGTTCTACATATAAGTATTTCAAATCGAATGCACAAGTCATCATATTCCGATTAGAAACAATGAACACATCTATAACAGCATCACTTTGCATTCAAAACAAGACAACAACGAACACAGAAGAAATACTGATTTTCACAATAGAGATATTATTCTCCGATCCAAGAGGCATTCATATCTTATCTTTTGGCAATTTTGCATAGCCTTGGCTCGCGTCGTTGTTGGTTGGATGGTTGCGAATAACTGATAAGTTCAACTCAGACGCAGGCAGGCAAGTGACAAAAACAAAACATAATTGATCAGGTCTATTCTTAGGCATGGGACAATTACTCAATCACTCAATCGGTAAGACGGGACAGCCATCAAGACAACCTTATCGACTCATGCTGTTTATGCTTTTCCTGTGGCACTATCTCGTGCGCGTCTGCAAGAGATTCCGCTCAGCCGAGACTGCAAAGGCCAATGGGGGTCAATAATAGGTGTTTTGACGATGCATTGAGCAGATAAGTTGTTACGGGACTATAAAAGATCCAGTGCACGACGAGAAAAGTATCAGTCTTTTGGTATTTGAAGCTGTGCAATACACATAGCATCGATCTAGAGCAGTTCGTCGCAATCCAAGACACGTCCACTGATAGTTCAACGTTATGAAATTGACGCTTGCCATTCTCGCCCTGGTGGGCTGTGTGGCCGCTTTCAGCGTGCCCACAAAACCTGTAAAGATCGCTGACAAGAACTTCTTGGAAAAGCAAAAGTTCCTTTTCGAGATCATTTACCGTGTTGAGGATCCTCTCTTCTTCGAAGAATACATCAAGTATGGCCAGGAATTCGTCGTTGACAAGAGTCACTACCAGGTAATACATAACATACATCCACTAAATTTATTAAAACTACAAAACTTATTATTATTTAATTCATCTGTAGCAATTCGACTACTACATGGAGAAATTCTACGAAGCCTACAAGGTAGGAGCACTCCTGCCCAAGGGTGAATTCTTCGGAGCTCTCGTTAAGACCCACCAAAAGCAAGCCTGGGGTCTCTTCAACTTCTTCTACTATGCCAAGGACTTTGAAACCTTCAAGCACATTGTTTCCTGGGCACGTATTCATGTCAATGAAGGCATGTTCGTCTATGCTTTGAACTTGGCTGTGATCCACCGTGACGACTTCGAGGGTCTTGCTTTGCCAATGATCTACGAAATCTTCCCACAATACTTCTTCAACAGCAAATTCGTTTACGAAGCCGAGAAGTTCGATTACGATGTCTGGAGCAAATTGATCATGTACGAGAAGGAATACAAGGATGTGCTTTACAAGGATGTTAAGGATATACCCGACAACTTCTACTACTATACCAAAGACTGGAAGACATGGCAATGGTGGAAGATGATGGGTTTGGGCGAACACTGGTACACCGAAGACAAATACATTCTCCGCGAAAACATGAATGAATTCAACAAGGACCCCAAGTGGTTGGATGTCATCAAGGATGTCAAATTCTGGTACATGCCCGTCGACTACACACGCAACATTGACATCTTCAACGATGAATCCAAATTGTCTTACTTCACCGAAGATTTAGGATGGAACGCATACTGGTACTATTTGAACTTGGACTACTCTTTCTTCTTGGATGGCAAGCAATTCGGTTTGGATAAGGACCGTCGCGGTGAATTCTGGATCTACAATGTTCAACAGATCTTGGCCCGTTACTACTTCGAGCGCTTGTCTCACGGTTTCGGTGAGATCCCAGAGTTCTTCTGGTACAAACAAATCGAATATGGATACGATCCTCAGTTGATCTACCACAACGGTGTTGGCTACAGCTACCGCAAGAACTACTATGACTTCTATACCTATGGTAACTACGAACTCTTCAACAAGGTCCAGACCTTCTTCAAGCGCATCTCTGAGATCATTGATACCGGTTACTACAAGACTGCTGACGGTACCGTCTTCGATCTCCGCAAGCCCGAATCCATTGAATACATCGGCAACTACCTCCAGGGTAACATCGATACCTACGACAAATTCTTCTTCAGCTACTGGTACGTGTACGCCCACATGTACTTCGCTGATGTTGACTACAATGACTACGAGGTGTTCCCCAACATCTTCTTGAACTTCGAGACCCAATTGCGTGATCCATTCTTCTACACTGTCTACAAGAAGTTCACAGATGTCTTCTACCAATTCAAATACCACTTGCAACCCTATACCCACGAGGAACTCTTCTACCAAGGTGTCAGCATTAAGGATGTACAAATCGATAAACTCACCACTTTCTTCGATCTGGTTGACTTCGATGCCACCAACTTGTTGAACGACAAGATGACTTTCGTTGATGGTGAATTCGTCTGGGACAAGACTCTCTTGGCTCGTCAGGCACGTCTCAACCACGAGCCTTTCAACTTTGAATTCTACTTCGAATCCGACAAAGCACAAAAGGGTGTTGTACGCACTTTCATGGCACCTAAATTCGATGAATTCGGACGCGTTATTCCACTGACCCACAACCGCGAAAACTTTGTTCAACTTGATGCTTTCGTCTATCCATTTGTTGCCGGCAAGAATGTTGTCAAGCGCAGCTCCAACGACTTCTACTGGACTGCTAAGGACCGTACTACCTACACTGAACTCTACAAATACGTTTTGTACGCCTTTGAAGGCAAGTACGATTACCCATTGGACATCAGTGAACCGCACAACGCTTTCCCAGACCGTTTGATCTTGCCTCGCGGTTGGGAGAAAGGTTTCCCCTTCCAGTTCTTCTTCATTGTTACTCCTTACACTGAAGACTACGAGCAATTCAGTAACTTCGACTACACTTACTCAAGCGGTGTTGGCTCTGGTACTCGTTATGTTGACAGCAAACCCTTCGGTTATCCATTCGATCGTCCCATTGACGAATACGACTTCTTCGTACCCAACATGTTCTTCAAGGATGTCAAGATCTACCACGAAGACAAATTCGAGAAGTACTTTGAAAAGAAGTATGAGAACTTTGGAAACTTTGACTACAAACAATTTACCCACTAAACTGTTTAAATCTTAAAAACTGTGACTTACTAGAAACAATTGTAAAAAACTGAATACAATCGAATTTTAATAAATAAAAAACAAACCACACATGATTTTCATTCAATTCAAATAGTAGACAAGTGACATTTATGGTCACACACAAAAGCAATACCAACCAAACGATTCATGGATCCTTTGCTCAATCCAAAACCAATGTATTGAAATACTTTCAGCGGTTAATGGTTCATGCGAATAACAATGTGTGGTAACACAACCATACTTTTTTACCGCCTTTTAGCTCGATCATCGGACTTTGATTGCATTTCATTCGTATCGCAAACCACAAAAACTAATAATAAAATTTCAATTGCTAAAGTGGCATCCATAGTTATTACATTCGCCTCATTCGCTTCAAGAGTTACGAGTTGATGCGCGATGAAGCTCAATAAATGTTGACTAACATCGAAGCGAATTGTTGGTATTGTAGATACACAAAGTATCTGTGAATTACAATTTCGCCACATGGCAATCTACGCAAAATCATAAAAGTGTGTGCTTTTGAATTCGCATATTGTGAACAGAAAAAAATAATATTTATATGCTTTTTTATATCAATTCAACAAGCAGCATGATTTGCATCATTGATTTGGTGAATTATTGAGTAATAGAGGAGGAGAGTTGATTACAGAGAATTATGTATTAAGTTCGTTATTGAATGAGCATTATTACATTTGATACAAATGTTCACTTGATATAGTCATACAGAGTACTACTTAACCACAATCATAATGTCTTGATTACATCTCCCTTTTGCGATATTTAAACTTGTTATTGTCTATTGATTAGATACATTATACAATTTTACTGTATTAGTATATCAGCTACACTAGAATATTACAAAATCCACCAAAGAAATACTCGTATGTAGCGTAATCATAGATGGTGAGTGCAGTCTTCATTAGTTGACTTCTTAATTGAAACCAACCCAGAAAACATTAAAATTGTGTCTTTCATTAGAAGTTTATTATTAAGATAATTGTTATATTTCAGAAAACTAATAGGCCATCATAAGTTCTGTTCTGTTTTATTACAATTTTATTTTATTCCTTTTAATTGATTACGTTTTCATTGATGCCTGCGGTGAACATCGAACAAAGCATAATGAAAGTAAATCAAGTGCTAAAGGCAAACCAATCATACTCTCATCAGAACTTATACGCTACACTTTACATTAGTTATTCCTTTATTTATTTTAATTTCATAGCCTCCTATATTTAAAGACATGTGCTACGAAGAAATGTATGTATAAAAATATGTGTTCTTATATTAAAAATTAATCGTTTCTGAGCGAAAGAATCGATCGATTAAGTTTTGCATGTCTTAATAATTTTTAATAATAATAAACTTAGTCTCTTTTGCCTCTTAGTCCAGTTTATGCGACAGCAGAAACTGTTTTCGCTGAAATCGGCTTAATTCAGATCCATTTTTTTGTTTAGGTGTTTATGCTTGTGACGGAATTGCGTTTTTATTGAGAAAAAATTTGTGTTTTGTCGACCTCAAAATAAAAAAAATAAATGTTAAATATATAATCCTTATCCTGATTTTTAAAAATGTTTTGCAAAATAATTATATCATATGGCAACAAAAACAACATTTTGCGAACAGCTGAAGCGTTTTTTCAGTTCGTTTTACGAAAATAACGTCGGGTTTGAAGTGTCCGCTTCGTGAAGTCGCTTTGTCTTATCAATACGCAATGATAAAGTGTAAGTCAAGCAGATCTTATTGAAAACCGTCGCTTAGACAAGTTAAATTTTAAGATTTTACACTAAAGATGTGAAGCAAATTAAGGTTCGACATCAAATTGTCCGATCCACACCACATTTCACAGGAATACTCATCAGACTATGCTTAAGATTCATCAAAATCGGTCAAGTAGTTTCAGAATCTATAGGGGTCATACTTAGATGAATATAGATGTTACTTTAACGTATCGGAACCTTTAAATGGTACGTGTAAGAAGAAAATCAATTACATTTTCATAATAAGCTGATCCAATTCATTTTATTTTGTCACACAGTGTAACGGGGGTCTCCAATACTCAATGCAATGCGTTACAAACATCATTCGAAAATGATAATACTTTTTAAAATCGCGTTTGAGTGTAAAATGAATACAATAAATGCAACATCTTGTTATTTGTAACAATTAATATCCAATATCTCTGGCGGCTATCATTAGTTTTACTTTTCTTAATCATGCGAATGAACGAAATCCAATGAACTGAATGGTAACAGAGGCAACGAGGGACATGTACAAATCGAAAGGCTAACAAAGACACTATGGATGACTCACAGACAGTTATATTATACAGTACAGTACAGTACTTATCTTCCATAAAGATGGGGCAGAATGTAGAGAAAAGAGAGAAAGTCCTGCTGTGCATTGGCTTAACGCCAGCGAAAGCGATGCTGCTGTCCAGGCAAAGTCTTCTCCTGCTGTGGCAATCAGCTAAACTGCTAATATCTCAAAGGATATTTCACTTGGAAACTGATGATATCAATGAGGACTTAGACACGACTAAGACGAAAAGAGCGCAACAAAAAAAAAAAAAAAAAATCACAACAACAACATGGATGATGATGAAGAAAAACTACTATGGACAACAAAGAAGAGACAACATCAACATACATATATATGTATATATATAAAGCCAACCAAAGGCAAAGACAACAATATCTCAGCTTAGGAGTCAACTTTTATTGGAGAGGTGTGGTAGTATATTGTTCTCTAAGAGATATACCATAGATGGACTGTGATTAGAAGAGCGAAGAGAAGATATAAAATGAAGGAATATGAAGAGAAAAATGTATACTTTGCCAATGATTCTGCACTTGACAGACCATTTATCATCGTACTAATTGTGTATCATTAAAAAGAAAATAAGGAACGGTGCTGATGTTAATCCATAGGATACACAATAACGACAATAGCGAAAAACAACGTCACTGACAAGGACAATAACAACAATAACAACACCAGTACAAAGCACTAAAGTCGACATTAAACCCGATAAAGTAGATTAAACAAGTGAAATCACTATTTTTTTTCTTGCTTCTTTTAGGTTGTTGTTCCCATTGCTAAACTAGTCATCACTGAGGCACAAATAGATTTTCCATTACTCACACTACTCATGCACATGACACCCATACATAGACAACTCCCCAAGGCTACTGCTCCACACGCACACACTCAAAGATACTCAGATATACTATATAAAACAAGCTCTAGTCAACGCCAGAGACTTTCATTCTGCCAGTCATTCAATCAGTCAGTGAACCCATCAAGCGGCATAGTTCCCATGGGTTTCAGATATTGCGATGCTCTCATTTTGTGTGATTGACTTTGGCTGCTGAAGCGCATTTCCAGCGATTTCATGAATGAGTGAAAAGTGACTGAATGAATGACAGACTGATTGACTGATGTACTGATGGATTGAGGAATGTTGTAATTACTGTTGTTGTTGTTGCTAACTGAATGGAACAAATGATAAATAGAAAATTGTAAAAATGATAAGGAGAAAATATAATAAAAATAATAACAACAACTGACAACTAAACAAAACACTAAAGATATAAAGATATGTGGACAGACATAAAGGAAATCATCATCATCATCACTTCTTCATTAGATTGACGACAACAATAAAACCAATCAGTTGAGTATGTATTGAAAATGATATGTGTTGGCCAAAGAGAATAAAAAAAGTGTTCTTAATGGTCACTTATGTTGCTTGATTTTGAGAAAACACCACAAATCTTATTTTCTCTATAATTTTTTCATTTTTCTTATTATTCAGACAATTGCGGTTTATCACCACAACCTTATCTATCAACATTATCGAAGTGATGAAGAACAGAATTCAAACAATACGTATTTGCCATAATTGAATTAACTTCTTGCATTGTCTACATTTCTTGCTGATTAATACAGAAATTATCTGCGGTTATCTATTAGTGGATACAGGAAAGTCACGAATTTTGTGCTTAATTAATATTGATTTTCTGTATAAAGTAGTGTTGTTGTTAGATGGTCATGATGAAGGAGATTTATAAAACATTGTACTTCCAAAAAATTAAGAAAATTGGGGAGGAAATAATAAGAAATATTAAGATTTAGTTAAATTGTATGATATATTATAAGAAATTAACTGTCATTACATTTTTCTTTTATTTAGAGAAAACTTCATCGACTTAAGTTATAATAGAATACATACGAAAATATTCTGACTTGAATCTTAGGTAAGTTTCAAACATTGTGAAACATGGAGACGTAGCAGTAACATTTGGGGATGTTTCTCCTTCTCCTGGAATGGAGTTGGTCCTGTACACCGTATAGAAGGAACACTCACCAAGGAATAATATGTTGATATATTCTATGGTGTGCTAATACCATGAGCGGATGAAAATTTACCTGTTATTTGAACTTTTCAACAGAATAACGATCCGAAGCATACAGCGAAGCTCACCAAAAAATGTTCGAATTATAATCTATAAGTGTTCTTGAGTGGCCATCGTCAAGTTTTGACCCAAATCTTATGGGATAATGTTAAGAAAGTCGTCGCTGCACAAAAAAAATAACAATTTTCGATATGTTATTTGATAAAGTGAAAGAGGCATGGTATGCCATACCTTTTCAAAGGTGCCAGACATTATAAAGAAGTTTCCCCACGAAATACTAGGAATATTAAATTTTTTTTTAAAAATAATTTGTTAAATTTGTCTTTGGATTTGGATTGGATTGGTTGGTTCGATGAAATCTGAGATTCGGTTAGGAAAACACTCATTATACTATATACAATTTGTAAGAGATCTATTGAAAGTCAATTATGCCTTACTTTTCGTTAATATGTATGTACCAAACTTATTCAATGTTAAAGTTGTCCGGTGCACATATAAAATAAAAGATATAAACATGTTTAAAGCAACCCAAAACCTTCGGTTCCAATTAGTTGTCAATGACTGTATGTCCTATAATACTATATGGTCTCAACAAATTGAATACATAAACTTTTCCTTATTTGATCATAATCAGTTAAATTCATAATGAAGTCTTGAATAAAAGCTATAGAAGCTGGAGCCAGTGTTGGCATTAATCAATTAATTTTTTAATCAATTAATTGATTTGATTAAACGAATCAAGATTATGATTAAATCATTAATCAAAATATTTACCTTTAATATTTACAATAAATATACATATATACAATGCATACATGATACATTTTTACATGATGGTTGAAACAATTTAAAAGGGAAAGAGAAATGATGAGCGGGTTATGGAAAGTGGGATGAGTTACACTGAATTCGGTTTATTGGCCTGAATTTCTGAATGGAAGATCTAGCGGGTGATATCGCTTTAGTTCTCCTTTAGTTGCACTGTTGTTAAGTAGGTTTATTGCCAGGTTGCTTGGCAATCTTTGGCTGTCTTAATCGATTGATTTCCTCTGAAATCCATGGATATTTCAGTTCTTCATGAATTTTCCAATTATTAGTTAACAGATAAGCGCCAGTTGCTATTCTCAAGACTTTGTTTTTTGAAACCTTTCAATGGTTTAATATTTTAGGTCCAAATCGGTCTTAGTATGGCAGTAGTAGCACGTTATTTTTAGTTTGGTGTGGAGTCCAATGAGCCAGTACATTTGCCGAAGTTTCACATTTAAATGGTTCTTTTTTGCCATAATACTTGTATGAGGTCGCCATGTGAGTGGTCTATCAAGGGTAAGGAATTTGACTTGAGGGCTGTTTCCTTTTAATATACTTTTTGCAAATTTTTCAGCGTTGACTACAATGTTCCATCTGTTCAACCATACTCCAAAAGAGTCAAGCTGTTCTTGTAATTGAATAATTTCATGAAATTTTCTAGCTGTTATAACATTTTGCTTTTGTTCAAGTTATAGAATAGTAAATAGTAAAAAATATGTTCAAGTTAGCGAATAGTTGAGTGTAGTTAAAAGTTGATCAAATTTTTAATCATACATCAATAATCGTTACTCAGATTAACTTTTGGCCAACACTGGTCTACAATTAGTAATTTTAATTTTAATCTTCGGATCCCTACAGCAACGACAATCTATCTATAAAAAATACAATAGAACACCACAAAAACTGACGGCCTGAGCCCAATTGATTTCCTTTGGGATACGATGCATGGTTCTAAACATCAGAAATATCTGGTGTAAGTGATAATTTATTTAATATTCGCGTGAAGAATGTGTAACATGTTGAGTTGATATTAAGAATATAGTCTATAGCTATTTCGACTATAAAACAAGTATCTTAATAATTTTTATGTCATTTGGCCATGTGTACTATGTCTCAATTTTGAACGTTACTCTTATATAAGTAGAATGGGAGACTTCTGCTTAGAAGAACTTTTACATTATTTTTTGTTTTTATTTATTACACAAAACCATGTAAGGAATCTCCGCCTAATGCCATATATGTGCATCTTAGTATTTACTTTTTCCCCCTAAAAGCTCGTCTTTAACTGTCCACCCATATTATTTCATTAAAGGCCAGGATTACTTATTCATAAGAGATATAAAAGTATCTGCATATCATATTCATAAAGATACATGTGTCCTGCTTCCTACCTTTCTTTTTCATCGTTTTTACCCTAATAAAAACGATGCACATTAAAACCCAAACTTGATATAAAAACAAAAGTCACATCTATAAAAACATGAAATGTGTTTGTGTTGTTATGTTATTTTTCCAAGTACAAGAAAGAATATCTTTTATTGTCAGACCAGGTTGATGTGTCTGAAATTGGAATACAGCAACTTATATGTATGTATGAGTACATAATGTTTTGTATGTTTTGCTCATCATCAGTTAGTGCAACACAACGTGCCACAAATCGAGTGATGCAAAACAATTTCAAAATTGATAAGATACACATATTTAATGAAATTATTTACGCAGCTTACACAGCAACAAAACCAAGTACCACTACCAACAGCAATAACAATAATGCTACAGGGTCCTTCCCTGACTGTCTGTCTATCTACCTACAATAATATTCACGTCCGTCGTAGTAGCATAACAAAATGCAATTGTTGCATTATTAATTTATACTATGCGCAATTGTTGTCTGTGTTGGTTCTCTACCAACAGCAAGGGACCAACGACATACAAGGGATCAGGGATGCATGGATAAAATCTTACCCAGACAAAGAGACGCTTCTATAGGCCTCTGGACTACACCCATTTAGGTGTGTGTGTGTGTAGTGTGGCGATGAGTACCGTAAAGCAGCCCAGAGATAAAACCATGTCAGCAACACAAAAAAAAAAAAAAAAAAAAAACAAATTACAAAAAAGCAGAGAGGGGGAAAAGAAAGAAAGTTGTGTATTATGGCTGACACAGTATCACCAACAGATACTCTAAAGCGGCATGTATCCAATTTGCCAACAGTATACTACAATAAAAACATTTCCCAACATCAACAAAAATAATACTACAGTATAAGTTTATGTATGAGTAATGCGAAAGAAGGTAAAGCAAAACGAAACAACGATTGAACAGTTATGATTGGAGTGGAATGGAATGGAATACAAAACAACAATAACAGCAATCATAGGATGGTAGTATAAGCCACTGAATGTGGCATAAAAACAAACACAAATCCACTCACACACAAACACAAATATGTATACCATTCATACAAATTTACAAAGTAAAAACGTCGCGCCACTTCAGATACAAGATATATACTACTAGTACGAGAACAATGTGCCAACAACAGCAGTAGCAGCAGCAGCCACAACAGCAACGCAATAGTAGCATTAACAGCCGGATTGGATTGGTACCATCCGAAATAACCAAAGTTAGTTCCACCGCAGACGCATCGGGGTTGGTTTTATTGTAAATCACCCTTAGCCAAAAGCATTTGTTCCACAACACACACATTTTCCCAACAAGATTTCAGTTTTTGGTTTCTGCTTTCTTTTCTTTTCGTTTCGTTTCATTTCGTGATTTTTTGCAATTTATATTGATCGATAGTCACACATTATCATGTATATACATATGCAGTGTTTGAAATATTTCTTTAACTTGTACAAGCATCATCATGTTTATCTTTGTATCTTTAATACTTTTCAACTTTAAATACTTTCCATGTTAAGAATAGAACATTAAGAAGTCCCAAAACTAACATTATTGTTTTGGAAAATCCTGCTTTATTCATCAATGTTGCCTTCTCTATCGAACGATTTATTTTTGGAATCGAAATAAGCGGCTATGATTTTAGTATTTGATACAAATCTCTTTCTCTGAAGCATTTCTAAAGTCTGTGAAAAGGGAATCTCTAGAATACAGCGTATGGAGAAGGAATTTGTTTCATTTTACTATATTGAACGTTGAAAAGTTAATCTGATTAATGATCAATGATTTATGATTAACAATCAAAATCAAAAAATTTGATTAAAAATCATAATCAAAAATTTTGATTAACTTTTCACTCACACTCAACTATTCACTTTGCCTATATGATGTGGCTCTCCCGTCAAAATAAGGTGATCCAATCAGATTAAATTAATCAAATTAATTAATTGATTAATGCCAACACTGAGTAGCCCCTTAATTTGCTTACTTCAAAACGCACCAATAATAGGATACTATATTGCAGTTGCTGACGGTGATCTTATCTTTCTCCGATTAGAAGAAGAAACACTCTTTGTGCATCCCAGAATACTGTGGTTAAACCCTTACCGACCAATATTTGTGTTTTCCAACGCTGCGGACGGCTATTGCTAGCTATTGCCCACTCCGTTGGCTGACAATGTGATTCTGTAGTATCTTTTTGGCACATATCGTTTGATGAATGTGAAGGCAAGTCAATTATTTGCTGTTAATCAATATCTGATATTTTATTTAAAACATTTGGTTACACATAATGTGTTTGTCTTGTAGGAACATCCCTCTTAGAAATATCCAATTTAATTAAGATAAATTCTGTTTTGTTGAAGTTACACCCTTAAATCCTTGACTTAGTGTTGTCAATTTGAAAATTGTACTTTATAATAATTTTAATATCAATTAAAAAATTAAAATTATTTCTGATTGTTTTATTGTTTAATTTTTATTTTCTTATAATATGTATCTCTATTGCTCGATTAATCCTGTTATCTACATGTTTGCAGCATTCATTCTATACGCTTTTATTTTCTGGTTACAATAACAACAAAACACCAACTTACCGCATTATTTCAGCCTGTGGCACTCACTTCAAAGCGAAGCCCGTCAAAAGGGTGTGACGTTGGTTGCATTCATCGAATTTCACAGACAATGCGGGTTACCTACCCATTTATTGTACAATACTACATATTTGGAAATGGTTGAAGACCCTCCAATTTCGAATACGTTGTTGTTCGATTTTGACCAAGCAAGCCAAATTTGTTAGTGGACAATGAAATGTGGTCGGGCAGACAATAGACAGCGAATTGAAAGTCACGTATAATGATAGAGGAATACACAACTAAATTGTGGTTTAAGAGATGTAGACACGGACATATAGGCAAACTCATGAGTGGTATATACATATGTATGTATATACAAGGATATAATCCAATATATGTATATGTTCAGTGTCTATGGAGCTTTCGTTCGTTGCGTTTCGATATAATTGTTATTGTTACTGCTTCGTCATGATTCTTCCACCCACTCAAAATGATCGCCTGTCTGCTTGACTCCACCAAAAAGCGGTAATGTGATTAACATTCGCAAAGCTCCCTAATGGCCACATTGACTACTTAACTAGTTCCAGCTGCTGGGCACCAAAGCCTTCAATATGCTTATGGCACTTTGGTATACTACAATACTACATTCATATGTCGAGTGTGTTTGGGTGTTCTGGGTCACATTGGCTGTGCTGCCCAAGCAAGTAATAAGCAAAGTTATTAAACTTAAATATGAGCATTGATTGGCATTTGCGGCCTGCAAACATCGACACAATACTCTTTCTATATTTCCTAGTTTCCCAGTTTTTACAAGCAGAACAAGGAATGCTTGGTACACACCGACGTGTTCTCATTAAAAATGATTACCCTCATTTTGCAAGAAATGCTTAAATGTTTATAATTGCAAATTAAAAATTGCTTATTAAAGGGATGAAGGATCTAATAATTTCTCTTTGGCCATTAACACAGATTGTCGCGAATAAATTTTAATGAATACTCATAATTGGTTATTCTCAATGGATCCCAATGGTACTTGAGTGTGAACATTTGATTGAAAATATTTACCTGAAACAAAAAAAGAAAAAGAAATATTTAATAAATTCCAGTTTTATATTTTTTTTATATTAAAGTAGATTAACTTTAACTTTAAGACCATCATAACCGACTTAATCGAAAATTAAATTAAGATTATATGTCGTTCTTAAACAGAATCGCTTTATTAACTCCAACTATCTAAACCAATGCCATAAATGCAAGTGAAACTCAATTTGCGTTACACAACGCCCTCAAGTATGCAATATAAAATTTACAAAACATTTTTTCCTTCAAATTCTGAACGTGCATTACAGTTTTCACAGTTTTTCACCCTCAAGTCAATCTTTTACTTGCAAAAGCTAAACGCAACGTTTACAGATTTTGAAAGACTACAAAAACTACAACAAATTTCCCTGCAACCAGAACAAATGGTGTAAGGAAAAATATCTGGAATTATTGAGGTTAAAACATAGGAAATAAGATGCACATCTCTTGCCACTTAACACGTTCATTCCTGCCTTGTATTTTCCTTTTATTTTCACCATGTACTTGTACAACTTAAATATATTTGTATTTATCTATTTTGTCTGCGCAGATACTTTTTGCTGCTGATTTGGCATTTTTTTGGGGGGATCAACTTTGGCATGTGAGTGGGATTTTCTTTGTTTTCATTTTTTTCTTTTCTTTCTTTTTTTTTATCCTTGAATAATCAAGTAGCGTGCATATACTGGAAAAGAAAACCAATGAGAAAACACAAACACGAGGAGTTGTTGAAGCTCAGAACTCAGAAGAAAAAAAAACGTTACACAAATATTAATATTAAACCTTAGACCGCTATACAGAGACACCAATGAACAAACAGAATAACTAAACTACTCATATACCATAAGAGTATAGCATCATCACGATGATGACGATGATGAGTAATAAAAAGTTGCTGGGCTTCCTAACGAGCACCAAAAACAATAAAAAAAAAAAAAGAAAAATCAAAAGTAAGAACAAAAAAAAAAAAACAAATTGGACTATCTCTTTTTTTTACTACAACAAAGTACTTCATGTTTAACCTTGTCTTGAACATGTTTTGTATTTCTGCTGATGTTCATTTCCACTCAACATCAAGTCAAGTTGCATTTTAGTATTGCGTATACGCCCCATATGCTTGGTTGATTCTACTAAGCTGCGAGTAAGTATTTTCTACATTTTCTTACCAAATATCTTCCTATTTTTATTTATTGGTTACACTTGGCCAACAATTTATATTGGATATTATACCTACTAGTACACGCTCAAACTTAAATCATCGCAAAAAAATCAATACGAAGAACTTTACTTAACATAAACATCATTTTCGGTATCAATTATTGCTACTAAGTTTCAGTGGTCTCCGCTGTTTTATCCTCATTCCAGATCATATCACCAACCACAAAGTATTACCAGTGGGACTCAACCAGTACTTATAGTACAGTGTAGGATGCCATGGTTTGGTTTTTGATTTTGTTTTAGGTTTCTTACTCCTCTGGCATTGCTCAACAAAATCACAACATCATTTATATTCAACTTGTTTTCAAAGTTGCTGCCACTTGCCACAAGTTTTTCGTTTCATTTTTTTGTATTGAATTTTTCTTCTTTTCCCTTGCTTTTTTTTATATTTATTTATTTGTTAACCCAGGGTGTGGCAGGACTAGAGAGATGCCATGACATTAAGAAATGCTACAAATGTCATGTTTGTTGTTTTCTTTTCTGCTTTTCTTACTGCTGTAGTTGCTGTTACTCAATCGAAAGTATCAAATTGCCCACAATAACACTTAAAACGACTCGCGGCATTGTCAGCAGAGACAGCTATCAAGAAGTACAATAGTAGTAGTAGTAGTAGTAGTAGTAGTAGTAGTATTCGCCACAGCATCCATGTCAGCCAGAAAAGAACTTAAGTCAAGACAAATACCACCAACTAAAGTTGATAGCCGAGTCAAGCCTGTAAAGAGGGCACAGCACAACATGTGTGTGTTCTACTACATAAATATTAAGCATTAGGATGGCCCATATATGCACGTATCTATACTAATTTTATAAAGAGGTAATGTTTGTTTGGATGTTAGAGGTAATCTGTGAAACTGCTCATTCGATATTAAAAATTATTTTACCAGCAGGATGCTACGTTGTCACCAAGTGTCATGCGGTATAACTATATGAATATAACGAATATAACTAAGTCCGGTTATTTTTGGATGCAATCCATGCGAGGACGGGTCGAGTACTTTAGTATTTTATAAAGTTAAGCAGTACTTTTCAGGAAGAGGTACAGGGTTGAATTGTTCTTCACTCGGAAGGAATACATATAACGCTGATTTGTTTAAATTCCATACAAATAGAGGCTTTTAATCAAACAGACGAATAATCGGATACAAGTCGGAAAAATTAACAATGAAACAGCAGAAGAGAGACAGCCCGTACAATATAATACAATACAATCTCCAATAGAACCATCGGATATGAAGGTATAATGTACTGTTGGAAAATACCATAAATTATTAAACCAAAGGTGGGTCATCATAGAAAAATTTGTTAGTAGATCTAATAGCGCACAGGCGAATTTGGAGTATATAACATTCTTTTTTTTTTAATTTTCTCTTACTAATTGCAACCCTCCAAATGTTTACTAAGCAAATCATTGTAATCTTTTATATTAAAACAATATGTAATATGCTTTTTTATTTTTTCTATAAAAAAGGACCACCCTAATGTGTGACACTTGAGACACAAATGTTTTTTCCTTGTTGTTGTTGTTTTTCTTCCTTCTGGGAACCAACAGTGCCAGCGATAAGGCAAGTCCGGAAATGAGCAACAATAATAAAAATGTTGCAAAAAATCGTAGAACAAAAACAAAAAAAACAAAAACAACTTAAGAAAAATCGTTTTTCTGCCTCAAACTCGAATTCTCTTCACACATTGCGGCGTCCCTTTTTCTAGATAAATTTTTTTTTATTTTTTTTTCATTTTTTGCCAACTTCAAATTGGCTGAAGTTGGCATGACTCAAGTAGTATACTCGTACTAATACAACGACGAAATGCTTATATGATTCTTAATGTTGTTAGTGGAACTCACACTCATACATATTACTGTTCTAGTTGTTGTTGTTGCTGTTTCTGTCGATGTAGCAAGTGTTGGCCCATTAGAAAAAGTCAAAGACGAAGTTTTCGTATTTTGTTACTTGATTTCTTTCTGTATCTGCCTCGTGTTGAATACTTTTTTTTTAAGACTCTTTCTGTTACAATATTTGTTGTTGCAACAAATGTTGTGCCATAATTTCTTTCGTTTCATGGTTTTTTTGTGTTGCAGATTTCCAATGCAGAGGACTGAAGCAACAACAATAGCAACAATTGTTTAATATTTTCCCAACTTATTGTATTTTTTTGTTATACGCATGACTAAGTGTATCTGTGTGTGCGTGTTTGTACATAGTAAACATTTAATATTTATTTCATGTTTTAATATTTGACACGAATGAGCAGCATTTTTTTTTCTTCTCTTTTTTTTAACAACAACAGCTAGGAACGCATATTGTTTAAAAGTTTTTTTTCTTTTCTTGTGTTCTCTTATTTTATTTTTCTGACTTTCAGTTCCATTTTTGTTCTTGTTTTGTCGTTCTGTTTTTAATGTTTTTATTTTTGTCTGCATTTTATTTTCTTTCTATTTTCTGTTCCATGTCCTCTTGCTACAGCTTCCTTTTTCCCATATATGTATGTAGTAGAATTCGTGTAAATATTTGCTGCATAACAAGCAGGCGCTTTTCTTTAACCTTCTCTTCCCCTTTCCCATTCCCATTCCCTTCCCACTTTCTTTTCCTTTTTTTGTTGGTTCAAGTTGTCGTCATTGGTGGAACCGTATGATACTCAAACAAAATCCTTAATAAGAAACAGCAACATTTTAACCTCAGCAAATGTTTATACAATCAAGAATAGTGTGTTGCATTCTACTATTTACGCATTGTGAATGATATTTGTATGTATGGGTTTGGTATTTATTTATGATATCTAACATATGTGTTTCTTCATATGTGGTAGAAAATGATTTTTTTAGATCACGGCATTGCAAAAGAATGCAGTATCAAAAAATTCATAACTCTTCTTTTAAATCAATGGAAGTAAGGTAAGGTTAGGTTATTCAGGCCGCTCGCGATTGTTCGCGAATTCACCCAAAAGCCTTAATGCTTATTGTGATGCCTGATAAAAAATGAAATGGTAAATGGGGGATAGTGAGAAGGAGCAGTAATCCACTACTGTCCAAGGTTGGTCCCAGAGATCACCCTCCACCTCTAAAACCAACCTGAGGAGCCCACGAATAGAGCCAGGTCCGCAAAGGAAATTTTGCCGAATTACCCACCTCCTTGAAGAACGGTTTCCCGAGAAACCGAGCTCGTCTACCAAAAATAAAAGGGCAATCTATGATGCAGTGCCCCGTCTTAACTCCCGTCATCGTCTGAATCCTTTTCTTGTTGAAGTGTAGGAGCTCGGTGGTTTTCTTTGCTTTCTATAGCTATGATGTCAAAAACAGCCTGTGGAGCTAGGCAATCGTTCCGGGGCTATCCACAAAATCTGTTCAAGAGCAATTGGTGAGAACGCTTGCCTGTTCACAGTGAGCAGCATTTTCAAATCTTCTTTCTAGTTGTTCATAGCTGTAATCTGGGATAGAGCTTGATTGTGTAAAACGATTCGATAAATGCCGTTCACAAAAACGTCAAACTACGCACGCTCACGAAACTTGTGGTGTTTAAACTAAACCTATCAAGCAAGCAAAGTTTTCGCATTTGATGTTTTACTGCGACAAAATTGTTTTTTAAATATTTTTATAGTTGACTATTTCGTAGACACGGCCGTGTGTTTTCTGTGAATGCATACGTCTTTGTTTTTGCTTAAATGATAATGGCGATAAAGGGAAATCATTACAAATGCTTCGTCAATAATTACACCATTATAACTTCATTATATTATTATTTCTGTAATATGAAAAGTACGAAACAATTGGCATCCAGGGCACCTTAAGATTTTTGGTAAATGTTAAATCAATACAAGTATTTATTACCTAGCGTTGTAGGAGAATTTTCAATATTTCACTATGTGCATTTCCGTATTATTATTTTTATCAGATCACAACTTGTGTGCATCCTGTTTGAGCTTTACAAATAGATTAAAAATTCAATCTTTACTTTTATGTATATTAAATGGCACCTACGCTAAGTCGCTGCGATGGAAATAACCAAAAGTGTGGTGTTATTTTATATGAAAATTCGCTTCAGAGGGTTTCGCTTCAGATAAGTTCACATGTATGTAAAAGTTTTGTTTCCCACCATATCAGTTATTCCAATACAGTTACAGGGGGGTTATTTTATATGAACGTTTGCTATAGAGTTGTTCGTACATACGCTGTATTTGATCTTAACGAGAGCTTAAGATTGAAACTCTTCCTCTTATCCAGTAAAAAATAGTCATAATTGCTTCGCTTCCACCTCGCCACCCGCGATGCGTCACAGTCCTCTATCATGATAAACAATTCTTTGATCATATAGAACACCCTCATGTTAACAAAAACATTAACGAATGCACGTCAAAATAGTGTAACAATCGACTGAACTCATGGCAGTGATGCCAATAGTTCCCCATCACTGTATTATGACATCTAAAAAGATTCATTTATTTTACTTAGTCATTGTCAATTCCACTAGTTTAGTAAAGTTTCGTTCAAATACCTTATCCGTTTTGAAGCAGAAACTCAACAACAGATGATTTTAGTTTATAAAAACGCAGATTAGTTCTTAGATACTTCAAATACCTGTGTTTAGTAAATATGTGACAGTAGCTAATTGAAGATTAAATTAATAATTAATGACTCATTTATCAGATTTTAAATTAACAGTCTTTATTAATATATTTATTTTTAAATGTAATTAATTAGGAATATCTTTTGATATTTAGCATTTCATACCAACACCAAGTAGCGAGGGGCCTTCACGCCTCTCTCTTTCAGACAACCCAACAAACAACCTAACAACCATTAGCTGCTTTTTTTTCATTACTGACCCACTTAAAGTTATCCATCCAAACAAGTCATATGAAATAAAAAACGCAAAGCTAGAAAATTTCATTATAAAAAAAAAAAATAAAAATGAAAATGAAAAGGGGGAAAAAACTTGATTAGCGATTTTCGCATTTGCACAAGTTTTATCCCACCAACAACAACAACAATCCAATAAACTGGCAAAGCAAGAGTGATATTTCCTAAAATATTGGTCTAAAGATACATGAGGAGTGGCAAGGGTATAGATGAAGGAATGAAAAGTTTTTACGTTTTACCATTTTGTGTGTGTGTGCAACACAAAAATAAAATAAATTTTGCACTCAACTCAGTAAACTTTTTTGTTAAAAGCAACGCGAGCCAGGGCATGCCAAGCCAAACCAACCGATTTTTCACTTTGCAACACCAACAACTTAAACGTCATGGAATGTGCAACATGCAACGATTTGCTATAGCAATGTTATCAGTGGCAAATTAATCTAACCGAATACGAACTCAACTTCACACTCGAACTTTCGATTCAACGCGTTGCCCAAAGAGAAGGATCAGGAGGTTAGGTCAAATGGAATAGAATAGGCCAGTGCTAGTAGACTGCACCCGAGAACCTGTGCGTACATCCATCATGACAGCGATGGCGACTTAAGCCCAAAATGGTCTAAAAACCTGAAATCAGTCCAAGTCCTTCTCGTTGTTCTCGTTGTCGCACATCGTGGCAGTAATTCCCAATGTCTCTGTCCACTTATCCATTTTATGTTGCACTGAGCAGCCCGAGTAATTTTCTGCCTCACCACACCCCACTACTCCTGATGCGTCGTCTGATCATGGCTATGCTGCTGGCACTGCTACGAGTATGTATTCCCAGCCAAGCTGCTCAAGCTTCTTATTTTATCCTGTTGCAATTCCCCAAGTTAAGCATGTGAATGAACGAGCAAAAAGGAAGACAACTTAGAAAATATGTTAGGATGGAAGGAAGGAAAGAGCAGGATTGAAGTATATAGGTATACTATCCACAACTTCTAACTTAACTTTGCATTTGCAATTTGTCTTTGATAAAACTTTTCCTTTTTTGCTAGTTCTCCATGTATGTATGTGAGAAAGAGTTACTGCCGCTCTTCATATATGTATGTATACATGTATCTATGTATGTATGTATATTTTGTTTACCTGACATGACTTTCAACCTGCTGCCGGTTGGCATGGCTTACTGCTCTTCGTCATTCTGAAACGGCGCGAGCGAGTTACTTTCTAATGAAATTCTAAACGAAACACAAAACTCACTTAGCCGAGTTTGCCCTCTTTCTACATTCTTCTTGTGTATCCTACGAGAGCAACGAATTTTGTATGAAGATGAACAACAGCAGATGCTGTTGCTCTTACTGTGGATGCTGCTGATTTCAGGAACATGAGAAATTTGCATTATTCTTTTTACCATTCTTCCATTCATTCATTTATTCGGTTGCTCGGTTTGCATGTTGTTCGCTTTGCCACGCAAAAACTTTTTCCAGGAAAAGTTTTTAATTTTTTGTATTTTTTTCCGTTTGAGAAAGTGCAACCATCGCACAATCCAAATGTCCATTGAGTCAGAGGACTCCAACTCCAACTCTAACTCTATCTATCTATCTATCTATCTATCTATCTGTCTGGCTGCCTGTGTATTGGTGTCTTTTACCATGAGGTTTTTCATTCATTCTGAGTGGCACATTCGGTTGTTGGTTTAACTCTCTTCTATCCTTGCGGTACACGCATTAAGGTTCAAAGGTGTTGGTTTCTGATGCAGAATTGGTTGATGTGTTGGTCTTTGCTGGTAATTTAATACCCTGGCGAATTTAAGTGACCCCTAATCACTTGAAAGTTAAATCTGGAGCATTCACCACTGAGTGTTTTCTATTTTTGACTTTCCCCACCGTCAATTGTTGTTGTTTATGTCGAACGTGCTGTACTCAGACACCTTATCCTTACAGTATCTCACAAATTTATTCAGATTAAGAATTTTAATTTATTTAAAAGCAAAATGATGCTATTAGTTTCATTATCACGTTGTTTTTAAGTTTGCTAACGAAGAAACCCAAGGCTGGAAATATTAAATTTGTAAGATAACATAACATATCCAAAAAGTAAAAGAATTGGTCCACGACTTTGTGAAAGAAAATAGCTTTTTTATGTGTAAAATTAAATAAACACATAACTATCTAAACAAAAACGGTCAAATCACTAGCGAAGCTCGAACAAAACTTAATTATAAGATTACGTCTTGGTTGGTTATACTTACAAAACTATTCCAACAACACTACTTTACTACAACAACTAGTACTTCATTTTGTGCAATTCAAACACTACTACTTTATACCTTATAACTTTTATCGGATTTCAAATTTTTATTTTGTATTTAGAAGCTGAAATGTAGCCCTTTACAACCATGTATCATGTATTTTGTTATTATTTAAATTCATGAAGATACAGACCAAAAACTTTCCAAAATTTTGATTTTTCCATCGATTTTGCAACTTTAAGTCTAATTTGTGCCCCTTATCTTATCTAAATTATATTTTTTCTCAACGTTCGTAAACGAAAGTTTAGTGATTTAAGCTTTAAATGAACCCTGTTTAAATAAAATCGGTTAAAAATTACTTGATTTATTGTACTTTTTGTAATTGCATATGACAGTTTTTTTTCCTTTTTTATTCTTATTCTAGCTATCTCCCTCTAGCTATCTCCCTCTATCTGCAACAATTAAGGAAAGAAAACTGATAAAAAATGTCCAAGTTATAAGGTAATATGTACAGGAACCTCTTAAAAACGGTTTTTGGGCTCTAAAACAAGATTTTGAGGGTGTATCAGAGATTTAATATATACCATTATTTTTAGTTTTTTATGACCTATAACCTCCACTAGGTCTGATAAGAAGTTTTTTTTCGCTGTGGACAGCATATTTTGACGAAAGCTGGAAAGGAGGCACGTGATGATTGGTGCTTCATGAAATGTATATAAAATCGTGACAGGTGACGAAAGTAAGCAGCAATCGACGGTATTTTGCTTAGAAGAGGACACAAATTCTTCAAAATGTGTGCTCACGCATGGCAGTTCAAAGCAATTTGTCAGCTGTTTCTTCGTAAAAACATCCGTACCATTCCAGCAAAGTAGGAAGTAGAATTCTACACAACAATGCGAGCTCACAGAATTGACTTTTTGAGCACCCAAGGAGTCGTATAGTACGGATTTCACACCAAATGACTTCGATTTGTTCACGTACATTTAAAACTATTTAATTGCGTGGTCAACGTTTTTTGACGAAGAAGCTAATTATGCGTTCAAAATTCTTCTTTCGTAGATAACTCTTTCGGAGAGGCAAAATTGTGTGGAAATTCGGTCCAAGGGAATGCAAAACTGTATTGAAAAAACCATAAAATCGTTTTCGATGACAAATGTTTGAGATCTCTATTCCCGAAATATGAAAGATAGCTCTCGTATAACTACCAAAGATTCTGACCTTTAAAAATTGTATACATGTGTATTTTATGTTTATAATCTATTTACAATTTATTATATCTATTATCTATTATATATATAAAATCGGAAGCCTTTTCGTGTCTGTGCAGGTTAATCTCAGAAACGGCTTAACCAATTTAAATGCGGTTTTCACTGGTGTATTGTAGCAAGCTTCGTTTAGCATGTAGAGGTTATTATATCAAAATCGACTTACTGAACCAAAAGATATTAAGCAAAATCGACCTACAAAATCAAAAGAGCACATCTAGTTTAGCTATAAGACTACAATGTACTATTACTTTGATCAGATGAAGGCCTTTTTAGCCATCCTATAGTAAATTATAGTTTTTTCAGAATATGAATATTTTCACTAAAATATTCTTAAAACAACCTGGTAAGACTGCGTAATAATCACCATTACCTTGATTTATCGATCTGTGGTCATCACCTACTTCGGATCTGGTTCACCCGGGGTTGTCTATTTCTCGACTGTTATTATTATTATTATTCTTTATTTGATTGCAACAATAAACAATTTATATTACACTTAATAATTTCAACAAATAAAGAACATACGATTTTGACGCTACTATTGTCGTTAATCGGAAAAATCTTGTATTCTATAACGAATACTTTTAAATAAGAAATGAATAATGTTCTCAATTTCGTTAACGTAACAAAGTGTACAATTCAAATTTCTGTGTCTATTCAAGTAAATAAGGTCGCTTTTAGTTTTAGAAATCCACATTACATCACTTATTTTGTAATTGTCATTCACATAGTTTCTCCTAGTACTTATAATGGTCCAAATCCTTTGACAAGCTCTTTCCCACATATACTACTCCATGTCTTACACTTTCTCAATATATTAATATTAACATTGCTGCAATGCTCAGAACAGTATACCTATTTCTCCAACACTTTCCTAGTCAATTTATACGGTAGTCTATCGTCAGTATATTCATATACATAATTTATTTCTTGACTATAAATTAACCATACGCAATTATGCCATGTGCTCTTTCATTCTACATGGATTACATTTATCATTTCCTAAGTAGCAATCATGTGGTATATCTTCAAGGAGAAGGAAAAGTTATGGTAAGTCCGATTCGAACTAAATGTCTCAAGCTATGTTTTCTATCTAGAATTTTTATTCAATTTGTTAATGCTAAAATAAAATATGGTGCATACTTTTGGGCGTTTCTAAATGTAGTAGTCAAAATTTTGTACAATATTTAAGACAACTCCACGCGATTCTACAAAGAAACCTTTAGCGAATTTTACAATTACCCTGTTATATACTCTGTTTATCGAATAAAGTTAAACTTTCTGTTTTCTTTATTCATCATCTGTTATTTATTTTATTTTATTGTATTTTATTGTGGTGCAAAAAACAAGGAAAAACTTTTTGATAAATTTCCAAACTAATGGTTCAAGCTCTTTTATTATGTCATCAGCAATAAATTTTCAAGCATTTTCAAAATTTAAACTAAAGTCAAAACAGAATTGAAAAATTTGATCTAAAATAAAAGAGAAAGAAAAAGAACAACAAAAAATTCTACAAAAACCCTAACCAATTCTCCCTACAAAACCCACTGATTAGCAGCAAAAACATCCATGGAACATGTTTTAAAACTTACACTGATGTTTGATGTTTTTTGGAGTGGGGAGTAATAAGGACAATAACAAGGATGACAATAACAAGGATGCTAACTAAAGCACAAAAAACATGAAATATTCACTGAAATACATGAAAAACGATGATAAGAGAGAAAGCAATGGTGACAAGAGAATAAGAGAATACGCGGAACGAGGACATCCTCAGTAAAGTGTTCATTTTACTTTCGTATCCTTTTCACATTTGTCGTTTTTATTTTTGGCTTGAACATAAAAACTATTCACGCTTTTTAGTTGATATTTGTGTAATGCTGTTGGTTGAATTCAGAACAACAAGGATATATGTCTGAGTACTTATTTTTTTTTTTTTTTCAGTTGTCAGAGAATAGCAAAGTTTGAGTTTCATTTCCATTTAGCAATGTGCTAACAAACATCACAAATATCACAAACATATCGAACAAGAGAAAAATTAACAAGGAAAGGGTGAGTATAAGCTTATCCACATACACATAGCCTTTTCTAAATACTCGTATCTCGTACATAACCTCAATGAATATCATTGATTATTTGTTGTTAAACATTGTTCTACATAGTATACAATACATATGTGTGATGGGAAAATATGTCTTTGTGTGGTGTGTGTATCTGTTTAATGATGACCGCCGGTTAAAGGGTCACTCAACTGGATGTGGTCATGCATGCATGTCAAGCGTGTACGCGATGCAGACATGTCGAACATGTTAGCTGGCAGTCATGGATGCAGGAGATGGATGACCGAAAGGAAAAGAATATAAATACTAAACACAGTACAACAACCCTTTACTTATATTGTATCCTCTGTCACACACTATCACCTATGCCGGTTGAAACGTGTGCAAGGACATCACTTGGCTTGTAATGTGTGTTTCATTTTAAGTGTTGTTAAGCGATTCTTGTAATAAGCACATCTCAAGCAACTCAAATGCTATTTCTTCCATTGTCTCCATTGTCTGTCTGATTGTGCATTTATCCGTTTCTCAGAGTTTGTTTATATATTTTTTAATGTGAGTGCAACGAAGGTGTCTTTAATATTTCCGGTTTGCTTCACAGCTTCTCAAATAAATGACACACATTGCATAACTCTTTCTCAGGTTTTTTTTAACAATCTAATCTTCGTTCTCACACAGCATGCATGAAAAAAGAGTAATTAAGTTTTCGCGAAGAGTGAATAATATATTGTAAGATACACACAGAAGGATGTGAACAATACCCCGTAAAGTATATATAGTATATATATGCTTCTAAGTAATTGAGGGTATTCCAAAGTCGGGCCCACCAAACTAAAGCTTACTAACTTTTTATTATGTGCTTTTTTGTCAACTGACCATAAATTCAATATGAAATGGCAATGTTTGTTGTGAAATACCATAAAGGACATTCGAAGTGAAGGAGGATGACAAAAGATAACAAGTGTATGTGAGAGTCTATACGAGTATACATACGGAACTTGTATATGTGAGAGTTAGAAACAACACATGAAGCATATAAAACATAATAACCCATATCTCGAGGGCGTTCATAACTCGTTATTATTGATGGCTCTACTTAAACACACTAACCAAATTTAAGAGATGTTCATATGCATATAGTACGAGTATGTAGTATGTATTAGTGTTTGTTTCATAGTTTATTTCCATTGAGATAATGGGGAAAATATGGTAGATGTCTGTGAAAGGACTTTGGTTGAATTTATATTAAGTTTTTTGAATTATTTCTGATATCTGTTTTTTATCAATTTAAAATATTTCTCTCATCTTTGCGTCACGTTCTTCTTACATTTTTGTCACTCATTTTGTTGATGTCTGATTCTTTTTTTTTTTTTTTGGTTTGATTTCAAAACGAAAATGATATATGTACATAAATAAAAACCAAGCATAGACAACCGAAAGAGTTAATGTTAAGTACGGATACCAAGGAATGAGAAAATAAAAAATTGAAGAGTATTCTGTGAAATATTTTACAAACGTGGATGAACACACAAAAATAAGTATAAAACAAGCAAGATTCTTTTGCAGTAAATGTTTAATATATGGTACTTCTATGGTGTTCGGTTATGATATGTAGCTCCTCAGTCTTAGTCAAACAGTCACGAAATAACATTGAAAATCTAAGATGAAGAGAAATCCTGAATTTTCCAATTATGAATTCTTCATACAATTTGAGAAAATACACAAAAAAAAACAAAACTCTTCTCCGAACTGGTTCCCTCAATTTTTGATTCTATTTTTTTGTTCAACTTGATTATTTTTCCCACACTATTTACCAACACTACACTTCTGTTTTGTCTTGTCTTGTCTTGTCTTTCCTTAAACGTTTAAACATTTTTCTTTCTTTTCCAAAACAAAATAATGAAGAACATGTGTTGGTTGTTGTGAGTTGTTTTTCTGTCCATAGTTTTTCTCTTTTCATTTCTTTCCTTTTGTTTTTGTCTTTCCATATTCTATGATTTTTCCTTGTCAATTTTACACATTTGTGCTTTTTACTGATTGCTTTTCCCGTTAACAAAAAATAAAAAAATGCTTCACGGCTACTTGATTTTTGTAGAAATTGAGAAAGAAAAAACAAATGCAAGCAAAAGTCATTGAACGCCACAAAAAAGAAAAAGAAAAAATGAAAAGAAACAAGAATGTTGTTAGAACGGAAGACGAGTAAAGCAAAGTAGCCAAAAGGACAGCTGACAAATATTAGTTTCTTGTTAGCAGCAGTAACTCGTATCCTTGTGCAAAGGACAAATGTTGCTGTATGAGTTAGTTGTATCTGTGTAAATAAGTTAGTTTGTACATACAATATTTTGACCAAGCTGATGCCAAACAAAATATCTCTGGCTGTCTTTCTATCTATCTGTCTGTCTGTCTGTCTTACTAACAGTTGCTACACCAAATGTCCATCCTGACCTGTCCACTGTTATCCAATACTCGCGATCTACATACTTTTTCTTTTGCTATAGTTAGTCTTTTTTCGTCATTTTTCATTCACATTTGGATAAGAGGGTTATTAAGCTGGTTGAAATGTATGTAAAAAATCAGAAGAATAGATGATTCATGTGCATTGCATAAAAGAAGCAAGTATACTAAAACTACTTGTATATTCTTGATCATCGTGATAAGACAAATCTCTATGGCATCCATGCAATCAAATGAAATGTAAGATTTGGTCAAGAAATCATATAGCAACCATAGTATAAACCACTGATAAATTGAAATCAATTTTGAATTTATAGAATCTACTACCGGAGGTGGTGGACTAGATTCTTTTTAATTAATCATGACTTCAGTAAGGTATATATTTTTATTTAAAAACTCATGATTTTTCACATAGAAGGCTATAAAAACCAATGATTTCATTATATCAGCGATGTCGTTTCTATATAAAAAAAATTAAAAAAAAAAATTCACTCTTTTACTATATAAATTTTATCTACAAACTTCAATTTGCACTTGTCTTTGATAAGACCACGACTTGTTTCCTTCTGGATTCATTACCTTAGCTTTTACTCTTAATTAACTTGCTTTAACCATTCCAACACTGATATTTTTCACCTCCTATTGTCTATTTTTTTCTAACATTTACTTAACCATGTTTGTGTCGTCGGATGTTCAAATCTGCTAATTGAAATTTTACCCCCTTTCTGATGACCGATTGTTCTGAAAATTGTTATACACCTTCATTTTTTTGGACAATACAATATGCAACAAAATTTTTTTTTTAAATCATCCAGGAAAATTGGAATTTCCATCAGTTTTCCGCAGAAGTAAAACAGTCGGTCAGTATCAACGAACTGCTTTCTATTATGTGCGACATATTTTGAGTGATTCAAAATTGAATCGTCAGATTTCCGTTTGTACAATAGATGTAAAACTGTTTAAGCAAAGACAATTCAATGTTCCAAGTGCCACAGTTGTACGTTAGTTGTAAGACTGACATGCCCAAGTCACGCTTTTGGTCACACTTTTTTTTTTAATTTCATTTGCTTTAGTGTTTGAGATGTTTCTTTATAGCCATAAATACTTTGTTCATATACCAATGGATAACACCACAACAACGAAATATTGTTCTTTCAAAATAAAGGAAAATTGTCAACAATAAAGATGTTGGTACATATCCACCATCATTCTCAAGATCCTTTCTATTCTTTAGTCTTCTGTCAAAATTAATAAAATTTTGCAATAACAAAAAGAAGAAAACGTTTAAAAATTCAAAAGCACAATAGAAATTCTCTAATGATTATCTTCAATTTCTGTATGAATGAATGAGTGTGTCTTTCTCATTGTTTTTGTTAGTTTTGTCATCTTATTAAAATTCTCGGCACAAACAAAATTCTCTATTCTAGCAATACTAGTACAATAGACAACAACTCATCTCGACGTGTGTATAAGTGTGAGGAGTCAGTACTCAGCCCACAATGCAAGAGACAAGTTTTAACAAAAGTGACTCACTCACATACGCGAGTAATCATCATTATCCTTGCATCCTTACGGCATATATGAACAACGACAACAATTGTTGTGTATGGTATGTTTTTTGAAAGTGTTTGAAACGGAAAGAAAACCAAACTGAAAATTTTGTTTAAAATTCGTGTGCGCAAATATCCCAAGTGTAAAAAAAAAGTCGGCGCAGCAGTAAGAGAGACCAGCCAAGACCAACTCGCCGACAAACCCCACAAAGATGCAAGGATCTAAAGTCTGCTATAAGCATCAATATACACTGGGAATGGGTAAGGAAAGGCAAAAGGGACGTGCGCGTGTTAAGCATATTTAGTTCATTTATTTCAAATTAGATTTTTGAGCGACAAGAACCAGAGAAACATCTACAAAATATAGAAAAGAGGTAGAGAGTTAGAGAGTTCGTATGAGAAAGGACATCATCAGGAGGCTTTCATTATGTATGTGTACTTGTACTTATATACAATATATACTTACATATGTAATTTTAAGGCATGAATGAAAGAGGGTTGCTTGCTATACTGGCATAATGCCCAACTCGTTGGCACTGGCACTAGCCGTGGTTCTGGCTCTGGCAATGTGTGATAAGCGCGCAAGGAAATTTATAAATTGCCAACGAACGGAGCGGAACCATCCAATGTTGTTGATTTTAAGTATGCATACATTACTGGGAGTTACCAGTCTATCAGTCAGTCATTCAGACTCTTTGTATTTCTCGTTTTTTCCTTTTTTTTATTTTTTGGCATATCCTGTCTATTTTTTCATTTACTGATTAAACTAACCACTGTACGAGTTATGTATTTTTCGGTCTAAAGGATCTTAAGTTGAAAAAGGGTTAAAATAATATTGCCTTAAATAAAGTAGATACTTTTATTTGATGTTATGCCATACTGAATTCTGTTTGATTATTCTAATTGTGGACTGAAAAAGTCTGTCAGTATTATTTAAATGATTATAAGTAGTGGAGTGATTCTGTTTTATGATCATTGACCTTGTTGTATAGGTTTAAGTTGGGATTATCACTTAAATTTATATAAAGTGAGAAAATTTAAATAAAACAGACTAATGTTACACTAGGAGCACTAAATCAACTTGTCAAGTAATGAAGTAACTTCTACACCTAAAACTTGCTAATCATAATTTATGTGGACTAATCTTTTCCATTTTAATATTCTAAAATTATTTTTACCAATTTAATCAATTATATTTCCACATTTGATGTCTTTATAAATTTCTAAAATTGCTGACAATTGAATTTCAAATTTCAACAAAAACAAAATATCTACCCTAAGATTGTTGAACAAATCCTTTTAAATATATGAGCAAAGGATACACATATTCACACATTGTATTGCTTTAAGTATTTTGAAAAGAAATACAAATATTTTCGCAAATGGAAAAAATGATGTAAAAGGGAAAATCATTTAAACCAGAGACCCACAGTTGGTCATCAATTATGTTTTACAACAACTTTCATTATTATTATTATTATTCCTTTCCTTCTTTTGTGTAAATCTTTTTCTACTTTTGGTACATTTTACAAATTAAAAATATCAGACTGGAACTAGTACAAGCAAAGGGAAAAGAAAATATGTTGTAAAAGGTATAAAGAACAGGAAAAGGGAATCAAAATATGGTGGTGGTTTCTATTTATTTTCTTTTTTTTCTTTCCTTTTTTAATGTTTTTCCACATTTGGTTTGTGTGAGGAATGAAGGATTTATCTTTTTCGTAATAAAAATAATGAAGAAATAAATGAAATTGAAAATTGTTGCAAATATTTTTTCTTTGTTATTTCGATTAAATTGAAATTGAATTTGCAAAAGAAAAACATAAATTGGATTTGAATATAGTAGAGCGAGGAGAATAATTCCATTTTGGAAAGGTGAGACTACAAGTTGCCTCAAATCAAAATTATTGTACAACCAATTAGGGTGAAATATTAGGAATGAAAATATTTATTTTATTGTGTTAATTCAAAAAAATTTACAATAATAGAAACATCATTAGCCACCATATAGCCAATTTCTGTATATCATGTCAAGTTACATAAAAGGGTATTTTCGTGCTGATAACCACCACAGTAAAGATACTAATAATGTATCAAGCTTTAGTTAGACCAATAATAACTTATGTGTGTCCAATATGATTTAGTAAAATGAAAAGAAACATACTAAGATCGTGCACCTCATTGTTTAGATACTTTACTTACTTCTATTCAAACAAAAAATTATATAATGAGGCTAAAATCAGTAGGAGAGACACACAAATATAATAATTAAGCGCATTAGGAAGCATTTATTGTAGTTAGAAAAACGTTGATTACATCCAACACCTTTATTTTCGCTGTTTTATGAAAGTGATATTTATTTTCAATAGTACACAGCTAAAAAAGGAATTTGTACAAAAACTTTAAATGGAAATAACAAAAGATTTGACACCCTAACAATATCTGAGATTCTATTCCCATCATCCTATTCCTAATACCTCTCCCAATCCTATTCTTAGTTTTTAATTTATTAGTACTTCTTTATCATTAAGCTATGTTTTTCTTAATTATCATAGCAATATCAATATAGTTATACTTAAGTTAGTTAATTAATATAAATAATTCCTAGAAAGAAAACACCTAAACATTAGTAAAAATCAGCGAAGTGTGAGTCGGACTCGCACACGGAGGGTTCCGTACCATCGTACAAGATTTTTTGCCGCAAAAATTAATTATGTATTCAATAACTCAATGCTCGAGCAATTCCAAATACAAATATGCATTTATTATGAAATTGACAAAAATCTCATGCTCCAAATATTAAATTATTGATTTGACTTATGTTTAGGGTAGAATCAGTATTTATACTGCATATCAACTTTGATCAAAAGTGAAATATTCATACAGCCTAAAAGTGTACTACAAAAAAAAAAAATTACCAAAATATGAAACAAAATAAATAACAAAGCGTCTAAAACTGTGCGCATATTGGAGCACACGTTTCTTGTATGGGGACCCCTTTAATTTTTTAACTTTATTTTAGTTTTAGTAGTTGTTGCTATCATGACAATAGAAATACACATTCTGTGAAAATTTCAACTGTCTATCTATTACGGTTCATGAGGTATAGCGGAGTTGGACGGACGGACGAATGGACGGACGGACGGCGGAAGCTTAGGAACCCTAGAAAGTACTCGAGAGCTCGACCAGAGACATGGTTCTACGTTAGTATATTTAATGTAATTAACATAAGGTTTTGTCATCTGAATAAACGATTATAACAAAAAAAAAATATAAAAATTCAAGTGTATTCATGAATGATATTGAAAATCGTATCAAAATCTGTTGAGTGGCTTAGAAGTTCTGCGTATCGAAATATGTTGGGATTTCGACTTCCCTTTGTAGTATCTTTAATGCAAGCCTTTTGTTTAACCATCTATATAAATGCTTTTAATAGTTTCAGCACTTCATGGGTCTTTAATTTTTATGTTCATTCGAGTACTTTAAGCGCATCCAATTTGGGACACTCAGAGAGCACGCATGTTACTGATTTCCACTATATGTTACTATGGTATAAATTGAATAGATCACAAAATCACAAACGGTTAAATGTTGCGCTTGTAACTCTTTCTAACCGATCGCATCCCAGATGTCAATGTGTACTTGATAAATTAAATTAACATAATAATGCACTTAACTTTATCTAATACTTCTCTCTTCAAGCCTCAAATTACACTTTAACAATACACTCAAATACTCATAATACGCGCAAATTTATTTACTCATATTAATTGTATTTCAATCGATAAGAAACTTAATACAAATATATCCCAAAAAATATATAATTACAAAACTGTTTGCGAAATGAACATTATTAAGTAATAAATAATCTACACCATGTGTGTTTTATTTGTTCGCCCCCTCTTGAATTACATATGTATATACACCATGTGTCTGCTGATATTTCCAACCAAGCAAGGTCTCTATTGTATTACTAATGTACCCCTCTCGACATATTCACCATATTTTATCAAAACATAGTAATTTCTTATAGTATCAGATAACTAAAATATTTAAAGAAAACTCCAAACAGAATTGGCAATTTATTTTCTAAGTAAGAAACTCCTTCAAAATGAACTACTGGAACACACAATTGCAAGACCATATTGAAAATATTCAGATATTGTAACTAATTCAATATGGAGAAAATATCAATATAATTTTAATTTAATTTCATTTTTCTTTTCTTCTTTTTTTCGTCTTCGAAATGTTGGAAATTGAAATATTTTAATGCAAGTTGGCATTTGTTGAAACTAAAACAAAAAATCGAGAAAAAAGGGATAAATTCGTAAGTAACAAGGGCAATAAAGAAAGGCTAGTCAGCTTTTAGTGCGGCAACCAAAAGGACCTTCATGACTTTCAGATACCCTCGTATACAATAGTATATACTTGTATTATAAAAAAGAGTTAGAAGTGGGAAATGGGGAATGGGGATACGTATAGCAGTGAGCCACATGAATTTGAGATTTAGCATTGGTTTTTAGCTTTTGTACAATACAATGGAAGGAAACAATGATGGGATGACGAAGGAAACTTTTGCGTCATCATGCAAGAGAACTCAACTAAATAAATTTTGTGCAAACGATTTATCATGAGGTTGATTACGAAAATGCAGACTTGACATACACATGTATACACCCTAAATATAAATATATACATATGTATGTATACCATACTGTGTGTAATGTATTATAATAATAAGAGAATGGAATGGTATTTGCCTCTTTGCCATTATCCTGGCATTGAATCCAGTTCGGTCTCGACTTTTGCATTGATTTTCAGTTGGCTACACATTTCTCGATACCCAAAGTATTATCCTTGTTGTTGTTGCGGTTGTGTAATGGATTGTTGCCAGTCATTGTACACAGACTAAGTGACCGATGGTCTATTGGATCATTCAAATGGAAGCTCAGCACGGATTAAAAGGACCAGGACCCAAATACAGATATGTGTACCTACAACATTCAGGTTTGAGTCTAAATTAAGCTACGCAAACGAGTTCAATCATCGAGGTTACATTGAATTAACATAAATTGTGGTTTCAATGACTCAAAAAGCGTTTGTTCAATACTCAACTCAACTCTACTCAATTCAACTCAACTCAACTCAGCTCAGTTCAACTTAATTCGATTCGATTTGGCATACGATTTTAGATTGTTTTGGTTTTCACACAAATAAACACACACAAAAAGGATAATTACAAATGCAAGTGTAGGCGTCTGAGTGTGTGTGTACTAGATACTAATGTTACTTATATCTCAACTGTTGGAATTTTAATGTTTGACATTTGGTTTATGTCATACTTCATTACAGTTGATTTCATCATTATAACATCCATCATCATCATCAGCATCATCATCTTACCTGTAAAGAGAAAGACAGGAAAATAGGAAAATTTAGTGAAAATTTCATCATAAATAATCATAAATATATTAATTTAAATGACGCTTGCATATTTAGTTGAGCAGAAAATGCATAGATACAATATTTAAATGAAGTGTCTACTTAGTAATTTATCCTTGTACAATATTACTATCACGATTTTATTAAATTTAATGAACTCACTTACTCAAGCATTCATTCATTCATTCATTCAGTCATTTGTTAGTTGACAACTCATTTCACTTGTAGTGCGTGCTGCTTCTGCAATTGACTTCCATAAAATAAAATATTGTATTTTATTGTCAGTCATGCGTATAGCATGTTATTGAAAACTAATCAACTTGTTTCAGACATATTTGTACATATATTGTATTTTCTTTATCTTGTAAGTCAATATCTAGAGGCGATCAAGTCATGTTGCTCAATTGAATAAGCAGAAAAATGTCTACAAAATTGATTTGAGAGATTCATAATGTTTTATCAAAGAATCTTAAAATGAAATTATTTTTAAACATTTCACATGAAAGTAGTATGAGAAGATATTTTCACTTTTCAACTTAATCTATTACAAGTTAGATAGATTTTTAAAGATCCAATGAGTCACTTACAATACGTTTCATTCAGGCAATGCAATTACTTAAGATTTAGCTTATGCACATATAACCATAGGAGAGATATACACTGCGACCTAAAAGATATGAGGCGATGGTTTACATGGCCCAACTGGATCGTTTGAACGAGGAAATTTCGAAGAAACAGCATCATATGCAAAGAAAGAAAGTGCTCTTTAAACAAGAATTTGCACTGAGTCACAAGTATTTGGCAACGATGGCAAAACTGCATCTGTTCGCTTATTTTGAGACCAAAGACAAATTGTTCTTTAAGAAAGGTATTGAAACGTTAGAGAAGCGCTGGAATGATTGTATCGCTCTTGAAGGAGACTATATTGATGAATTAAATTAAATTTTACCGAAAAAGTTGAGTTTTCTTCATTAGACCGGGAACTTATCAGCCGATGTGTTAGTGTATACTATCTCCCATATAAATCATCTTACAATATTTTTGATAAGAAGTTTTATTATGCTTGAGAAGTATAAGCTCCCCATTAATATAATATTCACTTAAAAATTTTATATTCATAAAGAAAAAGTCAATCAAACTTAATAAAAATATAAACATCATGAGAAAGTTTCATGGAAAACATCAATTAACATAATTTATTTCATTTTTCATCCTTTCTTATTGTGGTCAGCAAATGAAGAGATAAATTAAGAAAACAATTAAAAAGTTCTCTAACGTTGTTTTTGTATAATTATCACAATTACTGATTAGAAAGTATTAAAATTACAAACGAAAATGAAGAATGAAAACAAAAAAGGAGAAAAAGAAAACTAACCAAATAATTTAATAGTCTTATGCGATACAAAAGTTAATCCAGAATAAATATGAATATTAATCAAAAGATTATTTCCAGATGTCAAAGAGAATCCGCAAAGTCGATTTACGATACAAAAATTGGAATAAAGAACTTTAATTTCTGTTTAAGCAGCTTTGAGACCCTAGATGGTGAAATTGCTTATATGTTATACAAATATGACAGTTTATATGGTATCTATGAGTATATAAAATAGATCAGTTTTTGGTTTATTATATATAACCTCGTTTACATGTCGCTCAAATCGTTTGCACGAAATTCGATATATGTTTAAATGAGGCAGTCGACATGCGTTTGATTAAATCGATTTTGATTTGTTTACATTATGTCAGAGTTGCCATATGCATAAAATAAAATGTGAATTTCTCAACAGAATAAGTTATTTTTGAAAATCACATTGAATAAAATTTATATATATAAAAATGAAATGCTGTGTGTGTGTTTTTGCTTTTGTATTGTTGATGTCTGGGCCATGTTATAGACTATAAAAATTTTAAAAATTATATTAATTAACCGCAAAAAACAAGATTACCACACATAATCGCAAGAAACAAAATTACCACACACAAAATATCGATCCTATAACAGTTTAAGAATGACACGTCATCGAGCTCAACAATACCGCTCAAACGAAATTTATTTGCAACGCGCACCGGGTTCGCTAGTAATATATTAATGTAAAATACTTATCTTGATTTTTAAAAACGTTTTACAATGATTTCTCAGTTAATAAATCACAAATTGTTAAAAAAAAACAAGTTTGAATAAAGCAAAATAGTTCTACCACATGGAAACTCTTATGAAACAACATTCTGAAATTCAAAACGAACTGAAAGTGCTAAGTGTCAACAATTGAAATCGATTTACAAAACCGAATTTCGAGCGTCATGTAACCGAGGTACATGCTAATATTTTTCTTACAAAATTCATAAAAAATTGTTAAACCACAATAAACCTATAAGGGACTACATAAAATATTGGTTCAATTTCTGGGTATGTTGAGTTAACTGTTAATACAACTGATTAACCAAGTTTTGATTCTTTATCTTAAATAAAATTTGGAACATATATAGATAAAGTAATGAAAATTCTATTTGAAAACCAATGTAACTTTATTTGTATGAGGACTACCTCTTCCACCAGTACGAGTATGACAGTAAGATGCATCTGCACAAATATACCTATTGTCACTAGTATAATAGTATCTATATACTTATAGTCAGGTAAGCCAATGAAGTATTTTATGTAATAATAATAACGAAAATCAAATCGATGAGTTTTCATAATTAAGTTTACATGGTTTCACTATAAAATTTTCATTTGTTTCGTGTAATCTATGAAAACTTTGGTAAAACTGAAATAATTACAATACTATTTTTTTTTTTTGTTCTTTTATTGCATGATTCCGATTCTGAACAATCTGATAATGATAATTATCGTTAATCATGATAAACATGTTAATTGTCACGTAAATGAAATAACATGCGGCGGTTTTTAACATATTTCATTTAATAAATTTATTTAAAACATTTATTACAAAATATAAAAATCGATTTCATATGATTTCATATGCTTAATTAATTTAATTTTTGTTTTTTAACAATAAAAACAAAATCCTCAGAACAATTTAAATAAAAATTAAACAAATTATCGTAAATATTTATGAATGTTATACAGAAAAGTGCATAAGATACTAAGTAGTTTCAAAAATATATAAGTAGATATGTAAATATGTAATTACATATATTGATGTATAAGGAATGTTGTGGCAGTGAGTTTGCCTAAATGCAGCTACATTCACACAAAAATTGGCTAAGATTTTCACAAAGCTAGAGGAACCCAGACAACAACAGCTTATCGGACAGTTGCAGACGACGCGGCCCGAAATATTGTAGATTGGCCTAAGCGTGGATTTGGGGACCTATGGCTCGAGTTTACCCAATTCGCAACTGGCCATGGAAGCAACATTCAGTAGCTGCACAGATTTGGGTACGCTGTGGATCCATAATGTGGTTTTCTTAGGTTTTCTCTATGGAAATCTCATGCTTTTTCGAGCTATATTCAAATATGGTGCAACGTTTAGCGCTTTTTAACCCTTAAACGGTCAATTGGTCTGGCCAGACATTTTTTGACTTTGAGCTGATTTGAAAAGTAGAAAGAATGAGATTCCAGGTAACCTCCAATCAACTAATTTCGAGTTTGTAAGCGAAAAAATAATAAAAAAAGTAAGTAGAAGGGGGGCCATTTTGAAAACCTACAACCAATTTCGGACACAGGCATTTATATGGGATATCGGTTGTAATTATTCAGTGTTATGTGTCTGTGTGTTTGTCTGCATTTATAGTATATGTGTTTATATCATTTCTATTGTGCCTTCAGGTAAAATGGGGTGTAAAAAAGCCAAAAATCCGAAGGTAAAAAAGTAGAAAATGAGCATTAGCATCGGAAAAGATGGTACTCGATGGAACAAAAATGTGCCATCTCTTCAACTGGTGGTCTAACTATTCCTTTTTCTGTGCCAAATGAAGTCTTCAAAAATTATAATAAATAAGTCACGTGATATTGGTACGTTCCCTTAGGTAGGTTTCCGACATTACTTGTGGCACAGGCCATAAGTGTCTTTTGACCTATTTGTTCACATAATACAAAAAAAATTAATGCAGTTACAAATATAGTAGTCCAGAATAAAATTAAATATTACTAATATTGTAATACACAGCGACAGGTTGGAACATAATAAATTAAAAATAAATTTACATGGTATAAGAATTAATTAAAATATAATCAAATCATAACCATCCATAGTATGCTATCTTCTCAAATATCTACATATGTAGTATGTATATTCATTTTATGATTAGATCTATTGCATTCAAATATTAATTACATACAAGTGTAAATTTTAATATTAGCAGAATGAGGCAATCCTATTTCATGGTCGAAGAAATTTCCCTTTTAGATTGCGCATAAAGTTTCATAAATAAATTACAAACATCAAAATGAATTCACATATACTATTGTACAATGAATTCAATCAGCAATAAAATAACATCAACAACAATAAATAATAAAATAAAATACTCATTATAAATTTCAAATTTTAATACAATATCCCTCTACTTCAGATTTAATTGTAATTTCATAACAATTAAACTTACTTCTGATGGCAACTTATCATTCAATCAATGAAAAGTATTCATTTGATATTATTTAACACAATTTTTATTTTATTCGAATATGTCATTTAAAATTAAATATTTATTTAATTAGTAAAATATTAAATTAACAGAATATATAATACACATAAGTAGGTATTTATTTTTAAAGCAACCTATTCCCCCATCTTACATATCAAATCATGAGATACAATAAATTTCCTGTCCATTCTTCTGTCTATTCATTTGCTTAACAGTTCTGTCTGCCAATTTGTTGTCCTATATATGTACTTGACTATCAAGGACTGAAACCTTGCAAGCTCTCTTACTTAAACTATGCACCCTTCCTTTGTTTAATTACTATACTCATGGGCGTATCCAGATTTTGTAGCATGGGGACGAAAATCATGAATTTCCTGCAGATGAATAAATCAACTCTTAACATTTAATACTTTATCGTCGTTGTTTGTCAACCTGTATGGCTGCAGTCTAGGTCCCATAGTGCTCTGCTATCTTTTCTAGCTTCACCCCTTGGTATGCTCATGAGTACACTTGAGCCTGATCATTTTCACTTTGTAGCTTGATAAACTGAGTCTCACAGTGATGCGCAATCTAAAATAATCCTTGGACAAATGTAACATAAAATATCAAGAGATCATTATAACAGTTTTATGACTAACGTTACTAAACCACTAAAAAAGTGGTAATTGAATGTGATTTTTGTTTCATCGACTGACACACTCACGATTTCAAACAAATTGAAAAAGAAGTATTCATTAAGGAGATCCTTAACACATTTACATACATACATACACATATTCAAAAGATATCACATACCATAGTACAATATTTGTTGTGTTTATTTATATAAACAAACAATCTGTGAGATAGTATTTACAACAAATGATTGCATATATTTCGTTCTTCATTTGTTTTCTACTCCATCTGCAATACTAGTATTAGAATCAGATACTATTCTACCACGGATATCTCTCCCTACTTTTCCAATTTATTATATCTATATCCAGTGTCTGTGTACAGTTGTGCGCATGCATTGCATTGCACTATTTCCCTCTTTCTTTTGCTCTTCCACTTTTTCCCCCATTGACATTATTTGTTTATATTGTACAATTGTCTTTCTTTTTGCTTGTTTATTTGGTTTCTTTTTTGTTTTATTTTTTGTTGATTTTAATTTTATTTCATTCTTGTCTTTTTTCTTTTAGTTTTTTTGTTTTTTGTGGAGTTGCATTTATTTGCCAATTTTTAATGCAATTTATTTGCGGGAAATTTTGTATTTTCTTTGGTTTTTCATTTGGGGATTCTCTTTTGTATTGAATTTTGAAGTTGCAGTTGTTGAGTAAGCAAAGAAAGAATTGCATTAAAGTTAACCATAATTGAATTTTATTATTCAGTTTTTACTATTTTTCAAATAATTTCAGAATTGAAGAAAAAAGACTGTAAGACTTTGTGAATGCCATTGTGTATAAAATTTCAATTTAAAGCCAATTAAAGTGGCATAATATTGTATAATCCTCATTATTGAAATTCATTATCTGTTCAAAAGAATTCTAGTCTTTCCATTGGCATTTTCTGAAAATATAAAAATGATCCTAGGATTCAAAGAACCACTTAAAATACACTTCTGCCGCCAAGTGCATAAAACTTGTGTACCAACAAAAATGACTTTTCCTTTCTGCGAACAGAAAAGAAACTTTTTTCCAGTTGTAAATCGAAATCAAAATAAAAGAAAGAGGGAAAACAAATAAGGTAAAATATAGCTACGAACACAGGACAATAAACGACTGAGATAATGGTTACCAGCCAGCACAGAATCATCATAACATAAAATGTGTAACAAGAGCTACCGAGGGCTCTATGATGAAGTGTAAGTACGAGAGAGGGACCTACGCGTAAATGTTACGATTTTTCCTTGTCGCGGTTTATCGCGTTTTGCGGCAAAGTAATCTCGACAAAGCGCAATTTTTATGCTGCTAGGCTATTTGTGGGCGTTGTACCTGATAATAGGAAAGACCATCATCATAATGGTAATGTCAGTGATGACAGTGATGATGATGATGACGATGATGCTGACTATGATGATGTTCTAGCATTTCCTTTCCATGGTAATTTGTGTCGAGAGTTGTTGTTTCGTCATATATATGTATGTATATAGATAGATAGTGAGATAATGGGAGCATTTTAATCAAAGTCACTCACTCGATTCAACCATTTTAAGCAAAGTCAGCAGAAAATAAACAACAAAAACAACCGCAGGCACAATCAGAGAAATCATGAGGGTGAAAGTTGCAATCTATGGAGTCTTTTGGGTGCAATTTTCACAGTTGTTTCACCGATGCTTTGAGGTTTTGTGAAGAGCTTCAAAAATCTAAATGAAAATGAAAATAAAAGCGAAAATTCTGGGAAATAAGACAAAACTCAATGCAACAAGAAAATACTAGGAACGAAGTCAGCATAATTTTCATAAGGCGAATAATGATTTTGTTTCCTGCATGGCGGGGCGTAGTTGGAGCATAATAAATTCACTAATTATGCGCATTTAATTTTCCAGAAAGTAAAAAAAAAAGAAAAGCGAATAAAGGAACTAAAGAAGAATAAGCGACAAGAGAATTTAATGTGCCACCATAATTGCTTAAATAATGCAGCTTCATTTGCACAGATAACTTTGTACTTTCAACTTCCTTTTTTCTTGGTCTCTCTTTCTTAGTTTCTTTTCACTTAATTTTTTATACTTTCTTTCGTTGTTAAACTTTGTGAAAAATGACTAAAGGCGCTCAAAGTGCCACACAGCGCAGTTCGCTTTTGGCAAAGTGACCACTGAACGCGGGGTATAACAAAAAAAAAAAAAACAAACAAAAAATTTAAACAAATAAAGTAGAACCAAAAGGCAGATACACCGACAACTTATATACTTACATTCTTCACACCCTGAAAAGAACAAACAAAAATGGTGCCCAAGAAAGAAAACGGAAGTCGCCGCTTTAACTTGACAAAAAGAAAGACACAAGAGCAGACACAAAAAAAAATAATGGCTTGCCTCAGCACTTCACATTTGCCGCCATTTTGTTGGTGTTGTCTGTCATACATTTTGTTTGTATTGTTGTAGTGTTCGTTAGCATAAAAATAATATATAGTTTTTCATTTGTGCATTTACACATCAAGAAATAACAATAAATGTATTTAATTTTATAAAACCAAAGAACAAAAAACAGGTATCGTTTATCATTAATACATGGAATAAAACTAAGAACTTAGTTCCGACAAAACCAACATCTTATTACATTAATTTACTTCTGGACATTTAAAATTCTACACTAAATTAACAAAATTTGATGCATCGATGTATTTTCATAAAGCACTAGCGTTGCTACGTCCCCGACGTGATGTTAGTGTTGATTTTTGTAGTCATTGTTCTTCTCATAATTTTACGCCGCCAACATTAAATCAGTTCTTTCTCTTGAATGAGTGAAACGTGATCGATTGGTATCAAGTCGTTCGCTGCGTTGTTCGACTGTTTCTGCTATAAAGCTATAAATCATTATCGGTTCAACGGTATAGAAGATGATCTGTGTAGAGATATATAGTGGTCAGTTACAACAAAATGAATAGCATAAATCGCAGTCGCCATGCGCTGTGCTGTATGAGTTTGTTGACTGAGGTGGCTTCGCTTTGATGGCATGGGTTCATTATTTAAATAAATAAACTAAAAATATTATTAATAAATCATGTGTGGTCATGTTGTTTCTTCCGTCAGGCGTCGGTCATGTCACCGCGTATTTTATTTTTACTTTTTACGCGCAACAGATGGCATTGCGAGTCCATTGATAACAAATGAACAACAAACAATTCATTTTAATATATTTAGAAGAAGATATCAAATGAATCGATCAAGACGGATTAGGCACTGTATTTTCATTTATTCATGAAAAAGGTTTGATTATTAATTGTTCTCAATTTTTTTTGAGCAGTCGATATATAAGTACTTGCACTTGCGGAGTTTAGTAAACAGACTGAATGAGAACCCATTAGAAATATGGAATGATTTGATGATTTGACATTTCTGCTTCAAAAACTTCATAAATCGCCTATATGTATCAAAACTCCATGCCCTCGGAACAATTATTTTCGTAAGCTGCTTAAGAACAAATTATTTTAAATATAATCGTTTGAATAATCTATCGTTTTTACAGAGTTTGAGAAAAGAAAAGAAGTAAAGTGTGATGTTTGAAGAGTTTTCGTAATTATGCTACAAATATTCTTTCCTTTATTTATAATTATACTAATTTATTTATTTATTTACACTAAACTTAAGCTACAGGAAAGATCCACATATACTGGGGATTTCAGCATTATTATAACAATATTTCATCTTTTTTAAAGCAACTTCAAAGATTTACAGAGTACAAGAATTTTTTCTGTGTATCAAACTGAAACAGTGAATCCTGTAAAACTGGGAACTTCTCATTTTCATTGAAACCCTTTTCCTTTTTTTTTTCTTTTTTTTTTTGTGTTTTACCCAAACGCTTTAAGAATTTTCAATGTCGTGCATTGTATACATACGAGCACACAGACAAAAAAAAAGCCCGTGGATTGAATTGCACGATTTTGCATATGTTAGTTCCAACAGACAGAAGTATGTGTGCGCTTCCGGTTTCCGCTTGAAGCTATTTGCGCCATTTTGAGTAAGCAAGTATGCAGAAAGTAATGCATAAAAAAAGTCGAATAAAAACGGGAACAAAGAACAGGCAATCACAAAAGAAAGGACGAGAAAGGGGAAGAAAGACAACAGCAAAATGAAAATAGCAAAGAAAACAAGCCCAAGCATAGAAAGCCATAAAGTATGCAATAACATTTTATTGCAACAACTCGTTTAACAAACGAGCTACAGCAGTGTCCTTTTTTTACACATATGTACAAAGCATGGTGTATGGTCTATGGTATATGTATTTGTATGAATGTGAGGCTTTGTATCTTTATTTTTGTCTACTGCTTTCTGCGCCAGTAAATTCAGCTAATCAAATTTATTACACTCAAAATAAAGCTACTACTAGAGGATTTATGTACAACGTCAAAGCCATCTTCACCTTCCTAGTTCAGAATACATGGCCAAAATGTTCTGTATACGTAGAACTAGAACACTACATAAAAACACAGCACAATATGCATATTAAATTTAATTAGGGAACGTCGGTAAACATAAATCCTATAAATATATCAAGGTTTTCTTCCTCTCGCTGCGCTTGCCTAAACTACGTACTAGCCATGGTTACTTTAGTTCCAATTAGAAGTTCGCCTCGAGATATCCTTGAGCTGCTGCTGCCTTGGCTTGAGCTTTTTTGTAGGCGATTCCTATTTAATTTAATAAATCATTATTTTTGAAAGAATCCCAGGCATAAGAAAAAAAACAGAAATAACAACAAAATGCGACACTCAAAAGTAGCGAAAAACACTCGACAAAAAATTATTCGAGCGTGCCATTGAATGACGCCCATGTGCCGTAGTCCATAGACCCACGCATAAAAAGAGCAACCGGAGGACAGATGAGAGAGAGTGGGGGGAGACATTCCCTCTAAATCCAAAGCAATCCATTTTGTTGCTAATTTTGATTATTTTACTGCACACTTTGGGGATTTTCTGTTAATTACTCGCACTCTACCTTCGACCAACCATCAAATCAAACGACCGTCCAACAGCTTTATCCTAGACTTTAGTTTATTAAAAGCCAAAAATTCCTTGTGGGGCACAAAATGACGACGAAAGTCTATAATATTCATCTCCATCCATTCATCTAATAAGGGATTTCACAAACACTCACACTCTACAGATGCATGAATGTGACATTAATGAGTCCTGAGCATGTTGGCTTTAGTTGGATTGCCTTTTCAAATTTTATGGCCATAAAAATGTGTGTCCTTGAATATGTTGAGTGTATGCATGTGACTGGCAATTAAGCATGTTTTTTATATCAAACTCATTTTGTTCCTATTCCATTCCTTTTATTCTTTTCATGTTATTTTTCTCATTCCTTTCTCTTATTATTGTTATTTTTTGGCAAAAGTTAATTTGTGCACATTTAAAGGTCATTTAAGGACCTTCTAGGATTGCTTCCCCCAACCATTTGCCATTTTTCTATTACGGAAATTAACTGGGGTTTTGTTGAGATTAAATTTACATTTCCTGTGACATAAGGAAGTAACATTTTTTGGATTATACTACTTATATTAAATGTATTAAATAATGAATAATGAATTTGTTGAGGATTTATGCTGGAATCGTTTGATAAAAATAAAGGGCTGCCAACTTAATTTTATTTGCGGTTTCAAATAAAAAATTTTTATTGAAGATTTCATTATTTATACCCCAAACATGGTATTCTTAAATAAATTTTGTTGCTACGTTTTTAATTGATATGTTTGAAGTAGCATCTTATAGACAATATACACAGGGTGTGACATTTAAGTATGTAGTATCATTGATCCGGAAAAATATGACTAAAACGAAAATATCTGGATTGCTTTAAATATTTATTAATATTTTACCCAAAACCCGGTGAAGATTAAGTCAATTTGCTACTCCACTAAGATTTGAAGCCCCTTCCACCAGTAGTAGTAAAGCATTGCGGTACTGTGACAAAAAAAAAGATCATGTTGGGCTTGCGACTTGAAATTGGTCGCCCGTTAAATTTGTCTAGCGACTCTCTGTTATTCAAATAATAATAGATAATTATCGATGTACACTTTATACATCAACGCACTTTCTAACGCAATTTTATCAAGTTTAGCATATATCTATATATAAATATTATAATGCAAAGTACTCAAGCGGCAATAAACTCAAAAACTACCGAACCGATTTTCATACGGTTTTCACCAATGAACGGAGTGATTCATTAGGAAGGCTATAACTCATTAGGGTTTATCATAAATTGGCTGAAACATGACGATAATTGTTGAAGATGTAAGAAATAATCTTGCCGATTTGAAGCTTTACTGGCGTGCTCCGGGTAAACAAATACAGTCATATAAAACAATTGATTTCCATTTGAAGTGTGTATGAGTGTATGTCATCTCTTTGAGGAAATATTTTCGGTCAACCCGACTAAATTTTGCAACAACAATTGCACACAATTTCTTCTCACTCATTTTATATCGAATGATACCGGTTTACATTCTGCGGCAGAGCTCTCTCTCGGAATCGAGCGGTAGCCGATTTTTTCTGTATATTCTTTCGCGTTTTTTATTATTTCATATTCGGCTTATTTAACTTAGACTGGAAAATCGCTCACTTGTGTTAAACCGGGAGAGACTGGTTGCTGAGATATAACTACTGTAATAATACTTAATGTTGCATCGTGTATGTCATAAAATTCCAAACTTAAGACTACAAGTTACAGTTGTTTTAGTGACTATACTGCGCTTCGTAAGCTCAAGAATAAATAGTTCTGAGTATGTGGAGTAGTTTGCAGAGTTTCCTTCCATTCTTTAATTATTATAAGCAACGTCCCGACATTTTCATGCATGATAACGCACAAATCCATACATGTCGCCAGACGAGATCATATTTGGAAGCATGCTCCGTTGATGTTATGGATTGACCAGCCTGATCACCTGACTTAAATTTAATTGAAAACATCTGGCGCATATTTGCCAGGCGCGTGTATACCGACAATAATAAATTTGACAGTGTGGGAGAGTTAAAAGTGGCTATTTTGCACGAATGGCGTAAGTTTGACAAAGAACTCTAATGAGATGAGAAGCAGATTGTTTGAATTAGGAAAGCCAACATGGTGGTCTCATTTAATGTAAGTGTCGTGTAAATAAGTTCAGCTTAAAAATCCACCTTTTTTGTTTTTATGCTAAAGTTGGAAAAAGGAATACAAAACAAAACCCCCAAGGAGTATGTTTGTTTCAAATGTACAAATTAAAAAAAAAAAAAAGTATTTCTTAAAGTTAACTGAATAAAAAAGAATTCAAAATATTAAAGTGTCGTATAAATATGCTAGGGACCATATAATTGATGGATTGATTAAGCCATCTAAGCATTGTGAGTACGGGAGATGGCCGCCCGAAATAACAAACATTTTTAAATGAAAACGGCTTTATTGTTTTTCAAAATATTCACCATGATGATCAATGCATTTTTGCATTCCTTCAAACAATTTGTCATAGCAGTTTTCCCATTCCTTTTGAGACACTTCCAAAACATGGTTTTTGAACGCTTCAACTGCTTCTTCGACGCTCGTAAATCATTGACCACGCAGTTTACCTTTAATATTCGGGAACAAGAAGAAGTCATTGAGGGCCAAATCAGATTTGTACGGAGGATGAGTCATCAATTTGATGTTTTGACTGCTCCAAAATTCATCTGTTTGACGAGATGTGTGAGAGCACGCATTGACATGATGGAGAATGTTTCGTCTTTGGCGGTTGGTTTTGCGAATTTCTCTAAAAACTTCCGGCAAACAAATGGTCTTGTACAACTCAGAATTGACCGTCCTACGTTTCTCAAGCGCAACAGTGGCCACATGACCCATTCGGCCGAAGAAACAGGCAACCATTTGCCTCGCAGTGCTTCGAGAGCGAACAACTTTTGTTGCATTTGGCTCGTCTCGGAACACCCACACGGTCGATTGTTGTTTTTTTTCCATGTTTCGTCACCTGTCACGAATTTATATACGTCACCACGGTTGAACTTTTTAAGCATTTCCTTACACCAATCGACGCGAGCCTTTTTTTGAGCTTTTGATAAATTGTGGGGTATCCAACGACTGCAAATTTTATTTACAACTAAGTGTTATGTAAAATCTAATGTACAAGGATGCCTCTATCTCATGATATGTCAATTGACAATCTAGCATTATCAGTTCATGCAATGCTTCGATGTTTTGTGGCACAACAACCGATTTTGGACGACCTTCACGGAATTCGTCGGCGGCCGAACTACTACCACGATTGAATTCACACTTCCAGCGATATACTGTGGTTTTTGATGGTGCTTTAGCGCCATACAAAGAACTGAGTTCATCGACACATTCTTGTTGAGATAATCCACGTCGAAAGTTGTGAAAAATTATCCAACGAAAACCTTATCGTGAAATTTCCATTTTTTGGCCAAATTGATTTTCTTATCTCACTGTAAACGAATCAAATAACACATGTACATCAAAACGTTGTGAGCACGTTTATGCTAAAAACTGTCAAACTTTATTATAGTGTTGCCAGATTATAGCTATTGACATTAGTGTTGCCAGATCTCGAAATAAAAATAGTACCCCTCGTATTACACGTATATTATATTCAACATTTCTCATACTTTATAATCACAGTTAAGAATCTTGTATATTTTATTAAACAGCAAATTATCTCACTGTACTTTTAATCTTTATTTTATATTATTGAAAGTCATTGATTTCCAGATACATTCACAATGAAGCTTATCTTTAATTAATAAACTTAAATTGCCTCATACGCGCTAATTGCCTGTAAAACTCAATTAATTTTATGAGCATTTAAAATACTTTCAACTTAATTGCCATGAAAGTAAACCTTAACCACAACGCAAATCTATTGATAGATAGAAAGATAAAAAGATACACTCAATGGCATTAAGTGGATATACAATACTCGTACAATACAACAGAGATATACCGCCACCCTTTTCTTTCTATTTTTTTGCATGCAACGACAATTGACAATTATTTTGCCGAGAAAACCAAATAGCAAAGAAAATTAGAGAGAATAATAGCAATTAACATACACATATACTTAGATAGTATATAGTAGAAACGCAGATACAAAAAAATCAAAAAATAAAATCAGTACAATTAAATTAAAATCTTTCCGTTTCAATTACGAGTTTCAAATTCAAACAAATTGCATTGCCAAATGCATTAAAAGCAATTTGCGACAAAATGAAAATTTGCATAAAAGTAAATGAAACCGAAAAATAAAAAAGTAAAATGAGTATAGAAGGTTGTTTATTGTAGGTTGGTGGGCGTTAAAGGATAGAAAATAAAACAAGAAATCTAAACGAAACAAAAACCACTTAAATATTGAAACAAAAGAGTGAGAGTGACATATACTAGGAGTATGTACATACATATGTACAAAGATACACTGTCAATTATAAAAGGAATGAACAATGAGAGGGTGACATCAAAAGTATCTACACACGTACTACTTCAAATCCGAGCAAAAGAAGAAATATAATCAGGTGGGGACTGAAAATCAAAGCCGGCGCCGTCAGTGCGGTGAAGGATTGACAAATTGTACGTTGCACACTCTGTGTGTGTGAGACAGTGTGTGCATTCTAAAGAAAGATACAGTTGAGTAGCGCTGCATATATTTGTATCTACTCGCTCTTTGCCTTAAGGCAACAGTCAGCCATAATAAAACGATGCAAAACAGGGCGAAACCAAAACCAAATCCAAAAACACAAATAAAGTGTTTGCCAATGTTTATTGTCGATTGGGTGGCATTGTTGTTTTGTAAGCCGAATACTACACAAAAAAAGATACATACAATATATCTGCATTTGTTGCAGCATACTGAATCTGACACGCTCTAAAAGGTGCAAGGCACCGTAACTTGCACTTAAATCGGGAGATTCAAGCAGGCAGACACGCTACTAGTGAGACAAACAGATTGCAGACACAGATACAAATAGAGGTAGTACAGATATATTCATGCAAATGTACATACTTACATATGTAGATACAAATAGTAGGTAGTTGGTTGCAATGCCACAACGTCAGCCACACACAATGCAAGCAAGACACGTCTGCAAATTCTTTGGTAATGTTCTTGTTTATATTTGCCATAAAAATGTTGATGATGTTGTTGTTTGGCGCCTTTTGCGCCCTTTTAGCATTTGGTACCATTTTGAGTGTTTGTTGCATGCAACAAATCAAACTCAAGTTGCCAATACAACTGCTGACTGACAAATAATGAGTAGAGATGATGTCTGGCACGAGCACCCAACGAGAACGACGACACTTGGCAAACACTTTTCCATTTTCAATTCCCTTCCCCTTTTTACTTTCTTTCTCATTTATTTATTTATTTACACAAAAAAAAAAAGAAGAAGAAGAACACTTTGCAAAGTACCTAACGTAGAGTGTTAGGAGCTGGAGTTGCCATGCAATGTGCCATGTCTAACGCCTCTAGTATAACAACATGTGTCTAAGTTCACGTAGACACAGTTGCAGATAAGTTAAAAATGCATTAAAATCCTCAAATGAATACCAAATAAAACACAAAAAAAATCAACCCTGAAATTTCACACCAACTAAGAGTTCTAAGGCAAATTCTCATCTGAAAATGCATTTGGCGTATGTTTTGTGGCAGCAACATCATCAACACTAAACAAAAAGAAATAAAGGGGCAACAAAAAATAAAAAAGGAAAAGATACATTTTGTTTCCATTTTATTTAAGTTACATAATTTGTATATGGTAAATGTATGTTGTCTGTCCGGGCGGCACTTCAAAATGCTCCTGGGTGAAATTTTACATTTTGTTTCATACATTTTTATTTTAGATATTTTGGGTACTTTTCCTTAAGGCCACCCTGAAGCATTCGAACGTATGGCATTGTCCAATCCTTGTCTACTTAGAAACATTTCAATTTTATTTAAAAAAAAAAGTACACAATAATTGTGAACTTGAGACGGGTTGGGTCACATTATAATTTCAATCGTCACAAAACAGCCCCTGAGTATCGTTCTTAGAAATAAGCAATTTTTGATCTAACGAATTTTCTTTAACATGAGCGTAATAGTATCAAAAATCTAAAGCGAAATGCAAATACATTTGTTTAAAGTATCTTAATAGCTTTATATTTCATACAAAATTCGTTAAAGATCTAAGCATTTCTTCCCTTTCTTACTCTCTTCCTTAAATTCAAGTAGAATAGCAATTAAATAAAATCGGCACAGGTAGTATCGCTACACTACCGTCATTGTTTTTGCTTGAAAACATTTTTTGTTATGTATCACCAGATTATACACAATTTGTTGTTCGGTATGCCAAAATTTGAAATAAGGAGTAGAAGAAGTCCTTTGTGAGCGACTTGTGCAGTCTATATAATTTCAAGAATATCCAAAAACTTGTGTTAACAGAGCAGACAGACAGACACAGAGTATGCACGCTTTTAATTTGTTTCTTTTCTAACATTTGTATTTGAAATTAAAAATTAAATAAAACACAATTACCTCCAACTCCAGAGTGGCTGTGAACTCACCCTCTTTGTTGTTTTGTATCAAGAGCCAGCGATTAACACACTAGTTTATCAAGGTATTACTACTTCTAGCAGCGAACGCACGATATAAACTTTACTTCTGTTTTTATTCAGATTTTAATATAAAAAGTCCTAATTTCCAACTTTTAAGATGCTTTTTTTAAAAATTTTCTTTCATATTCTTCTAATTGACCTATAACGAACACAACAAAAAAACAGAAAGAAGACTATCATTGGCTATGCCAAAGATGTTATACTCTTCACGCTCCTCCGGGTTGCATCCTCTCTGTTTGAGTATCAACTAGGAACACAGTTTGTGTATGAACCAAGAACACGGTTTGAGTATCAAATATGAGCACAGTTTGAGTGGCATTATATTTTTATTTTACTTTTACTTTTACTTTTTATGAGTTTGTCATTTAATTTTGGTTTGTATGGCAGGTACCCCTCCTTGTAACACTAGGATCTTGAAATTTACACGGTTGATGAATATGAATCAGAAACTTATAGTGTCAAAATTTCAGTTTGATACGTCAAAAAACAAACAATTTTTTCTAATAAGAACATTAATTTAAATGGGGGGTTTGTATGTTTGAAGTACCCCCTAGCGGTCCGATTCGGCTAATTCTCATCGAGTTGATCAAAAATATATATAGTTTATGTGGACTGCGTTGTCTCCTTCTTATAATACTATTCACTCCCGTGAAGAGTAAAAACAATCAGCCAAAAAGGGCAAGCCGTTCTCAAGCGATGCACTTAAAAATGAAAAATGAATTTCTTTTTACTTTTTAGAATGCTCCTACCACCTTGATGATATAAGCGCGCCATTGCTTCCTCTATTTTCAGAACATATAAATTTGGAGCTACGGCTTTTGAGTCACGAGATATATGAAAAATATTGGCGACATATTTTTGTTACATTTCTGAAGGAGCGTCAGATTCTGACATGTGTCCCCGTTTTCACGTTAAAATACTCTATCAATATCCAAAACTTCTTTGTCGCAACCTTTTGGAACCAAATGTTTAAATCAAAACTCTTTTATGAGCGTTGTGTAAAATTATAAAAATCGTCAGATCTCATATTATGAGTGAATGCTTGTTTTGCTATCACCAAAATTAAGCAAATATGTTTCTATTCAAATGATTGACCTGTGGGGGATACCTTGCATATTGTCTTTTTTTTCTTATTTTAGATCTAAGCTCTTTTATTCTGTGTGTGGTTTTGGGCAAGTGCAGTCGTTGGTTCATCGTGTTATGTATCGACTTGCAAAGAGCCAATCTTTGGTTTTATTTCCTATTTTTTTTTTGTTCCATTACCAGCTGCTTACTGGCCAAGTTCTGATAGTTGTATCTATTGTGTCGAGTGGAATCAAAAATACGAATGCTCCTCAAATTTGTTGATTCTCAATTTTGTTACATTAAATGGTATCTTGGAGAGATTTTTTTTTTTATTTGTATCTTTTAATATTAGTTTAAGAATAGAATTTTAATAATTTCACAATTCACACGTGCAGCATATTTCTGATGTTTCATTCTTAGTTTTTAATTAATTAATTTCCCAGTCATTCCCACTGATGTTAATCTTCATTAACACGGGTATAACAGTCATTCATTTAACTAGTTCTGTTCGCCAATTAACTAATTTTCACTTTCTGACAACAAGAAAGAAACAAAGGATAGAAACAAACTAAAGTAAAAGACACATACATGTGTATGTATCCATTGCAATAATAAGATTAAAATGAAAACTCTTTACCAAAACAAGAAGTGAACACAATAAAAGGTGAGAGCTTTTGTTTTCTTTTTTATTTTTCATCAAAGATTTTTCCAAAGTAAAATTGGAGCAAAAATAGCAAAGCTGGAAATTCTCACAGTAATTGCCATGAAGGCTAGAAACGACATATGCTTAAGGCGGACTGTAAAACACCAACAGATAGACAAACTAACTATGAAGGGTTAACAAAAATGAAGCTACACATTTGTACATATAAATGCATGTTGTGTCTATTGTACTGTTCTCGTAGTTGCAAGTGAAGTAGCAACTAAATGAAAATTCTGGTGGTGGTACTTTTACTTTTGCTACTATGTACTACATCTATTATTGTGAGCTTTCAATGTGTTCATTCGAAAAAGTAAATCTGTGATGCAATGCAGTCCTACAGTCACCAACAACTGTACAACTCAAATACATATGAGTATGAAGGGAGTACTTAATCCTTGCGACAAAGGAATGTTGTGAGGAATTGTCATCCTTCCCGCGACAACTCCACCAAGTAGGCAGACAACTTTATTGTCACTGAAAAGTAAAAGAAGCGTGGAAAATAAACGGAGATGCACAGAGAAAGAGAAACTGAAACATATTGTATAAACCAACGATTTTGTCACTTGTAACTACAAGATACTTTACACGGTCTATCTGTTTCACTACATTTGTGGGAGGACCTCCCATTGTAGGGTGTATTGACAAAAGTTTACATGAAGATACCTGCTACTTGTATTGCTACTACTGCTGTAGATACAAAAATGCATCCGTAAGTATCTTGTTGCTCTGGTTGTTTTTGCATTTGTCTGTGTGATGACGCTTCAATGGTACGCCCAAAAACACTTTTGTGGCGCCACAAATCGCTTTACTTTACCCCTCTTACTTTGTATGTATCTCGATGCAATGGTGTAAATGTATGCTGCTTACATGTAAATGTATCTTTCAATGTGTGTATGTTTACACTTCAAATTTTAGTTTTATGTGAAATGCGGTAGTAATTATCTCACATGAAGTAGCACAGCTCAACGCTTCGTTAGTTCATCATCATCAGCACCATCATCAACATCATGAGGCATCTTGCTGCATCTGCATTCAGATCGTTAAACTTTTTAGTAGTGTTATTAGTCTTTGATGCATAACATCAAATTTTATTCAAGTTTTGAGGCTTTGCATTTTTGACTGTGGTTGATGATGATAGTGAAATTGAAATTGAGAGTGAGTGACGGCATTTATTCTTCTAGTTCATGGTTTATAAGTATTTATGAATTGTATTACCCACTTAACTTGTTTGACTGTAATCAAAAACTTGTTTATCATATAACTAAATACTCACACACAACTCACTCATTGATTAAAATCTTAAATTTCTTCATTTTGTATGCATTTTTAGATAAATGGAAATGTGTGTTGAAGATAAAAAAATATTATCATATTTTTGAATAATTTGCATTTTAAAAATTTCTATCATATCACAACATGACATGTGCATTCATAAACTGACTGTGAAATAAAATTTCACATCTTCAGATATCAAATTAAATTAATAAATGTATAGATACCAGAACCATATGTTCCCATGTGTCAAATTTCACAAAGCGCAAAAAATGAATTGAACATAAGAAACACAATCTATTCTATTCTATTCAATTCTACCCTTTCATCAAGTTATCCCTTTTGAATTGTGTTAAAATTACTTGCATCGTCGTCGTCGTGGTCTTGTGTTCAAACAAGCAACTGTAGCAACTTTTGCTATAGATCCTTTTTGCATTAGAACAATGCCAACACACTACACTGCATTCGACGGAAATACGTACTCGCCCTGCACAACAAAGAACTAAGAACGAACGAATCAAGTTAAAACAAATGTATAAAAAAAAGAACAAAAGTCAAACGTGCATAGCAATAGTTACAAAAATTTATTGCAAGAAGAAGAACTAGAGAATTCTGATCAAAAAAGGAAACGAAAAATATTGAAAAAGAAAATTTTACACGTTGCACACAAATGAGCTTAAGAAACTGTCAATAATCCCACAAGTTGGTTTCTGTCCACCGAACTTCTGTTCTGTTCTCTTTTCTTAACTTCACTTTACATCGTTATACTTAAGGCAAGTGTACGCATGTATCTAACAGATACTTGCACGTATCTATCAAGATGCCAATTGTCGTCATTGGCGCTTGTTATTCTATGAACATTTTTATAATAATTATTTTTACATTTGTTACCATCACCGCCCGCAGTATGTCGTACACCCGCATAGATACGCTGTTATGTACATACAATAGTGCATGCTATATAAATTCAACTGATGGGAATTGAATGCAATTCAAGTAGTATTGTTGCTGCTGTTCAAGCGTTGCTAATGCGCTCAAACATACAATAGTAGTAGTAGTAATATAAGTGGTGGCAATGTTCAAGTTTGAAGTTATGTATATAAATTGAAACTTGAGGCAAAATGTGAAGCTTTGATGTAGCGCAATTGGGTGCGTATAGTTAGTTGGAAATGCAGATGCAGATACATATACATATAACATATCTATCTCTCTAAAATGGGGGGGGTCGAATGCAAGCGAGTGAAAAATGAAAAGCATCCATAATCTAATTTTATCATTATCACAGTTGTCTTCGCTAAGTGACGTCACGAAGACAATGTGTGAATGAATGTCTGAAGAAAACAGAGAGAGCAGATTGATAAAGAAGTGGTGGAATCTTCACAGAGAATGAATGTTGAATGCCAACAGCATAAAAAAATAAGAAAAATTGTATAAAGAATTTAAAGAAAATGCATCTGTGTAGCAATGAAGGACGACGACGCCGACGACGATGACGACGACATTGTGAAAACAGATAGATATAAGTTTAACTAAGCCAGTTGTGGGGTAAAAGTTAACTTTTATAAGAAACATAAGCAATGGTTGCAATAGTGAAAAGTATCTCTACGTTCATGGGTGTTCAAGGATGTATCTACTCGTACAATATATGTGCATCTATATAAGTATGTGCAATGCACCAAGCAAGGCAAAGTTGAGTGCAAACGAGTAAAAAATGTCACTTAAATAAGTTGAGCATTATTTCTATCTATGTATGTATATGTAGTAAGTGTATATGAGAAATCGCTTGCCACTTAGATACTTCAACCTTTGCTGTTATTGTTCTTCGTCTTTTTCCAACTCTTCTTTATCATCATCATCATCACTTTCTTACTCTTCTTCACATACTTTTTCATGTATACTTTTGTTTTTTTTTTTTTCTCATTGCCTCATTGCTATATTACGCTTTAGTAGACAGTGTCCTTGTTGAACGACACCCATTGTCTTTGTTGTTGCTCCTCCCAATTCTACTGCTGGTATTGCAAGTTCTGCAAGTGGCATTGTACTCATCTTATTCATCCATTTTCAATGTCCTGGCAAATGTATTTACGTGTGTACATCTTATGTATGTTTATGTTTGTGTGAATGAAGTTAAGTAATCCAAGCAGCATACAACACAGAAGAACAATAGAAAAAGAAGAAGTAGAAGTAAAGATAGTTGAGTAGTTGAACGAACACATTCCATTGTTGCAATGACTGAAGACTTAATTCAGCGTTTCATAGTTACTCCCAACAACAGCAACAACATCGAAAAAATGTCGCATCACAAGAATGCATTTCTTGGTGTCTACAGAAGTCAACAACTGCAACAAGCATAACAACTTCAATTCACTTCTATGCACACATATAGATACATATGTATCTATTACAACACTTGCAACGTGGCAATCTTGCTTGACATGTGTTTCAGAATGAAGATGAAATATGGGAGGAGACTATAGAAATGATTTTAAAAAAAATCTATTGAACAAGGAAAAGCGATAACTTTGGTTCATGAGACCCCAAAGATAAAAGCTCCTCATGTGTAACTTTTATACAAACTTTTTTGAATTATGTACTTATTTTTTCATAGCTTCCTGTAATTAGGATTACGTACATATGTGTTTTCATTAGGGATTGGTATCAATTAATCGAAATATACAATGTTCTGATGAAATGTGTTCGATTAATCGCATAACCGATCTTTACGCTTTCAATGAAGACACAAATAGCAACTACGAAACTTTTTAGAGGTTCATGATCTTTAAAAAATAAAGTACGGACAGGACAAACAAGTGAGAACAACAGAACAACAGCGTTATGCTTGAGAGCAATAAAGACAACAAACATCTTTGTGAGAGGGAGTTAAAGATGGGAATGAAATGGTGAATCTTGCGTATTATTGTAACCATCCATTTATTTATTACAAAAATATACCCTTATGATTAATAGATTCGAAAATCGGTGTCATTAATCGATATTTTGTTGGTCAATACACATCCCTAGTTTTTATTTAAATACTTCATATCTCTTCAGTATAAAGTTATTAACGATTAAAACAGTCCATTCGAGCCCTTACCAAGTATGTATGTAAGAGTACATATTGATATGATCAGCATCAAAAAATAGAATCGGAATGGCTATGTCCGTCCATCTCTGTCAACAGCTTATACTATAGTTTAAAGTCTTCAGTCTAAATTGTGTATAATGTCAGTAGAATTAATAGTATCACTAGCAGTGTTGGCCGAAAATTAATCTGATTAACTATTAATGATTTATTTATTTATTAAAAACAATAACTGATTATGAATTTTAATCATTAATCAAAAACTTTGATTAACTTTTATCTACACTGAACTATTCATTTAACGTGTTTGTTTGCTGGTGCGAAGTTGCCATATGCATAAAATATACTTGTATAAAAATCACATTGCACACAATAAATGTTAAATGTATAAACCGAATCCAGATTTTAAATAATATTTTGCAATGATTTCATGATTTCAGAATATAATTAACAAAATCATTGAGAAAATGATAAGAAAGCCAAATAATTATTATATTGGCAACACTGCACATAACGACATTTGGCGAACAATTGAATTTAATCAAATCAATCAAATTAATAAATTATTGATTAATAATCCAAGTCAAAAAAATTGAGTAACAATTCCATCAGATTAAGTTTTAAAATGTATTAATTGATTGATAAATTAATTGATTAATGACAACTCTGTAACCACAATTACAAGTCGTTCACTGCAGCTTCGTTTGAAACTGAGACTGAAGTCTGATAAAGTTTATTTCAAACGTTCAGCATGCTTGTGTCTAATGACAACTAAACATATACCACTTTATAAAAAATCAAAAAAAAATACTATACATACTACTCTTTCGACATTTATTTAGTTTTGAAAATAAAATCGGAATTATTTTGAAAGTACAGTCGAGTATGTATACTAAAGTATTTTTTCAGTTTGGAGAAGATTTCGGACCATTGAACTCCTTCACATTGCTGATAAAATTTCGATGTGGCTTCCAATGGAGTGTATCAAGCATCTCATAGAAATGATATGAATATACTCGTAGTACTTCCATAATAACTTTGTAATGAATACATAATTTAAAACTTACTTTTTTACTTTTTATCAATTGGTAGAAGAATCATTTGCAATAAAGTTTCATTATGAAATTAAATGATTAAATTACCTGAAATGAGATAAATGAAATTCATTAAAACATTGTTTTTAAATACATATTGTACAATATAATACAAAATACAACTCAAGGGCAAATAGTTGGTTAGGATTTTCATACAATAATAAACAATATAAAATTATATTCAGTTTTAATGAATATTTAACTACCTTTGATTTTTACAAGAAGTTTTCTAAACAAAATTTTGAAATTGACATTTTCTTATGTTTCTAGGAAAAACCTTATACAAAATATAATCTCAAAAACAATTAAGAAGCAAATGTATAGATCATAGGTTCCCAAATTTGACGATTAGGAACCCTTGTGAGATTGGAAGGCTCAGAGAAAATTAGGGCATTGAGGGACAACGACACATAAATTCTATTTACTAAAAAAAAGGTAAGTTAGAATTTTTTTAAAGCTCAAAGTGAACAGGTTCGATATAAGATTGGGACTCTATGGTACAGAACAATTTTCCTTGGCCATGCTGATCGATGCCATTATATACTTTATGCATTTTGATTGATCAGTTCTATGCATGACAAGCATCAGACTCCTAGTCACCCTAATTATTTTTATTTGTACATTATTCTAACTAGTATTTGTCTAAAAATCACGATTTATGTATTACAAACATAATGACAAAGAAAAATTGCTTTAGAACTTTATGTATATAAGTGTAGGTTAAGTCAGGTTAGGTTATACAGGACGCTCACGATTGCTCGCGAGTTCACCCAGAAGCCTTAAAGGCCCATTGTGATACCGGATAAAAAAGTGAAAGGCGATTAAGAGGAGTAGGAGGCAATCCACAACAGTCCAAGTTCGGTCCCAGAGGCCACCCTCTTTCTCTAAAACTGCCCAAGAGTATATAAGTGAAGAAAAAGTAATAAATGTGTGGACATTTTTGAATTGTAATAATAAATTTCTCCAAGTGTAATTCTTTTCAGTGAAAATTACTAAAATAACAAAAACAATTTATAAAACCATACAAAATCAATTAATATTCTCTTTTGAAAAGTAAATTAAATGCATGACCAAAGGCACCTAAGCATCAATGACCTCGACCCTATAATAATGACGATAATAACAACAACATAAACAACAAGTATTTAACTTGTACACTGTCCGACACTCCCTCAGTCTAAAACACTCATACACACACACACCCAAAGAGAGGCAAACACGCACAAATAGATACACTCAAACATGCTCATCATACACACAATAATTCACATATAATTCAAAGAAATAAATAAAAATATTCTGACATTTGTATGCAGCAATTTACGCATCATTAAACCGAAACCAACACAACACAACACAGCACAACACAAAACAACAAAACAAGAATAAGAAGAACAAAACTCAAATACAAAACCTCATATACAACAACACAAAGATACTTTATAACAATAATAATGAAAGCGAACAACATAAGAAGAATATGTAATAATAATAATAATAATTAAGTCTATTACATGCATTATTCCAAAGGAGTGAGAAATCAAATGTACAAATAACAAGAAAAGAAACTAAGTAAATGAGTTTGTAGGATAATTAATGAAGAAGTACCCAAGTTAATAAGTACTGAAGTAAAAAAGCAAAAACCATAAATAAAGAAAGCGAGACATAATTTCGATGAGTTCGGTTTTTATCAAATGTTTTTGTAGTTAAGTTATGTAGAAATTTTATAAATTGACTAAGAGAAGACTAGTCATTAGTTACGAATCTTGTAATAGAATATTCATATACACAATAGGACTAATTGTCAATTTGTGGAAATGGTCCTGCATCACTAAACTATTTGTTTTATTATAGTACATATTTGCACTTTACAAAAGTAAGAAATAACTAAATGTATTTATAGCATTCACGCAGCTATGTCATGCTTTACTTGGCAAATCCTAAACTAATACATTGCAAATTGTTTCTAGTTGCCAAATAAAAAATTCAAAAAGGAAAATTAAATATACATTATATAGTTTCCATTGAAATCATAACTCCAGAAATAAAGTAGTTTTCCTTATGAAAATCCCAATTTTTGTGATTGGAAATGTTACAGGGCTTTCATCAATCACGACGCAAGCTGATTGAATCAATCATCATTTGTAATTAAGTTTTTGTAAGAGAAGGTTGTTCAAAATGCATACGGATGAATTTTATAAAATTTTAATTGTATTCAGAAAATATAATTTTCTCTTTGAAAAATATTTATTTATTGATTTTGTCCCCCTGTTGGTCTCTGGATCAATTTCTTTTAGTTTTCCACTAATTTAAGCCAAACCGAAAATTCCAAAAATTCAGTCAAAAACACATTATGCGCTTCCATTTCTACACAAACGTTTGCCGTCAAACAATGATTATAATCAAATTATTCCACGCACGATCAGTAGGTTTTGCGGATGACCTGCGTCTGATAGTAACGGACAAGGAGATAAGTAACATACAGCAATCTGCAAACACCGCTATTCTCGCGGTTCTTAGGTCTTCGAAACTGTCCTTAGCAGAACAGAAGACGGAGCTGGTTCTGATCACCAGTAAGAAACGTATAGAGTTCTGCTCCGTACGAGTTGGCGAGCACGAGGTACGGTCCAAGAAGGCTATAAGGTACCTAGGTGTAATGCTGGATAGCAGGCTATCGTACAAAGAGCACCTGCTGTACGTAAAGGATAAAGCTGCGAGGGTCCAGAATGCCTTATCATGGATGCTTCCAAACATCGGAGGCCCTAAGGGGGACAAGCGCCGGATATTGTCAAGGGTGGTGACATCCGTCATGCTGAACGCTGCTCCCGTTTGGGCGGAATCGGTGAGAGCTACTACGTACTCGAAAATCCTTTCGACCACCTATAGGCTGGCAGCGCTAAGAACGGTATCGGGTTTTCGAACAATCTCAGATTATGCGGCATTGGTACTAGCGGAGATGATTCCCATAGACATATTGGCTGATGAAATGTGCAGACTCTATGAGACGTGTCATGGGCGTCCAGAGAACGATGCAAGAAGGCGGGAGCGGCAAGCATCAACATAGCTTCGGCAGCGGAGATGGCTAAACGTACAAATACGTTTGGCAATGACGTCGGCCGCCTGAAATTTGGTGTTCAGACGATATGGTCACTTTTGGGACAAATTTCAACGACAAACATTAGGCAGATCCGATTCAAATAGAATTTTCCATCATGGCAACTCTGCCATATGCATAAAATAATGTGGAAATCACAATGAATAAATGAAAAAAAAATAATTAACAAAATCATTTAAAAACAAATTTGGTAAAAAGCAATATATGTAATTATATCACATGGCTACTCTGCACAAAACAACATTCTGAATCTCATCACGCACTAAAGGCAGAGACAGAATGGTGAAGCTGAGTCTAAAGCTGTTGCTGAAGCCAGAAATAAAGTGAACAGAATGCGTGGTTCAGTCTAAGTAGGGTTATCAAACCTTGTCAATAAAATATGTTTATGTAGTTAAGATATGTAATTAGATAGCTTGAGCTTCACCACTCTGTTCCATTGTTAAAGTACTAAGTGTTTATGTGACATTTTAGTTCGAATTAAGAAACTAAGTTCGCATTTCAAATGCGAGTTTCATCAAATCGTTTCTTGTGTTCAATACGACTTGAAAAAGTGTTCATGCATACGTTATTCGTTAGTTCGAAAATCGTGCAACCGAACTAAGCTGACGCATAAACAGAGTAACAGTTAAAATAGTGTATAAAGTGATAGTGTGAAATTAAAATAATCAATTTCCTAATGTTGTAATCGAAAATTCTATTTGCATGTTAAAATTTTCTTGCATTTGCAGAACATTTTTAATTTGAATTATCAAAATTAATTGTTTCTGACCAAAGGAATGAATCAATTAATTACAAATTAGTGCATAAGTACTAATTAATTGTAGAACTATGTAATTATTATCCATTAATTTATTTAGAAAATATCAAGAAAGATTATTTTCCCTTTTATACTTCTGCATTGTCCTTTTCCTCCCACTTTCCAGAGACATTCAACGCGCCACCTGCACAAAACCAACTCAATTAATGATTTAACTGATTTATGACACTGATACTTTTCTTAAACATAAATACATACATATGTATCTATGATACTATGTATGAGGTTGTATATCTCCCAGTCCCATACTTTGACCCACTGTATACAATCAGTGTACATACTATGTACTCAGTATGAATATATGTATGAGTGTTTGACACATAACCAAAAATATTTATACGACTAATTATGATTTATTTAGTGAAGTACGAAACAGAACAAGATATCTGTTGTGGTACGAAGGTACATATTTTCTTACATTCATTGTTATGTTGTTGGTGATCATGGCTACATTCGTTTAGATTGGAGTAATCAGTATAATTGGAGTTGTTGACAAGAGAAGCAAAATGAAAATGGGAAATAGAAATATAAATATAAAAATGGTTGGAAATTGCAAGTACAAGTGAGTAAATGCTATTTGGTGTGTGCTTTCAGTGATTGTGTATCTATGAACAGTGACACATTTACACGTTCGTCCATTGTAAACACACAATAGTACTTATTATATTATAATGCATCATCGCATAGATGATACATATGAATGTACAAATATTTGTATGTGTGTGTATCTCAATGACCAGCTGTAACCACAGAAACCGTTATATCCTTTGTTATTTTTTTTTATTGTTTATCTTAGTTAATTACAACAAAACTTTATCCCGAGCTCTGTTGTTGTCTTTGTTGAAAGCAATAATCCAAATATACAAATGTATATACATGCATGCATACATAAAACATAAATATGTGTATTTGTGTGAAAGCTTGCGTGCGGGTATTGTGATTGTGGGTGTGACGTTTTATGCCCGATTACACATACATACTACAATATACGCTGATTAATTGGTTGCAAACATACAAAAGGCAGATACATTATCATCACACACACAGTCGTTTAAACACACAAACACCACTGACATATCATCATTATCATATATGTACACATATTCAAATAAACATATGTACGTGTATGTATGTATGTATTATGCTACCATAGCGGTAGTTTTACAATTGTTACTTTACTTTTTGTGACCCTACATATTTGGCCAACACTCACAAAAGCCAATAATTTCCATCAGCTGTTCACCATACTCTTTTATTTGCCCACTCACATACACCCTTACGTATTTACTATCCTTATCACTTTAGTCCTTTTTATACAGTCTGTCACACACATTGTCATTCATCAAAACTCAGCTGCTCTTCAACTTTCTTTGGCGGTCCACCATTTGCACATTTTCATTGTTCCATCATTGATTATCACAATCTTTTCCGTCTTATTCTTACTAACTAACTTATTTCCTTCGAGATAAAACACCACACAATCGGCCATTTTGATTTATCTCTATTGTATACACTCACATACCAATGGACATATATATACTTTACAAATGGAATAACAATAGATATATGTATATCACAAAGAAGTTATGCTTATTCAATCATACATTTCTATAATTTAATTTGCATACATTCGACAGAAAGACAGAATACATACATATATTGTAGATTCATTCATTGATTTATGCAATCATTCATTCATGTATAAATCTTAACCAAAATATTACTGGTTTCTGACAATACTCTCTTTCACTATACGCTTTTTCTCTCTACATTAAGAATAAGAATCATCAAGCACGTCTTCAGTGATATCCGCAATGGCGGCTAGCACCATCATCTTCATTTTGAGTCTTCATCATAACATTTTGCTGGGCATACTAAGTAGTTTTATGCAACCATCACTCTCTCATAGTCTTGTTTCTCGTAACATTCTTAGAATTACTCATGCGTTTCTTAAAGTTTGCATTTTCCTTCATTTTGCTTTACACTAACTAAAATGCAAATAAGCAAAAACTAGAAAATACCAACCAAAACGAGCTCCAACTAAAAACCCCCATAGAGCAACAACGACAGCGACAATGGAGCTTTGAATAAGCATCACACAGACAACAGACAAACAGGCGTCATCACTGTTGGTGTCGCCATCGTCATCAACATCAGACCAAGCAGTATTAAAATCAGTGTTGCCAGCTCCAACAAAAAAGATAAAATGTTCTTTGGTTTTTTTTGTGAACTAACGACAAAAACAACAATTAGTTCACTCTCTTTACTTGCTTTAAGTAATGCATTGACGGTCAGCATGAATGACAAATTTGTTTGGCGGTAGTGAATATGGATTGATGATAAAACTGCTCTTTTAGTGGCTCGTTCCGAATGAACTTGGCATTGTTCATTAATCCTATCTGTAGACCAACGCTAATAATTGTAATCAAATGAGCAAAATGTTTGACAACACACCTCAGACGAAGCCATGGGAAAAACAGACCCCAATTATGGTAAAGAAAAAATAACATTTATACTTTTAAACTCCCTCATTTGCTAATGAATTTGTATATCCAAATGTTTGGATGGTTTTGATAACTTTCAAAACCACATACAGTATTATATTTGATTACACTACCACAGACAACAAATTACCTTTCAAATTAAGCAAATTTGTCATGCATATTCACCATCTATGACTGCTCTCACGCAAATTTATTTACCGATGTACTTTCTACTCACTCAGCTGTCCTTTCTTCTTATCTATCTTCTTTATACTTTCACCCACCACATAACGCATTTACTCTGAACTCATTCTAATCACTCTTTTGCTTTCGTTCACTCCCCTCCTTTCCACTCCTTTCGACACTTCTAGTCAAAAGTTTCAGAGCAACTAACCGTAAGCCATTAGTTTGTTTGTTGGTTTTGTTTGTTTGCGCGTAATTGATGATTAGAGGTCAAAGTGCACAAATTAGTTTGTGGCTCGACGAGATAACATCATCGAGTACTCTAAAATTACATTAGTTTTGCTTTCTTTACTTTTTAAGTTCTTTCCACTCATAGATAGATAGATACATTTATACAAAAATATACAGACATATACACAGATATTTACTTAGATATTCTTATCAGTGTTTGTGTTGATTTTTAGTTAGTTTTGTGTTGATGAAATTTACATGTTGGGAATTTAATAATGACTTCGAGTTTTTTTCTGATTAACAGAGAAATCTGATTAAATTAGATTAATTTAATGGAAAATCAAAAGTTTTGTACTGTAAAGATTTACTGTGCGAGACAGAGAGCTCATATCAAAACAAATGCAACTATACCCTACGTGTGACCAAAAACTCCATCACGATCACGCACATTCACGAAATGAATTTTCTGTGATATTCACGAAAGTTCACGGTTTTAACAGTCCACACTAATATTTCGCACACCATGACACTGAGTTATTTTCGTTTTTGAAACGTATTATACCTCAATATGAGAGTCTTTTTAACAAGTTTTGCTTCAATGTTTTGGTTTCCTAGTACAGTCACAAAAAGGGCAAAGTCATCGTTGATATAGTGAGCTGATAGCTTCAAAAACCTGCGCTGAGTGTGCTCTTCAATGTGCTTATCCGTAGTACAAGCAAGAAATTGGTCGGAAAGCTGTTCCTTTACGAAACATTTTACTTTATTGTACTCTGCTGGCAGTAGTACCAGTGAAAGTGTGGTTCTTGACTTCAGCACATCTTTTGACTTTCACCTTCCGATATTGTTCTTCTTCTTTTGGCAATTTTGCTAATTAAAATATTTATTAGTTAATTCACTAGCTATGGTATCGAGAATTAACATTTTTATCCTAATCTATAGTCTGTTCATTTTCGTAGAACGTTAAATTACGAGACATTGTGAATTTTCATGGTCGTGAATATTTATGACCTTTTCACCACCTTTTCACTATTTCACGATCACTAAATTCATGGCACTATTCATCCTTTCACGATCACGCACATACAGGCACAGCTCTAAACCATACATAATATTCTGCTGTTTATTCTTGACTATCTTTGGTCATGTTTCGTTGCGCGGCATCATTAAACAGCTGATAATGATATAAAACAATTTTAACAATTTTTTTGATATAATTTTAATAAAATACGTGAAAAAGGGAGCTACAAGAACTATGTGCATATACTCCAAATTGTTCTTAATTATTTATTTTTCGCAAAATTTCCATTTTAATTTCTCACAATAAGCCACAACGTTTTATTTGAATTTACATACTTATAACGAAAACAAAAAACAGCTGTCCAACATCGGCAAATCGAACTGCGCGACGATCATAATTTGTGCAATAGTTTTGTGTCTTAGCTTGGTCATCATAAGTACAAAGTAATAAAGGCAATTAACATAAATAATAACAAACTGCTTTAAGTAACATAGCATTTCTTGAAACATAAGCTATTGTAATTGTAATTACTTCTTTATTAAGATTTTACGACATTTTTTTTTGTGGATTTTTCAAAAAATGTGTTGTTATATGCGGCAATAGAAATACACACTCCGTGAAAATTTTAACTGTCTACCTATTACGGTTAGGGTTCCCAACCCTCCCGAAATGACCGGGAGTCTGCGGGAATAATGTTGTACCTCCCGAGTTCACGGTCCGCAATAATATCTCCGGTTTCTTCTAAAATTAATATTCCGTAACAAAATAACATACACACTTGGCCCGTTAGCTGACATGTTAAAGTGGAATATCCGGAATAACAAGCGATGAAAATTGTATTTCTTAAAGAACCAATCACATGGGCAGACAAGAAATTACAAAAATGGACTTAGATCTTGACGTACTGTACAATAAGGTAGTAATTTTACGCGAAATGCAACATCATCTCATTGAAGAGAGTCGAGTCAATTTACGCTGGGTTGACTTCTTTGCAAAATCAAAACACCGAAATCTCTGCCCTGAATTGAAAAAGCTTGTCGCGTTTGTCCTCTCCATTCCTGTGTCTAATTTTTTTTGCGAGCGCGTATTTAGCATGATGAGACAAGTGTGGAGCAAGGTAAGGAACGGGATGAACATATTGTTAGTACAAGCTGAGTTACAAATACTGCAAAGCTTCAACTTTTCATGAATACCCTATTATGATTATGTGCTAAAAAGCCATGACATATTGAATGCTTTTTGAAAACAATGTTAATAGCATTTAACAAATATTTACGACTTTCATTTTTTTTATACCTATTCAAAACCCTCCACACTCCCACGGATTTAATAAAATTCTCTCGGATCAGACCCTAATTACAGTTCATGAGATACAACCCGACAAAAAAACCCAGACGCTGTCTTATCATTTTTTTCTCCATTTTTGCCAAATGAATATTTGATAAATGTAATTTTAAAATCATTTTAAAACTTATTTGATTGAATTTAAATCTTTTAATAATCCTAAGGGAAATACATATACATATTTGATTTCGAAAGGAATCATCACAACTTGCAACTATTGTATCCCTTTCGATAATCGGACATTTGTCTTAAAATTGTGTTACAATATACTATTGTAGATTGTTGCAACCTTTAACAAAATTAACAAAAACCAACACAATGCAGCCTTAGGATTAAGGATATTAAGTTCGTAATATGCAAATCGAAAATTAAAGCGCAAAATTCAGTTTCACAAAATTAATATTACATTTAGATACAATAGAGTGCATTAGTCTTACGATTTAACATACAATACATAACATAGACACATAGCAATCTACAAAATCAACAGCCATAAGTGATGTAAATGCGTGTGTGTGTGTGTGTGAGTATGTGGTTCTCGAAAGATACATCAGATACAGCTAAGATACTTAGTTAAAATGTGCCTTAAGTATGCAAGTAATTCTAGTTCTAATTACTTTAGCAATTTTATGGCTTATATTATTATTTGATGAAGAAAATACGAGTAAGATGGGAAACCAAATGAGTGCAACTAAAAACTATCTAATGTTCATTGTATCTGTAAGGAGTAAGTAGCAAAATATACTCGTAGTAGTAACGACAAACCACAAAGTCGACATACAAAATGTATCATTATACTTATACATACATCTGTATGCATATGAACATTTATGTAGTTGAGTGTTGCCTAAAAAGCAAATATTGACGAAATCATATTCCAACAAATTAAAATCAGAGAATTCTTCATGGTTCTAAGAGTTAGTAAGGGCATAGAGGAAAACTGCTACGATGTAGTGTACCAGGACATTTGGCAATAAAGTGAAACAAAGTAATACATCAATTAAACGCATCCTTTCGACAATATCCTGTAAGGCAGACTAAAAGCAACGCATATAGTCTCAATGTATCTAGATATACAATACTTGTACATATACCATATTCCAATACAATGCAGTTTCTGCAGATATTTCAGTTGTAGTTGCAGTTGCAATTGTCGAAATTACGAATGCCAATTTCCTTCTCTATTCACGATTTGCCCAAGACTATCACTACCACTACCATACGATATATAGTAGATGATACATGAATGAATGGGCGAATAAGTGAGTGGCTGACTGATAGAATGGCTGGCTGAATGACTGACTGGCTGGTTGTCTAACTAATTGGATGCAGCCATGCATCAGTTGTCAATAATTTCGTTGAACGTTTGGTTTGAGTGTGTCTCCATTCCTACTACTATTTGTGTTTTCGAAGATATTTCGTTGCAATGCAAATGTGCGGCTTTAGCAAATTTTGGGCAACTAATCGATAGTGAAACATTTGCACAAAAGCCAAAGATTCACACACAGTTACGCACAAACACAAACACATAACATAGATTTTCATATTAAAGAAGGAGGTCTCATGAAAAATGTAAACTTGCCTGTCTGGTTGCCACTTTTGGCCAGTCTAAGCATACATTTGATAGAAGAGGGAAAGGATTTAAGCCCACACTATATCTCAGACCATACCTCATACAGTTCAGATCAAATCGAAATAGATTTTACTTATGTATTACAGAAACGGTGGTCTCTGTACAATTTACCCCAAAAAAGTTTTAAGACTAATATTACAATTGCACTGCTTTGCATTCGCTTACTTTGAGTATATACATATGGTGTTAAATATTTTTTAATTCGCATGTTTATATATACAAAATTATCTAAATTTATGCCAAATATAGTGTGCCATTTTCCTGGAATTTTAATAAAAATCTGCTACACCTCAAACTTACTTCAACTGCTGCAACATCTTTTGATTATCGACTTTGTGTATCAAACTGTGTGTAGTTCAATGCATTGCTCATCTGATGAGATTAACGTACTTATAATGACAACTGTCATTCATGTCAAACATTTTATGCAAAACGAAACATACTTTTGATGGTTACTACTGAAAGATACATAGTTTGTTTCTTTGACAATGCGATGCCAATTGAAGGTTCAACCATGCCACAAAAGGCAAGTAACATCACATTAAAAATTCTAACAAGTTGCGCATGCAACTAACAAACACAGTACTATAGAGTTAAGTTAAGCTGGAGTCAGCATACTAGTCGCCTTGATTCCATTCAACTGTCAATCAGCATTAAAATTCAAAAGGCTTCAATAACATCCGAAAGAAAGACTTCAAAGCGGCATAAATGCATTGAGACAAGAACAACAACTTAAGCTGTACTCTACTCTGACTATAACGACTACTTAGCTTATAATCATCATCATCATCATCATCATGATCATTATTATGTTGATGATGTTGATAGGGAGAAATTTTGTTTTCTCTTCATTTGAATCAAGGTAAATACTTTTCTTTCTTTTGCATCACAAGAATCACAATCTCAGTTGTTGATTTTGGTGCTTTGCTTACAACTTTGAACCGAAATTTTCAATTTTATTGCTCAAGGTTCGCTACTGCCACCTTATTACCTTTTCTGCATATTTCATAAGCAAAGCCAAGCCAAGTCAGGCCAAAAGATATAAGTTAAAAAAAAATTGCAAAACGGAAAGTTATCCTTGACTCCATTTCCTTTGACCGTGTCTATCAACCGCAGTTTAACTTGTGACAAGAAAAAAAAAAGTGAAAAAGTAGAAATTGTGTCGCCACAGTAAAATATTTTCTTTTAATAGTTTGTAGTTTTTCTTTTACTATGTTTTATGGTTCATAAAAGTCGAGTAATAAAAAATGAAAGTATAAAATGCGTTGGCAAAATTGTGCCAAATAAGTTTTTTTTCTTCTTTTTACATACCACGAAATCAACCGAAATCTCATAGCATCACTTTGTCAAAAAGAAGCAAGCTCTAGGGATATACCATACTACATATTTTATTTATCCGAATAAGATATTTAAATTTTTTATAAAACTTGTTCTTATCAATCCTAAGCCAATCTGGATAAATCTTTAATTTGGTTCAAGGCAATAGGTGATATTAACTTTATGCAAATTTAACTATAAGTACACATGTTCTTATTCAAGCTTAGAGGTTTGTAACTGAAAAAAAATACTTGTCTTGACAAGAAAAAATTTGTCTCATTCACCATTTTATGAAGGTTTCACTAAACTTGGACTCACTCGTGACGGAGAAAATGAAAACCATGAAGTCTTCTAGTAAGGTTTATTTCAGAATGCACGTGATTACCTTCCATATCGAAGCGAAAGATCAATAGTAGTCAGCCGCATTAGACCGTTTCAATATTGTTGCATTTGAAAAGAAAACACTTCCCAACTATGAAACAAATAGTCTTTCATCGCTAAGTAATATGACACTGTGTAATGTGATTTTTTTTTAACAAATCAATCACTGACTCAAATTTTTGTTGAAGTGTGAGTCGTGCATTACGCTATGTCTGGGTACAACACTAACCTGAAAAGGTAATGTCGTCTGGTGTCTTCGGCTATGACACTGTGTAATACTGTCATGCGAATGCGGATGCGAATGTCGGGAAATATGCGAATATTCGCAACATCACTAGTACTCTAGCATGTAATTTTGCGAATGCAAAAGTGAATGCGAATATCAAGAAATATGCGAATATTCGCAACATTGCTACTGTCATGTGTGATACTGTCATAAAAGTATACTATCGTCTAGTGTCTTCTGCTATGAATCGTTATGGCACTGTCTATTCGCAACTGTGTGTACCATATATAATTTATTTCGAAGTGCGTGTTGTCGTTACCGTTCAGTAATGTGTATAACTGTGTGTTGCTTTTTGTCGCTCTCTTCAGTAGTTGTTATGAGTACGTGATTTAAATGAGAGAAAATGTGATAGCATGCAAGAGATAGCAATAGTGTGCATAGTATCAACAGTATTAACACTGCATACATTGTGAGCCCTGTGAAATCTAGTCATTTTTGCTTCACACCGAGTTATGTTCGGGTTTTCCTTTTGCACTCTAATTGATTTAAATGAATGCTCTCGTGCGATTCATGTGTTGTGGTATGAGCGAGTGAGAATAATTTTCTGTTTAGAATTGACTCGTGCAGTGCTCTAATAAAAATCAAAAAAAAATATTTGATACAGATGAATCTTGCCGCCCACAAAGCAGCATATTGACAACAGAAAGGCCTATTTTGAAAACATCGACAGTTCCTGTTATTGTATAAAAAGGTAAGACGAATCATCATGCTAAGTGTATTGAATTTAAATGTGACCAAGTTGGAAAATTTAAAATTTTACAATCAATAAAAAGTTCTTAACTGAGTTTTCCTAAGGATTCTTTACTCACATCCTATTTGCATATGAAAGAAGATAAAACTTAACAACAAAACTAAAAATTTTTACGAACTAAAACGACAAAGTCATAGAAAAACCGGAAAGAAGGTTATCATTGGCTATGCCAATAATGTTATACTCTACGCGCTCCTCCGAGTTGCATCCACCGTTCCTTTCTTAGCATCACTATATTCTCTCTGTTACAGTTTGAGTATCAACAAAGAACACAGTTTGAGTGGCACCTTTATTGTATTTTTATTCTTTTAAAGTTCGTCATTTAATTTGGGTTTATAACACTAGGATCATGAAATTGACATGGTTGATGAATATGGATCAGAAACTTATGGTGTCCAACATTAATTTAAATGAGGGTTTGTATGGGAGGTACAAATATACATATCTACTTTATGTGGTATGCGATGTCTCCTTCTGTGTGTTACAAATTTCATGACAAACTTATAATACTATTCACTCCTGTGAAGAGTATAAAAATCTGTCTATAATCTAAACAACACAAGAACTATTTTCTTTATTCTAAAGTATCTGCAGAAATGAAGTGTTAGAAGTCAGAGAAGCAATAAAAATGCTTTACATGACAATGAGTAAAACTATGAAGAATAAAAAACTCGGAAAAGCAAATAGTTTTCTAACATCTACATCATCAGACATGAAAAAATTAATCAATATTGTAGAATGAGCCCTAGGGTCTGTGAGAAGGTGAGAAGGCATCCCTCAGTGTTCAAGTGATAATTATAATAATAATAATGTGTTGCTGATGCTGATGTAGTCATAGTCAATGAAGTTATCATTAAATGACAAACAAGAATTTTTGCATTAAACAACTTTTGCCAAGATAAATCATGATAATCATCATCATGTTGATGAGGTCTTTCACAACCGAAGGGTTAAGAGAACCAGAAACAATTCTTATTGGAAAATGCAATTAAAAACTTCCAATGAATTAATGAATCTTTTTGCTTTAGCGACAACATTTGTTGCTGCATTAAGGTGATAGATAGATAGATAGATAGATAGATAGATAGATAGATACACATATAGATATCTCTGACAATTGTGTAATCATCAACACACTTAACAACTCTGAATTGTGTGGAAAATCTTCTAATTAAATTAATTAACAGGGAAATAAGTTGCAAATTGAAAGGTTCAAGTTTGTTTTTTTTTTTATGTTCTGTTCCATTTACTTTAACTTGTATCTTACTGTTGCTGTTGGTAGTATTGATGTTACTAACTTACTTTACTGCCATTCATTTGCTATCATTCTAAAAATAAGTGCACTCTTAATGAGTGGGGTAGAATGATAAAATCAACTGTATCAATTGCCTTTGTTTGTCTCGCATCTGAACATTCATTTTTGCCCCACTTAAGGGCGTAACATTTTGCAATAACTATCTTTCACATGCAAATCGTTTCACAATTCGCACTTAAAGAGGAATTCATTTGTTCTATTTTCTAGGTTGGTTTAGTCAATTAACAAGGAAATCAACTATAACAACAAACAGTAATGAATCTAAACGAGAATGCAATTGGAACATGGAGTAGCATAGTAAGAATACTTTGTTTTTTCACACGCTATACTCTACCACAATTCGTTAACTGATTGAACATAAATCAAGACATATGTTGACATATTTTTTTATATGTAAGAATATACATTTCACACTATTGTAAATAGATGATGTCTGAAATGTATAGAAATGTGCTTCGGAAATCTCATACAGTATAGAACATAAGTAAATGAAATTGATCACATAAACCATACTAGTTTTTGATCCATGGATTTGAAATTTGGTACATACAAATAGCATATCAAAATACGGATTTACCGACTACTGAAAGAAATAGTCCTTACTCAATTGAAGTCATTTCTAGTTAGTATTTGCCATAGCTGCTGTGATACCTTTGAATTTTTTTTTTTTTTTTTTTTTGTAGATTTGACTCAGTATGCCTAATACAGTTTATGCATATGTCCCAGTATCTATTGTTCCTTCGAATGCTCTACTCTTTTTTTCTCAATCAAGATATCCAATATTTAAAATGTGTTACTCATGACTCAGCCGGTTTACTACTCACACACTCTATTCATCACCATGTCGTTAGAGGGTTATGCGTGCACAGGCCATGCTAATGATCCAAAAGCTTCAATGGCGCCCACGTCATTGCTATCGTCATCTGAGTCTTTTCCCAATATGTCTAAGACTCGTTTCAGTCTTTCTTTTTTACAGCTTGCAACAAGGTTTTAGCTTTTGGTTGATTGCACCCACACACCATATAGGCAACGAATACGACGACGACGATGGCGACTACTACAAAACAAAACGTCGATGCCATCTGTAACGCCTGCTTGGTTCTATCTCTTTTCGTATGTACCCCTGTCGAATATCAACAATAACGACGTCAAGGCGTGAGTGTCAACGTCATCATCCTCAGACGACAGGCAACAATCAGCGTCAGCTTGAAACAAATGCTAGTCAGTTCTCCACTGCCGCTACTTGTCGTAAATCTTAAGTCATTTCTTTCCTGTTTTTTTTTTTTTTTTCTTCTTATTTCAAAGTTGCCTCGATTTCTTCGTTTTCTGATGGTCTATGGTTATGTTTTTTCTTCTTATATTTATCGTTTATTATACATCATTGTCGTCGTCTGCTTGGTTGTTGTTTTTGTTCGTGGTGATGTTTGTTGGTAGGTGCGTTTGTTATTCGGTTGGTCGTTGGATAAGACTTAAGCTAAAGCAACGTTCTGGAATAAAAACACAAGCCTAGAGAGCACATTTGCGCCAACATTTTGATGAATTATTGAGACAAGCCTCATATCGGTTTGACAATCAGCAAATCAGCAAATGTGACATACGCGATACTACTAATAGACACGGAAAAAGATATAGCGACAGAGAGAAAGGGGCAATCAGATACACAATGCGTCTGACAGTCAAAAAGACTAAACCACTGTTTGACTGATAACGTAATGTATGGGCATGACACGTGCGTCAACGTCTCCGTGTTCTGGTGTTGATTTGTAAAATGCTAAATGACAGATGAGTTCGACACATGTTTTCTTTGCAGCAACCTTTTTGTTTAGTATGCAACATTACTCTTAGTTTTGAATCGGATGAGTTGAGTGATTTAAAAGGTCTAAAGTCATTGTAAATAGAATAGACTTAAAGGCTGCAAATTGAATTTTGAAAAATTATATAAAATAATATTGCATATGTACATTACAATATATTAATTCATTTGATATCATCCAGAATCAGGAAACCTGAATGGCAAGTCTAAACACTGACTAATCATGAGTCAGTGGGTTTATCTCATAGAAACTAGAAGAACTATGGGGAAATTATTGATGAATGGTCCTATTAAAAAAAAAAATATAATAATAATCGATATTCAATACATTATGAGATTAAACCGATAGAAACGGTTTGTGTAGGCTTTATATCTGACACGGAATGACCATCAGAAGTACATTTGCAATACATTATTTAGAATGTTATAATGATATCATGGAAGGCACCTAACGGACGGAGTACATCTCGATAGGTTTTTATACTTTAATAAGCATATTAATGAATAGTTGATTAAGGCATATCATACATAGTTTGTACATAAATAAATATATTTGAAAAGAGATATTTGAGGGCATGCACTTCTCTCTTTAGACCTCATTACAGCAACTACACTAAATTCATTTCGAACCAGAAACTGTACGACGCAGCCAATATTCATAGAATCAATAATTTTATAATTAAGCTAATACGCCATAACATTTAACATGTAACCCACTGCATGGATTGCCCAGAAAATAATCTAATTGTGGGACCCTATTGTGAAAGCAAGGAATATTTAAACGAAACCTTACTAACAGGCTTCGTCCCACCAGGAGGGGATAAAATGCCAAAGTGGTATATCGATGATCTACCACTTCCACAAAAGGGTAAATATTAGAGCAGAAGCTTCACATCTTTGACTGGAGTTTTGACAAAAGTATACCGTTTAGGGATACTAAATAAATAAACCATCGATTGGCTGGTGGCTGTGTGAATATCCGAACTACTATACCCTTTTCCACACACCTCCAAATTCAACAACTTTACAATATAATTTTATTTTAGAAAGTTAAGAATGTAATGTGTTTTTTTTTTTTTTACCTTTTTTATTATAATCAATATATTGTTTTTCATTAAAATATATGTATGTATATTCGTACTTATTATTCAGTTCCAAAAAAAGATTATCAGGCATATGATAGAAATCGTTTTCGTACGAAAATTCAAGCGAAAATAATGTGCCCTGTTATGAATTTCGTACGATTGGCCTTGTGATGAAATTCGGTTATTACGATTTCAAACGAAATTGAAATTGTAGACATAAGTTTCAGTAAGCGATTTTAGGCAAAAGTGAGCGGACAAATTGACGGCAAATATTTGTTTTTTAGATGGAAATTTGATTAATAAATGTAAATAACATTAATTATATGATATTAACTTAGGGGAAAACATAGGAACTCAGCTCAAGAATAGAAGAAAGACACAATTTGACCACAAACTGAAGACTGATGTGAGGCTTTGGTATTTTTTTTTTATAATTTAATGTTGTTATGAATTATGTTATCTTTAAGACACTGCTTATTCTTTTTTAAAACAACAATCCTTATTCAATATACCATGTCGGATAGCTGTTTCGAGCATTAGCATCACGAATAAAACAAAATCATACGATTTGCAATTTCGTTTTCGTTTTGTAATTGTACGATTTCCATCACATGCCTGCCTGTTAAGATGTTATAAATTGGAGTAGAGAGCTTGTGTTAGAGACAGTGTGTACGTTAGGTCATTATCTATACTAATATTATAAAGAGGTAAAATTTATTTGGATGTTAGGAGTAATCTTCGAAACTACTCATCCGATTTTAAAAATTCTTCCACCAATAGAATGCTACGTTGTCACTGAGTGTCATGGGTTATATCTATATACATAAATGAAGTTATTTTTAGGATTAACTAAAATATCCGGGCCAGGTGCCTTAAAAAAAATTACAAAACTATGGTGCCACTCAAACTATGCTCACATCTAATACTGTATTCTTTGTTGATTCTCAAACTGTAACAGAGAGAATATAGTGATACTAAGAAAGGAAGCATATCTGATATATGGCATCTGTGGCCGTTTGGTTGGATGCATCCCGTGCGAGACCGGGTCGAGAACGCTAGTTTAGTATAATTTGTTTATTTAATTGTTTAAGTTATTATAAAGGTGCAAAATAAATAGCTTAAAAAAACGGAGAAATAGAAAGACAAATCTTAATATATCAATTCACTTAATTGATGATGATTTATATGAAAGTTTACATTGTAAGAAACATTGGATCAATTGATTGAGCTTTATACATAGATCCCAGAAGTACTTTAACTTACAAAATAAATAATTTTCCCATAAAAGAAACTTATTTACTTTCTTCATCAATAATTGTCATCAAAGTCTTTGTTAATATCAAAAGTCACATATACGAAACGAAGTTTATACCCGTAGTAGTATGCATTAAGTATTAAGCTAAATTAAAGAACTGCTAATTATCGACAATGGGGCGGCGCCAGCATTAATACTCAAACACTCCAACAATTTGGCGTCCAACAGTTATTAAACTTTTAATCAATTTATCAATATTAACTTTTAAGAGCGAGAAAAAGCGAAAGAGAAAACTTTCCGCAAAGTGAAAAAGTAGCAAAAATCAAAAACCTTTTTATTACAGTTTCGGACTGTTTAAAAGTCACATACAGAAAGAATAAAATAGGAGCGCAGACATGAGACCCAGAAGAAGGAAACAAGTTAAAGTAACTACATCATCATGGATGATGCACTCACTAACTAAAAGTCTTTAACTTTTTCATTACGACAGTATTCTCTTTCATTTTTTGTTGGCTTTCTTTTTGTTTCCTTTTTTTAGACCCAATCATGTGAAATTATTGGAAGTGAACAAAAGGAACAAATGTAACAACAAGGGAATGTGAAGGAAGGAATCCAGCCATCGTCATTGTCGATGACGCCGCACGTTATTTCAATTACTGACCAAGCGCCAGAACAAATTGCCGAAGTAAAGCGGTTCGTTTTGATACTGCACAGGACAAAAAAAGATAAAACTGAGCAAAAATAAAACAAAAAAACATAAAACAAATAAATGAAATGATAGCACAAGTAAGAACAATGTGAGTATGATGACAATGATGACGAAGATGGTGGTGGAAGGGACAATGCATAAAAGTAACAAAAGCAAAATGTGGCACGTTTTGTCCATACGACTTATTTGTCGCAGACAATGAGACTACGCAAAAATCGCATGCTACAGAAAATGTGAACGAGTGAGGGGGCACAAAAGAAAGAGGCACATGATCAAACGAGCAAATGAGACCTAAACAGAAGGAAAGAAAATGAGTAAAAAAAAAAGCGTATAGTAAAAGGGTAAGTAAGTAAACGGCGAGGATTACACTTGTCTTGCTGTGCATCGTAATACTAATTTCCCTGGTGGCTCCACAAAAACGCCAACAAAAACAATCATCTAGACAGACAACCCACGACTTCGATAGTGTTGATAATGTTGCTAAGAAATACACACAGTACAATGATGATGATGATGACAATGACGATGATGTGTTAATGATTATTAACAGACCTGAAGTATAAGGATGCAACAACACAATTGATCACACAGACTTCGTATCTTATGTACAAGGTTGTCTCTTGTCTTTAGCAGACAACATAAAAATGGCAAAAACAGAAGTCAGTCAGTCAACCTGTGCATCTTTCTAAATTATATCTACTACCTACAACCATCTGTTTTGGTTTTGCTGAACGATTAACTGCAATTGACGCTGCTGATGCTGCATTACTTTTATAGAGAAAAAGGTATGGCAACTTTTTGATTAACATCATTATGAGCAATTGTTGCGCATTGGCATCGCACAGAAACTTAAACTCAAGTCAATGCTTCAATAGTTTGTCGCACCTGAACTTAAGATTAGCTCACCACAAGCAAAGGATAAGAAATTCATTAAAACTAAAAAGATACTGTTTTCATCAACAACCACCATATGGTTGTTGCTGTTGTTGTAGTTGATGTAAAAATTGTACTCATGTGTGTAATTTATTTTTGTTGTAACAACATTTTTCATGTTGTAAACTTTCAAATGAAAAATATTCGCTCAATTAAGAAAAGCACTTTATCCGAACTGAACAAAGACTGCGAGTGTGAGTGTTAGTATCTGAGCTTATGAAAAGAAGGGTGTAATTGTTCGTATCTGTGTTTGTGTGTAATTCATGGTAAATGTCCTTGCTACTGTAATTGATCTGGTGTGACTTGAATGAATGGATGTATATCAACAAAGCACATGTCTGAGATTAGTTAATTCCCAGAGAAGCATTAAATTTCTCTTTTCGTTTTTTTTTTCTTGTATTTTTTATTACACAGACAAATAATCATCAATCAAGTTTAATTTGTAAGAAACATATAAATTTGAATTGAATTTTAAATTGTTAATGTTTAATTCAAATTATTATGTGTGATTAGTTTTGATCATGAAGAAAAAGTTTCTTTATATTACGACTTGAAAGCATAAATTGATGACAAACAAGATTATGTTGAGTGTTTGATGGATTGAAAGGGAATTATCTATTACGAACGTCTACAGGCTGGGGAAACGGTTAATGATCATAATTCAACCGCTTGAACGAATCAATCAAGGAAAACCCAGAATTGGGCAACATAATATGTAAAAGGAGTTAAGTTTCATCATGTCAATGCCAGGCCACACATATCTTTGATGACTAGGAACAAATTGAAGTTTTCAACCGTATAGCTCGAACCTTGCACCGTCTGACTGATTAGTTTCAGTCTTTTCAAAACTTTCTTAATGGCAAACATATAAATTGGAGCGCTGAAGAGCCGTTGAATATCATTTGTGCAAGTTCTAATGTAAATTTTAAATGATACAGAAGCTGAATGTACTGAAGTTAGATGGTTTTCAAAAACCTTTAAAAATATAATTAAATAACATTTTTTTTTTAGTACAAATAATCCGATTTAAATGTATTGACTGATAAAACTGACACTATTAAGTCATCCGTAGAATTATTATTAAGATTGATCTGGGAAGACGTTCTATGTAGATCGCCTTTTCAAGGGCAATATGTACTCGTGTGCGTACTCAGTAGTGATTAGTGATGGCACGATTAATCGAAAAATATTTATGAATTTTATTGATTTTTATTTTATACCATATTGTCAACTGTAGACTTCTAACTTGTTTGTGATTTAGTTTTAAAAAATCGAATGAATCTCAATTAAATTTAATTTCATTTAACATTCGTTTGGTTTAATTAGCTTCTTTCTATATGAGTGCACCATCTTTTTACGTGTTTATATTTGCAATTAACAATTCATATTTCGAAATCAACATCGATATTCTTTCGCGATATTATTGTCGATATTAATATCGGGATTTTCCTTTCGATTTACATCACTAGTACTCAGTTTATAAGGAATTATTGTACCGCCGCCTCATTTCAAGGTAAAGGATCTTTTGATTCTGTAGGTCGATTTTGATGAAACAACCGCTTAATGTTACTCACTATAAAGCTGCTTATCTTTCAATAATTCGATTTCGAATCCAATGAGTGGCTTAAAAAAACAAACGCGCACAGAAAAACAAACAAACAGACATACATTTCAAAAATCTAGGATCTTATTATATGTATTGATATAAAGATCTACTGAAGATGTCTGGAAGGTTGAATTAAGTGGCAGACAGTGAAGAGAACACCATAATCAACATAACATAATAAAAATTTTATGGAATCAGCAACAAAACAAATTTTGTGTCCAAATTATGAATGCAAGTACGTAACAGATTCATAAATGTTTCTTTATTTACATAAAACAAAAAATCCAAAACTGCCTCTAACCTTTTAAACCCTTACTTATACAAAATATGATTGAGTCATATCCGATTTGAATTGTTAATTCTTCCTCTTGAATCCCTTACCATTCTTATAAACTATAAAAATTAAATGAACGAAAAATCTTTCACAAAGTCCTTAAAAATAAAAATATAGAAATATTCAACAATCAACTTAAACTAAAGCCAACCCAAAACTAAATCCATATAGTGTAGTAGAAGAATGCAACTGTCAGCTTAAATTATGACGACTTTGAAATCTGAAAACTAAAAACATGGCAAAGTAGAGGAGAGAAAGGATAACGATAAGAAAAGTGTATTACTGGGTACCTTTAATAACAACTTTTTACGAGCTAAAACTGTAATTTGACTTTTAAGTTGAAGTTCTTCAAGTTGTAGATACTAGAACTACATGCAAAGGTATCTAAAGATACATTCTGATGTACAGATGTATGGAAATGTACCTGGTATACACTTTGTTACTTGGTTGGTTTGTTGGTTGGTTGTAGGCACTTACAACAAGGTAAGTCAACAAAATATACAATAAATAAAGAAATAAACTTGCTTAGAAGAAGGAAGAAAAAACAAAACTAAACAAGAAAGAAAATGGGTTAACTACTCTACTACCTAGTACATTACCTAGTGGTGTGAGACAAATGCCATTAGGAGGTTCCAGAGTGTTGCACATGCCGAAACATCCACACTTTAGCTATCTTCCTCAACTATAAATAACATAAAAAATGCCTGCAAGACATTACATGTTTCCACAACTATTGTACATATTTCAATGTATCTATCTGAATGTATCTGTTGAGCAAGTAAGGTGCAACAACCTACTATCATCATACCATGTAACTGTGTTTTGTGAAACGTATGCAAATTTGGCTAAAAACTTTTGTATCTTTCGTTGTTGGTTTGGCTTTCTTTCTTACTTTCTTTCATTCTTTTAGATCCTTGTTGTATCTAAACCAAGTGAGTTAGCACAAGTGCTAGTGGAAAAGAAGATGTGGAATGTGTATGTGAATGAGATGAAGCAGAAAGTGAACGAAGTTGAAGTCGAATTACAAGTGTAAGGAAGAGGCGAAACCATGGAATGAAAGACTAAATTCTAAAAATATCTTTGTACGCTTCAGAAATTACGTTATTAAATGTGCATTTGGCACACACTAAATGGGTGAGATGTGAACAAGAAGAATAAGAAGATGCTCGCTCAGATACTTCGTCTACTTTCGAAGGATGCATACATGCAAGAAGTACAGTGTTGATGTAGTCAGGATGGCTGATGGCTTGCCTGAAGCATGTAGATAGGCAGATTCCGATTCAGATGCAGAGACAGAAGCGAGAAGATGACGTTACTTACTGGTAGCGATTCTTTTTCGTTTTTGGGTAGACAAATGCATGTGTATATGACTGTGAGTGAGTATCTGCAGCTTATAAATGAGAGATAGTCAAGCATAGCACCACTACTGCTGCTAAAGCTCAGAGACAGCAGAAGAAGTAAAGTAATGACAAAAAAATAAGGGAAGTTGCTTTGCACGGAAGTAATTCAAATGAATGTGTCACTTCAGTTGCATAGAACTAAAGAATTGAAAGGAGTGGAGATAAGGGGCAACATTAAATGCAAAGAAGACACAGATAACTAACAACAATGTGCAACGTGCTAAAGATGTTGCTGAATAAGAAGAAGGCAAAGATGAAGAAAACGAAGAAAAACATGTAGCAAGTGAAGTTGAAAATGACTAAATTGTCAACTTTCTGAGGCGGCAACTAACGTATCTGAAGCTACTGCAACTGAATTGAAGCAACAATAGGACGAGCAAAAGCAGCAGCAGCAGGAGTCAGCAACAAGCACGTAACCGGTAAACTGCAATGCTTGCTTGCTTACTTGATGATGATGATGATGATTATGACTATGATGATGGCGATTACGGGGCAAAAGACATGATAGTAGTGTGTGATGTGTCTGCATAAACCACCCACTTGATAGAAGCAATTTAGGTATAAACTGCTTTTATGCAACAAAACCGACAAAATGTGCATTTAAATGATGCGTCATTTACATCTCTTTTCCCCCTTTTCTAATTTTGCATTTACAAAAAAGGGGCTAAAACATAAAAGTATGGTAAGTAGGAGGCAAGGTAGCAGCATGTTGCAGCATATGAATACATTATCAGCAGCCACATGATGATGATGATTGCAACATTTGCTCTCCTGATGATGCAGCAGCAACAACAACATTTGCTTGACTAAAACGACATTTGCAACAAATGCAAATATTGCACGCATCGTTGATGTCACTTGCTACAACATCAAGGTGTCATATGTTTTTTATTACGATTATTTTAATTTTTTTTATTCGTACACATCTATTTTACACCCCTTTTTCTCTTTGTCATCAATTCTAATTTGCACATTAACCTCGTTTTCCTGATATTATTTTTTAATATAATATCTTTGCATTCATGTATTACATATGAAATTTCTTACAAATCGGAAGAACCATCGTTGATGACATTTGCTATGAATGCCCTTTTTTTCTCAAAATACAATATACAATATGTTACATATAGAAAATCTTTTTAGGATCTTAGTCCTTTAGTCATATCAACCAACCAACCCATTTAACATTTTGACCAAATCTATTGCTTCTTTGAAGCAAAGAAACTTTAAAAAAGACTTCAAAATAACGTACTTACTACGAGGATCATTCAATAAAAAACGAGACAAATCCGTAGCTAAAAATCAATACAAAATTTTGGCTATTTATCAACATATTCCCCAGCAACATTAATGTCTGTACATATATATTTGTCTCATCGTTCTTCTAATTTGTGTATGCCTCTGGTATAAAATGCTTTGATCTCAAAGCCAATTTTACACCTGATTTTTAACTTCTTCATTGGATCGAAAATGTCTCTCACGTAGAGCATCTCTAAGGAGTCAAAACAAACGGAAGTCCGGGGATGTAAGGGTGATGTGGAAGGATCTCCCACTCCAGTTTTGAAGTGTTTCTTGAGTTATATGTGCTCGCGTTGTCATGAAACAAAATCACGAATTTAGTCAAGAGTTTACGCGGTTTCGTTCGATTGGCAGGCTTAAATTTATTTATGACCGCATATCACTGTAATACTGGGTGTTAATGGTTCGTTGATCTTCGAGATATTCACAATAAATAGGCTCCTGTGAATCCCAAACTACTATAAGCATGTCTTTACCAGCAGACGGCTTAGTCTTGAATTTATTCGGAGTGGAAAATCCCGTATGCTATGTATCTTTGATACCCTCTACAACTAAAAATCTTATCACTGCGCGTTAGTCAGTACAGTATTGTGACAAGCCCCCTAATCACAGTTTCTCCGGGATTCTGGTATTCATCAGGAATTACAAGATCCTCTTCGGTGACAAACCTGCAATTTCAACTCAATCCAGGTACTGGTTTCCAAATTGGCGGAGTCTGGTCTTGATTAGGCCCTCGCTATGACATAACACGTGCTCTGCTGACTCCTCTTCTTCATTACATAGTCTACACAGATCGCTGCGATTGATGCGCATGTTATGTAGGAGTTTCATTACTTTGCAATGTTCTGTTAAAAAACTTGAGACTTACCGAATATCTGTCCGTGTCGGTCCCAGTAGTTCCTGTGTTCTTTTGTGAAATCTAGTTGGAATGAAGATTTTAGCCACTCTAGCTTTCCTCGTATTTAACCAATGGCGATGCAATTTATCATCCAGTCATTGTTGGAGTTTGGATTTCGTCGAACTCCGCAGAATGGCTCTGTTCCGATGAGGACATTAGCAGGTAATTTTGTGGTGAGTTCATCTGCATCTTAATTCATTGAACTCGAAAGCATTGAGTGCTTGCTATCAGAGTGAGTATACATACATATATGTGCTTATTGGCAGTGGCACACTTTAATTCTTCCCTGAAGCATATTTCTATTGCCCATGGCCCATGTTGCTGATTATACGTTACTCTTCTGCTGTGCAATTCTCAAGCGGACTCGCTTTTGTTAACTGAATACATTTGAGGTAATCCTTACCAAATACTTTCGGACAGCTGATGAGAAACAAAGTACAAGGATGTCCACTTGACGGACTGAAACTTTTGTATTTATTAAACAACCCGTTTCTGAGTTACATCAATTTGTCTCGTTAATTATTGAATGAATCTCGTATAATAGTACTTTGTAAATTAGTGTTATTTCAAACAAAAATAAAAAAATTCAGCTTAGATGAAAATATCTATTGTATATTTGATGATTAAATTGAAATCATAATTTACTTACTATAATTTATTTAATTATGTACTTGCTTATTCAATTCAAATTTGGGATCTACCATTTTAAATCGAATTAAGACATTAAATTCTTTTAAAACATAAGACTACTAAAACTAAACTTTAATCATGATTACTTAAATATTTTTAAGATAAATTTTATTTGTTTTCTGTTAAAAATTGTGTTTTCTTTTTCATTACTTAATATTGTTTTTCGCATATTTTATCATATGAACAGAGCTTCTTCATACATATGTATGTGTATGAATAATAAAGAAAAATTATAATTTATTACAATAAAAATTCCAATATTGCTTTCCTCATACTACACGTATTTTTTCTTTCTTTTTGTTTTATTCATTTTTGCACATTTCTTTTTGGTTTTTAATTTCATTAAAATCATTTTAATAAAAGTTCCGGCATAATTTATGCAAATGCAAAAAGAAGAAACTCGCTCCAAACTGTTGTCAGAAACACATGAGACAAGACACAAGACAAGACAAGACACCTTATCTCATCTCAGTTCGTATGCCCTCTGGTTTTTTTACTGTATATCTCCATTTGATATTCATGCTTTCTCACTAGTACTTTGTTGTTGGTACATTTCCGGCGACGTCGACATTTTTGTCGCTTTAACATTATTTTTGGGGTTTGTAAGTAGTCGAAGTAGTTGTGACTACCAAAAATGACATGTAGAAATTATGCACCACACGCGTGGCATAACAAGTGCATACACCAAGCCAAGTGAGGTAAGTGGGGGGAAAATGAGTAAAGTTGTATGTTAATGGTGGGTAGTGAAAATAGAAGAAATTCGAGGAGAGACTTGCATAGTTGGCAGTTTTGGCATGGCGCGTTAATGAAACGACAATTAAATTGTAAATTAAATTGTAATGAGGCTAGCATAAATGAAGCAAGTATGTTGTATATACAAACGAATGGTAGAAGAACGTGTAATGCAAATAGAGTTTGGTATGGTGAGTATGGTGAGGCACACAGACAAAAATGGCAATTAACAGTTATGTACGCTTGTTCATTCGTGCCACAAAATAAAGAACAAACGTGCAACGACGCCACTTTTCAGACATTTTTAATGTCGCGATGCAATGCGATGCGTTGCAATATCAACTCGAATCACTATTTGACTTTTGAATTCTCCCCATTCTTCTTCGTTCTGGTGTGGCAACTATTTTTAGTTGCAGCCACATATGGGCAAAGCATTGAATGGTTGCATAAGAAAAACAAATAGTAACAGCAGCAACAAATGCATGAACAAAACGGAAGCCAGGAAAATGAAGTAGGAAGTGGCACATCACGAATTAAAAAACACAAAAAACAAAAAAAAAAACAGAAAAACATAGACTAAATAGAAGAAACGTGCAACTGCCCAACACTTGCACGTAAGCTCAACTTAAAGTTGGCCAGACACAGACAACCTTTAGTTTCAACACCGCCCTAGTCTGCGTATGCGACAATTGGTGTCGCGTTGCGGCCGCCACTGGCAGGAAATGGCTCTTCAATGATTCACTGTACCCGCCCGCGCTCATGTAAGCTTTCATCTTCCAAAATTGGCTGACAAACGGATGTACACATAATTTAAAGTCGATGGTCGACGGTCGGTTGGAAGCTGAAATGCTATACTTGAACTAATAGCAACAAGAGTCTGAAGGTGATCTACCCCGTCCATCCTCTGCTAGTGGTCATTGGACAATTTAAAGTTTAATTGCGTGGAATATCACTGATATCACTGGTATCCAACGTGCGCCAAAATGACTGCACTTTGTGTCGCGTGACAAGTGCTCGTAGTCTGTTTACATGACCGTCCGTCCATTTGTGCGTCGTCTGTCTTTATAATTTAAGTCAAAAAGTTTTAAAATACAATGATATGATGAAATAAGTGTCGGCAGAAGATCTTAAGTTAAGGAGTAAACTTAATAAGCGTTAAACTTGCCAAAAAAAAAATAAAAATCTTATAATATACCAAATCCATTTCCATTTTTCTATTAATGTTAAGTTTTATATATAATCTCGGTACAATATTATGAAAAAAGTAAAATCATATCCCAATGCAATAGATGGGGAATCCCAGATGGTGTTGATGAAAATCTCAAAAACAAAAAAATGAATTATTTCAACTTCGGCCTAAGACTATGGAAAGAAGTATGTACTACAATAAATAGTAGGCTGATGTCGGTCGGAGTGTACACGACAAGCGAAGCAACAATACAATAAACATTTTTATGTACCTATATGTAAAAACTTAAAAGCTGCCATAGGGAGAAGTGCAAACCGTTCTTTTCTTGGGCTTATTTTATCAAATTATCCCAAGCAGTAAAGATACTTGTGTAAATATAATGTTTAGCTCTTTGTGACTTGACAGAAACATTCTCCACATCATCCTTGTTTGGACCTATATGTAACGAATGAATGTAGAGAGAGGTCTGAGAGACCGTGCGCGAGTATATGTGTTATGAAAAAGTCGCGCGAGTATACAAAGGTTAATACTTATTAAGTAGTAAAAATGCAAAAATATTATAAAGATGTTTTTATTATTATTATGTCACTATTACAATATTGTATTTTCAACTTACCTAATTCCACATAAAGTTTCGGTCTCACATTCTCCTGCCAGGCACTTTGATTACCAATCACGCAGAGTGTCAATACAAGGAAGACTTGCGTCCAATTATTTGTTAATAATTTTATTGTTAATGCATATTTTGAATGCATTTTGCTAGTGTTATTATTATTATTTTTAGTGATTGTTGTTGTTATTGTTGGGGTTAGTGTTGTAGAATTTGCAATATTATGGAAATTTAACATTTTTATTTATGTGATTTTTTTATTTTATTTAATTTTATGCTTGCTGCTCGCTATATACTATATACTATATATTTTAAATATTTCTTAAATGGAGGTTATATTTGTTGATGTTTTTGTATATTATTTATTGATAATTGATTATTATATTTATTTATATATGTATGTATATATCTATTTACGTGTGTGTGTTACTATTGTTAATCTATTTTTTAAATGCAATTTTATATATTATAAATATCTGAAGTAATAGCTGTTTTTGTTGTTATATAAAAATGTCATTGAATTCATTTGAATAATTTTATTTTATTTTTTATTTTTTACAAGAAGTTTAATTTAAAACTGAACACGTCAAAGACTCGTTGTTGCTATTTCTGTTATATGTGTATAAAATATTTTTAATATTTTTTATTTTTTAATCATTTATTTATGTTTATAATTTTTTTTATATAATTTTTTATGCGGCAACATTTTATTATGTTTTTTTACTTATTTTATTGTTTTCCTTTTCCGTTTGGGATTTTTTCATTCAACTGAAAAGAGAAATCAAGAAGAAAAATGTATTTTTCATAAAATTCATTAAATTTTCTTTTATTTATTAATTTTTTGTATAAATAAATTGTATGTTTTTGCACACATTCAGTGATGATAAATTTTCTGTTCTCTGCTCCCAGTTGAGTTAAATTTTGCGTGCATACTTTTAGGCACTCTAGACCTTCTTAACACACAGTGAGCTATTTCTCCCCCTTTTACTTATTTTACAAGCCTTTTGCGAACTCTTACATGTATGTAAGTGCCTGCCATTGGCATGCAATGTGCATTTATCTCAACGCACAATCAAAATGGGGCACAGTGGAAAAAATGTGTAAAAAATGGAAAAATATAAGTAAAATAAAAAAAAATAAAAAGGAAAATTATAACTAAAACCATTTGTGCCCTTTTCGTTGCCATAATTCGTTTTGTGTCGCTCCAGTTGCTCTTGACGTCATAATTAGAACGAACACACACACAGAACATAACTTATAACAAATTACGCGGTGGTCCTGCCAACTCAACTCAATCTCGTCACATTACTCTCCTCATCCTGATCCTCACTATGATTCCACTTCAAAATTTTGTTCACTCTTTTGCCGCACATGGAATTCCTTTGGCGGAGGATTTTTGTTTGTGTTCATGTAGTGTTCTTCTCATTGCTGTTGTTGGTGTTGTTGCGTTGAAACTCATTAAGTCCAAAGACACTTGGCACCTTTATATTTATTTTACTCATATGTATTTATGTCATTATTTTAATTTTTGTAGGTTAAGGTCACCCACCTACTCTTTGTTAAATAAAACCAAAGACGATGACGCTTGAGAAAGCTCTTTCATTATTCTACTTACTAAGTATTATGTACATTTGTCTAAAATTCTTCAAAAAGGTCTAATTAGACTTCACGTAACTATTTTTTTAATTTTATTTTTCAAGCAAAAAATGCTAATTAATCACAAATTCAACATTTAACAGACATGGCCTTCTTTGTGAAAACATAAGGGATTTTAATAAGTCACATATGATAAACATTACATTTTTTATGATAAGTCTATGAAAAAACAAACAATTAAAGAAGATTGAATTTTCCATCAGTATTGCGAGGTGTACGACGTCCCATTTATAAGAAGTATATAATGGATATGTCTTTTGGCTGTCGGAAAAATATTAGCCACGACAAATAATCTTTGGGACTGATAAATAATGCTGATAATACAGGCGCATAAACGGACATAGCGGTCGCGGTCATCATTTTGTACCAGTTGCATTTGAGACTTCTCTAGCGAGAGGTTTCCCCAAATGAAGAGGAAAGAACAACAACAACGAACAAAAATGCACAAGTGATAGGGAGGATCGTGTTGTCATGTAACGAGCGAAGATCGATTCAAAAATTCTGTAGAAATATCATCGGAGGTACAGCAATATTTTGGAAGAGACATTTCGGCTCGAACAATTCAACTTTGGATAAAAGATATGGGTTTATACGCAAGAACACCTACAAAAAATCAGATTTAACTGATCGAATGAAAAAAAATCGCTTGCATTGGGCAAAGGATAAGAAAAATTGTAAGAGGTCACGCATTTTCGGTTGAATCCAAATTTAGCCTAATTAGAACACAGTCCGCCGTACAAAAGGGGAACGTTATTCTGAAAACTGATGTATGAACTTGTATTCAAAATTGATGCAAAATTCTATGTATATCGAAATATGTATGTTTTTTTCAAGTGATAAGACCCTAAAGTTTAAAATTTCAAGAAATGTAGAGTGCAGCTTTCTTTTGTCGCTGGGCGTATGTGTAGTATGTACACTACGTGGTATTAGTTCATAAATGTTGTGTTGTGTATGAAAATTACTTGTAATTCTTGAGTAAACAAGTACAGAGAAACTTCCCATTACAAACACTTTTCATAACCTCTAAAAATAGTAATTATTATCTCTTTTATAGGAGATATAAGTTCGCCACCTGATGCAATTTTCTTACTCCAAAACTCACTATTTCAACTATCCCATTGTTATTTTCGTTATACTAAGCCGCTATTATATGGAAATTTTAACATTCATAAATAGATACATTCATAAGACCGCATTGGCTTTTATGTTTCACTATCATATTGACGCTGGGTACTTATTGTACATACGTGCCTCGTTGTTTATATGCAAAAACATTAACAATGGAAGAAAGCACAGTCACATAATTTGTGGTAAACGAAATCTTTCTCTATTCAAACCAGACACAATGACAACAGATACATTCACATGATACATTAAATATACTTATGTACAATCAAACATACATATGTATCTATGCACTCAGAATGAAAAAGGATGACGAACGAGAATACAAGAAAGATAGAGACTCTTCTTATAACAACATAAATTTAAAAATGCCTCAAACAAATTGCAAAATATTTTCGTCTTAAAGAAAACAAGAAAACTGGAATTATGTTTTTTCTTCTTTTTTTCTTTTTATTATTATTTTCATTGTTGAGATAATAAACGAAGCGAAGACAGTTCTAGATACAAATGTACTCGTACATGCATAGATGTTTTTATACAAAAAGAAATCCTATTTATGACAAGTACAATAATAACAAGAATAAGTTAAAAACCAACAAAAAAAAAAGAAACAACAAAATAGAATACGCTGCAGGATATGCAAACACAGAAAACAAAACGAAAAAATGCAAGACAGACAACATGGCAAACAAACATAAGTCAGCGAAATAAAATCGCAAGAACCAGGAATTGATGATGATGACGATGATTATTATTATGATGAAGAAGAAAATTATTGAAGTTGATTGCCATCAAGAAGAAATAGGGCAAAAGCATGCAGAAAAGAGCTTGTCAAGAGATTGTCGCCTGAGCATTTTTCCCAACAATTTTTATAGAACAATTTCTTAAAAAAAATATAATTCGTTTTATAAAAAAATTATTATAAAAATATTATTAAAAATTCGAGAAAATAAAGAATTTAAATACTTAGAAAGAAAAACAAATAAATAACACTTTAAAGAACTTTATTGAACAATAACAGACCCTTTCTACGTGTTTTAAGTTAGCAAAATGAATGGCTAATGGATAATGCATATAAAATCTCCTTCAACATCATTAGATACCGATCTTAACTTAAATAGAAAGTGTGTTTTTGTGTTTTGAAGTTCTATATCATAAAATAGAGTTCATAAGAATTCAGAAGCATTAGGCTCATTACGATGCCTGATAAAACGTGAAAGGGTATGGGGAATTATAAAGGGTAAGGGGTAATCCACAACTGTCCAAAGTTGGTCTCAGAGATTAAGCTCTTTCTATAAAACCAACATGAGGAGCCCACGAACAGAGCCAGGTCCTCCAGAGGACATATTGCCAAACTACCCAACTCTTCGAGAACGGTTTTTCGTCTACTAAGAAGAGCAGGGAAATCACAGAGGAGGTGTTGGATGCACTCCGGTTCCTCCTCATCTTCACAGCTACGACAGAAGTCATTATGTGGAACCTGTATCCTGTGGGCCATCACCCCGATGGTAGTGCCCCGTCAGAACTCCCGTCAATGTACGAATCCTTTTCTTGTTGAAGTGTAGGAGGTCGAGGTTCTATTTGATTAATAGCAAGGTCAGAATGTCCTGGCGTCTGAGAGTATATTCTGTAATGATCAGCAAATATCAGCAACTGATGTAGACACAGGCAGTGCCGAGCATTTCCTGGCACACTTGTCCGCTATCTCATTTCCTTGGAGACTGGAGTGACCAGGCACCAAGATAAGCTTGATAGAGTGTTGCCAAGCTTGATTAAGAACTTCTACTGTGCTTCGTATGGTTTTGCTCTTGAGCTGTGGGCCGACAGGGCCTTGATAGCAGCCTGGCTGTCAGCATAGATCAATATGGGCCTCAGGGTCTCCCCCAAGGCGTTAATTAACTTTGCTGTTTGCCAGACCGCGTAGATTTCTGCCTGGAACACGCTACATCAGTCAGGTAGACGATACGATAGCTGAGCTATTAGCCCTTCCAAGAAGATGCCGTCTTGGATCCATCAGTGTAGATCGAGACCTCATCCAATCCAATGACGATACCCCATTTCCAATCATCTCTACCCGGGAATATTGTCTTAAAATTGTCATTCTATTTTAGTGCTACCACACAGTAGTCACATACTCCACCATCAGCTTGAATCCCCACTTCTTGTAGGATAGTGCTGTTACCGGCAACACATGGCTTTAGAAGATGCAGCTACCAGAGATTGACTGCAAATCTAGCCGTACTTGAGACATAATTTTAAAACATCGGATACTTATTCTTATCTTATTATGATATAAAAGTATCCATTGCATTGCATGGATAACATTGGTATACTGGTTCTCAAAGTGATTGATGGTGAGGAATAAAACTTTGCTACAATTTCAAATCTGTTGAAATGCATAAACTGCAATTGTTCTGAACAAACACACACATAACAAAAAAATCATGCAAAAGGAACTAGTTTTTCTGAACCAGAATTCCGTGCGAAACATTAATAATTTTAAGGATAACAGAATACTATTTATTCAAAAATGTTGCTGTCACTCACTCAAGAGTTTTGTTCAGACTATTTTTCTTTCATTTATTTTTAGTTAATTTTATATAATTTTTCAAAACTTTTTCCACATTTTGACCCCCCACACACTGCCATTATTCCTTTGTATACTTATGAAAAAAGGACGTCATTTTATTTTGGGTTGCCTTTTTTTCTACTGCTGTTGCTGCTATTGCTGCTTCTGTTGTATCTTGTTTTTATTCTTGTTGTTGCAGTCAAGCCACAAACAAGTAGCAATAGCGCAGCAACAACACAAACATTTTTGACATATAACCCAACTGGAACTGAACTGAACTGAACTGAACTGAACTATAGAACTATATAGATGAGGAGGAAAATTGTGAGATACTGAGTGCCACAGACAGATAAAAATGAGAGCGACGAGTGTGTACATACTATATACATATACAACAAGAAAGCAAGCGATGAAAAAGTCAACGACTTCTGCAGTAAACATAAACTTGAAGGAAGGAAAGGATAACGAAGGGAAATAAATAGACAACAGAACCTCTATCTAGGCGTCGGCACTAAGACCCAAAAACCAACACTCGTCGCATTCATGATGACTGTTCAAAATAACAAAAAAGAAAAAAACCAACAACAACTGCAAGCCAAATGTTTATTCCCCATCACCCAGTCCCTTCCCCTTCCCCATTATCATTATCACCATCATCATTCCATTGCATTTTATTTTGTTCCATTCTGAGTCAACAAAAGTAAAAAATAAAACCAAAATCAGCCACAAAATGCATGCATCAGAAAAAAGGGGGACGAGTTTACCAAAGGATTTCGTCCTGCTTTTTGTTTGCTATTCTTGTTCTTGTTTGTCTTTTGTGTTGTTGTTGCCACAATTTAAAATGTTTTACGCCATTTTGTAAACGAGGCTTATTATTTTTTTGTTTTCCTTTTTTTTTTATAAGGTTTTCTTTCTATTTTTTTGGAAGATTATTTCTGAAAACACGACAACTTTGGGTTGCGCCATTAATGACTGCAATTTGTACATGTTTCTCTTTTTTTATCGTTTTGATGGAATTTGTCGTTATCCTTGTTGTTTACAAAATACAATGACTTCCACAGAAAAATCCATTTTCATTCTTACACACTCAGTATATCATTCTCTAGAAATTATCAGTAGACCTACCAAGTCTTTATATCACATTATAAATATTTTCATTATATTTTTGTATTTATTGGAATTTTTTAAAGATCTGATAGCAATATTATTATTGGGTACAAGACTAGGCTGACACTTCTTTCTTCACGAAATTTTAATAAAAATTGTCATTTTATTATGATTTTTTAATAGATTTAAGGGAAGATCAGGGATTCCGGATTCCAACAAAAATTTATTTAGTTATTTCAGTTTATTTGTCATATACTATCTCTTTGATTTGTAGTTATCAAACTGCATAGAAGCTTTTCACTGAATGAGGTAAGTCTATAGCAATCTTAATTCTCCATTTTTAAAGTAAAAAATACAAAACAAAAATTACAAAAATTGGACTGATAATTTAATAATCGTGTCTAGACAACATATTGATTCTATCAAAGAAACGTATGGTAGAATAATAATACAATATTTTTGTTTGTTAAAAAAAAAAACTACAGACTAAACGATATATCATTACGCTGGTGCAAAGTGCTCTGACATTGTAAGTTTGTCAAATGAATTGGTCTGAGTTTTCTTACAAGGATTTTCTAGCAGCCAATTGCAAAGAACTCTTCGCAAGATATTTTAAAAAACTGGGTCTAATTTGTAGTCAAGTAGTTAGAGTCTTGATTTAAGGAGTTGAAAAGCTTTTATAGTTCCACTTTGAAGTGGCCCTCATGTGTTGTAAATCAGGTGTTCTTTGCTTAGTTTCATCTTTATCTAATTACTTTTTTAGGTCAGAAACGTGTGATATTACTTCCGACACGCAGGACAAACCAGAACTTGTTATTATGGTTTTCTTAAAAGGGTTTTAATAATTTGATTCATTGCTCCATCAAACTCCACTGTTGGGTCGTCAAATTGGTGAGTGTATCGTGATCATCAGTACACAACAATAAGCCCCGCTTTTGTTCTAACAGACGCTCAACCATATAAATTGTGAAATTCCATCTAGTGTTAATATCTTGCACAAATGTAAATTAAGCTCTTTTTGAATCGCCAGCAGTTTTTCTTGATTTAAACCCGAGTGGTTGACGTGCGTAACTAGTCGTCTTCCAGCAGCAATCATTGATGTTACTTTATGTTGGACTTTGAGGGTCTCGTTTATAGTTCTTTTAAGCGTATGTATATAGCTTCTAGCTGAGTATTACTCACATTACAAACATGGTGTTTTACTAGAGGCATAACTCGCGCGAGAAGACGATCGCTGAGGTCGAAGGACTTTAGATGGATATTTCATTGGAAAAATTTGGTAAAATTGGCTGTTATTCTCAGTTATTAATATAAGTTTTTGTCTTTCCCCTTTTTTTTCTGAACAACAATCTGTTGTCAAAATAATTTTGATAAAATAATGAAGCGCTAACTTGGCTCATGAACATACGAAGATTCGCTTGTGAGATGAAACAATCGGCTATTTTTGGCCGGTTATCAGGCCAACCTTATAGTCGGATATCAGGTAAAACAGTTTCATCTCTAATTTATATTGTACATGCCACCCACTTGAATATTTTTAATATATTGACCACTACATCATTGCAATAATACAAAAGAAAGATAGAACTCCTATACATAAATATTTTTACTCGTTCTTCCGTCGTTAGGACACTTTTTGTCCCATTATTATCAAAAATAGAACATAAACACTGAGAACTAATATGACAATATTTTTGCTGAACCAATCACTTCCAAAGTCTGCGACAAACAAGCACAATTGTCAATGATCTTATTCAAATGAGCCAAACAAAATTGCACATGTTTCGTGGAAGTGATCGTTTTTTTTTTTAAATAGCTTAATAAACGGTACTTTAAAGATAAAATGAGAAAATCACAACAAAAGTAAAAGAAGGTTTGCAGGAACATAAACAACATGATACTAGTGGTGTCCTTATTCAAGTGAGCGGCAGTGTATAAGTAGTTAATTTTTTCATATCTACAACTAGTGATGTCAAATTTCACACAATGTTTTTATTCGAAGAACTTGAACCAATAGTATAGTAGACGTAATGATATCGCGAATATTTGTTTTTGCATAAAAATCGCTTTTAATTTGTAATTTTTGCCTTATGCATCTGTTTGGGTGAAAGGTATACACTCTTCTTTAGTATTGAAACTCCTATTCCTTCTTGTATTTATTTTTGAAAAAATTGTTTTCGAGTTTTTATGCAATTCTCAACAAAGTTTAGTATATTGTATGTAGAATGTTTTTATAATTTTTATATACGTAAACATTTCTTATTGTTATTGTTGTGTTTAACGTTCTGGTTCGGTTCGGTTTTTTGTGTTCATAAAGTGTAAACTCGAACAATTCTGGGAGAAAAGTTAAATCTTCAGCAAACAGAACTGAACAATTTGTTGTCGTTGGTCTTGTTATTGTTATTGTTGAAATTATTAATGAATCACAGTAGAAAACTGAAGTTGAAATCGAAAATGAAAACGAAACAAAATCAGTGAATACAAAATGAGGCAAACAGCATGAATAAAAGTAAAAATAAATAAGAAAAATCTCAAGTGTAGAATGAGTAAAGTAACACAAAAGAAAAATAAAATAAAATGAAAATATTGTATGTACAAAATACAATAAATGGAAAATTGTTGAAAGTTATTTTTCCTGGCAGCTTTTGCCAGTCACAGTTGCACAAAAATGCAATGCGGAAGTTTTAAATTTATTTACATAACCACAGAAAAAAAAACACAAATGATATATAGATATGTAAACAATAACAACAATAACAACAACTTCTGAGATATATAACAGAAGGAAGAACACGGAGGTAACAACAATAAAATACATTAACTGCAACCGACAAGTGGCATTCAGAGCGTGTGGCAGAATGTAAAGCCTCGGACGCAGCCTCAGCCCCAGCTCCAGCATTTGGATCGAGAAAACAGCAGAAGTTTGTAGTAGCTAAGGAAGCCAAGGCACAAACAACTTTAACATCAACATCAAATAACAACAATAAATAGCATTATGCTAATCCAGGCTAAACAAAATGGCAGATGAACAACTTGAAAGCATTACCAGCCAAAGGCACTCTTACAGGATGCACTCACCCCTTTCCCTATGTCAACGCCTAAGGATCTAATGCCAGAAGATCTCATTTGCCTAGATAAAGTTGTGGCAAAGCAGCCAAACAACAACAGAAACAAAGCAGCAATAATTATTAAAGAAAATAAATGCAACACCAACCAACACAACAGATACAAGAAGAATAAACGTCAACAAAGTATTATATACTAAAATAAGTCACGAAATATACAAACAGAAATTCAACATCAAGAATACACCCAAAATAAGACAATGGACATACTCTAAAATGCAGTCCAATCCCAAATCTAACCCTCAAACGCCTCACAACTAAACGACTACTGCACTTTGCACTCGAAAAACAAAGTAAATTGAGAGAAAATGAGAGCAATAGAAAGAAAGAGAAAGAATCATAAGAGAAGAGTGAGAAATTGAGGCCACATGTAAATCCCCTACTTGAAAGATAAGTTTAAGCGTATCCTTCACGGATTTGTGTAGCTGTACAAAGAGATGCATATTCAAGCCGAATGGATAAACACAAGAAGTAGGAAAAATAATGAAAGCAAAGGGTGAGTGAATAGAGTATTACACCCGGCAGGCAGACGAACAGACAGACAGACAGACAGACAAAACGACATACGGCGACGAGACAGATCCCGACACGCATTCCTGACATGAGCCTGATTTATGAGTATGTTTCTCATGGTGTTACAACAATACTCTACTACCGCTCATACTACTGCTACTTTGTGCTTTAAAGTCCTTTATCCTTACGCTTCTGCTGTCTTGCTACTGCTACTGCTGCTGCTGTTGTTGTTGTCGTATATAATCCCATAAATATAAATGGCCTTTAAAACCGGTAACAGAGTGTGCGGTGGCGTTTGGTTGTCATTTTAAACGAGTTTTTCCAGCTTTTCATGATATAAAAAGAAAACAACCACAACAACAAAAAACTAACGTAATTTTGATAAATTTTCCTTTTCGCAACCCCATGCCGAGATCTGTTATAATCTTATTTATAAGGCGTATAACCTCGTCCAGTTAATTTATCTGGTTGAAATAATCTGAAGTACACATTGTGTTTTATCTGAAAGAATCAATTTTCGTAGCATAAAAAACAAAATAAACAATTTTTTAGGGAGACCAAAGTTATAATTGTTCTCGTTTGTATGACTAGAAACAATTTTGAAGTCTGAAGTTTCACAAGGAGAAAAATCTAGAAATTAATAGCGGGAACTGATACAAAAGTATTTTTTAATTTAGCAGGGAATTGGTATCCATTGACCCTTATAGCCTAGCGAGAAGAATATTCAATTCTACTATTTGGTTTGGTGCCAGTGACTACGGGATAATTCAATGTGTCTACTTAAATTGGATAGCGTAAACCATTTGAAGCCACGCGTGTCACGTTTATTAGAGTCCGATCTTAAAACTAAACAAAAATAAAAATCAGTATTACTCTTGTTTAAGCGTTTTATTACCTTGTGCATGTCATGCCTGGAAAATTTTTTTTCGGCATTCGACACTATAGCTTTTACTGGCAAGAGTTTCCAAAACAAACCCCCAATTCATCAAGATTGTAAACATACAATGCTTTTCTATACAATAAGGGGTCACCCCAAACACGGAAAAAAACAGAAAGAAGGCTATCATTGGGTATGCCAAAGATGTAATACTTTTCACGCTCCTCCGGATTGCATCCTTTCTTTCTTGGCAACACTATATTCTCTCTGTTACAGTTTGAGTATGAACTGAGAGTGGCACTTTTATTGAACTTTTATTCTTTATAAGTTTGTCATTTAATGTGGGTTTGTATGGGAGGTACCCCTGTTGGTAACCCTAGGATCTTGAAATTTATATGGTTGATGGATATTGATCAGAAACTTATAGTGTCCAAATTTCAGTTCGATACTTTTTTGTATAAAACATAACCGGGTTACCGATCTTTGCTTTAGCTTTAGATCTCCAAAACGTTGTTTACGTTGTTCGACACTTTTACTGGCCACATGCAACTGAGTACGTTCTTCTTCACTTATAAGTAATTCTAAATAAATTTGCTATGCATCTCACTATTGCAGCACGTGAAGGCAACGTTTCTTGGCTTGGTAAATTTCGAAATCGTGGTGGGTGTATTTTCTTCGATATTCTAACGAAATGAGATAAAGTTAGGTTATCAATTCAAATTTTTTTTTTTTATGAGTGTTACTCCAAAATTTGTTTATAGGAGAACCGATTTTGATTTGAAAGCTGGTGCTAATTATGTGGTCCCATATAAATTTGATCAAGATGTGACCAGTAGTTATCTGTTTGTTACCTTAGAACTTTTTTCTAGGTGAACTGATTTTGATGATTCTTTTTTATTTGAAAGATGGTACTTGTTATGTGTTCCCATATAAATTTTATCAAGATCTGGCCAGTAGTTATCTGTTACCTCAGAACTTTTTTCTAGGTGAACCGATTATGATGATTCTTTTTTAACCGACTTAAAAAAAAAATAGAAGTGGTTATCAATTCGACTGTATTTTTACACATTCACACGTAAAAATGTTTAACTTTATGAAAGCGATTTCCACACACGAATTTTTTTAAGTCGCTTCAAAAACAATGACATCGTTTTGCAATTTAACTGTTCCCAAAATAATGTTTCGTGCAGAGTTGTTATTTTGCTGTAACATATTCTGATGGGCACATCACATTACATTAAAAATAAGTACATGGCAACTCTGCATTCTCTGTCGCTCTCTTTTTCTCTTGCACACCTTTTATTTATTATTTTTTATGTCGTTATAAAATTATTTTTTTCCAATTTTCAAAAAACAACGCTAATTAACGAAACGTTTTAAATTAAACCACACACCAAACACACATCACTTATGTGGTATAGACATACATCGTAATACCACATATGTACTCATGTATGAAAAGATACTCATCAATCGGTAATTTAAAGTGATTAAAGGACAATAAATATAAAAATACGGCAGAGTGCTATAAACATTTTATATTAGCCATTGCAATGTAAAAATGTCAATCTATAGATTGACTGACATACACGTTACTCAATGAAAGGAACCACAGATGCCACGCCACGCCACGCCATACACTGTATTTGAACACATAACATCAGAGCGCTAATTCTTTACGATTTCTGATATAACAATAAATCAAATCAAGTGCCACACGGTGAGGAATGTGTGTGTGTGTGTCAGTATTAAATACAATACATCAATCAAATCATCAATTAAATCAAATGCCATAATTTTTCAAAATAATTTCTGTGTGAGAAGCGCAAAGGCAACAAGGGATGTAAACACTCAAAATAAAAAAATTTTCAAATAAAAAATCATCGACAATCAAATAACAAAAAAGAAAAAAACATGATACAAATTCCTAGTGAAATTGTGTATAACGAGTGAGTATCGGGTGAGTTTATGTCGACGTGGGAGGAACCCAGTGGGCGGTATTGTTTGATCGACATTGTCGCCACTACACTGAACAAAAAAAAGAAGGCAAAGAAATAATATTATGTCACGTCATAAATGTCACAGACACATTTTGTATCTTTTAAGCTCATAAAATAGCAAAAAGGGGAGTATAAAAGAGAGAGGAAAGAAGTAAAAGAGTCCAGAAAAGACCAAAAAAAGAAACACTCATTTTTATGATTCGTTGAAATGTGATACAAAAGCTAAGAATGAGGATCCACCGCAAGAGATACAAACGACACACTCCACAGATATGTATATTTTATGTTGGATACTTATAAAAACAAAATAATAAAAAAAATAAATAAGTAATGGTCAGGAGGCGACAAGAAGAAAGGGTTCTGTGAAGTTGTTATATGTTGCCAGCAGTCAGCACAACACAACACAACAAAAGCATAAAAGGGTCAATAGACGCAATGGTAAGTGTTTAATTTAACACGCCGTGAATGTATCTATACATGTATATAAGTATGTATGTATCCATGATACAATCAACTGACCCCATCATGGGCTGATGATTGCCCCCTCTCAATTCCGTCGTCGTCATTGCGGCGGTTATAAAAACAAAAAACCCTTGTGCCGTGAGTCCGACACCATTGGAGTGTGCCCTCATGTCATAAATCACTTAATCACATAATTAGAATGTATAAAAATTGATTTACGAGATTTCAAGTGCAACGCTATGCACGCGATAAAGGTCGATGGTTGGTATCCATTGCACATAACTATGGTTGCAATTGCAACACATACAATGTTCTGTGTTGTTTGCGGGGAGTGAGTAACATTGAAATATGTATTGTATTATAAAATATTAGTTGCATTTGAATAAAATTTTTGAAACACCACAATGAACTCCTAGAAAAGAGATTTACAAATTTTGGATGTCAGGTAGGCAGATTTATGTGTTTGTGTTGGTTCCTTTGTCTAAGGAGACTGTTCAAAAATACACACAATTGCCTGAAAATGACAATCTCAAGAAGATCATAAATCTACACTACGAATTAGCAAATGCTAAATAGATAAGTATTATATCTGTGGTAATAAGTCAAAGTACCTTAAGTCGAAAATTGAGTTTAAACGCTGTCATTATTAACCGCTTCAAAACACGTATTTCGACTTAAGAATTTTCGAAAAATACGGCTTAAAAACATACTTATATTATTGTACTTGAGATTAAAAACAGTGAAACAAAACAGAAATCATATTACACAAAATAGGCATATTATTGGGATTTAAAATCGGCACAACATTGAGGCGAAAGCGATTTCTGTGACATCCCTGATAAAGTTATTTTTGCAAAAAGAAACACCATTGACTAAAATTCAATACTCCGATCATACGAGTGACTTATATTCCTTTAGACCTGACTTTTTAAGGTTATTTATTCTTTCCAGTTTTTCTTTCCAATGAATAATTTGCAATTATCTCTCTATTTACATATAGTACTACATTCGTACCTTATATAACGCGGTATATGGATTTAAATATACATATACACAATAATACAAATTATAATAATAATAAATAATACCGGAAGTCATTGGCATCCAGTGTCTGTTGTATTTATGGGGTCAAGTGGGGTCAAGTTATTAAGTACATGTGGATCCGGTAGGTGGCGTAGTTTTGGAGACACACTGATATACTGATCTGATTTTAATCATTATTTCGAGTTGCATACTTAGATAATCACAAAATTATAATCGGAGCTGATAAAACTCCTGTTGGCCAACATGTAAGACTTTTCAATGCTCCAATAATTGTTGAAGTTACCGTTGGTATAGTTGGAAAAAATTTGGAAGCCCGTGATATTGTTTTATATCACCAGAATGATCAGTTACAGTGTGTCTCTGAAACACACCGCTCATAGAAAGCGCTATAATATCCCATCATATTTTGGTAAGGTGAAGATGGTTATCACTTCTCAATCAAAATGATAAATCCCCTTACAGGTCATTAAAAATTTTGTAGCAATGGACAAGTTCATTCACTCTCATTAAAACAATAATTTAGGTGTCGAAACCACAGGGGCGTAGCAACGCGCATCGGGTCTTCTAAAAATAAATAACAATAAATAAAACAAAATCTAATTTTTGTATTGATGTTCTTTGCATATTCAATGAAAAAAAAAACATAAATTAATATGTATAATATGCTATTTTGGAAACTTGAAAGAACGTTTATTTTCTGCAACTGCTAGGCAAAAATTACTACTCTAAGGGCATCAATTACAGTGGAATAGTAAACCGAATCGAGTCCTTATATTCCTTAATAATAACACTAATGTACATGAGTATTTTTATAAAGTAATACATACTATAAGCCACGATCTGCTTTAAATATACTCGTATAATAAACTAAAACAATAGTAGTAGTAGTAAACTGCCATTCCCTGTATAGCTTCTTCACTTAAAGAATTTTTAGAATTTGGATTTACATATTTGTTGTAAGTAGATTTTTCTTCTCCAACGCTCATTTTATTATTTGCATATTTTTGTTATTTTAATATTAAAATAAACTTGTACATTTTTTTTGTTTTGGTTTCGCGCTATTGTTGCGCATAAAATTTCAAGGATTTGATAAAACACACAACGGCATCCACAACAATGCCACCCACCCTCAGATTGCAATGCGTGCAACCAATCAACCAACTAAACCAACCAACAAACTCACCCAAAACGAATCAAAAAACCAAAACAAAACAAGAAAAAAGAAAAGGAGAAAGTGTTTTCCAATACCAAAGGACAACCTACACTACACTACATACTACTATATCAACAAAGTCCTAGAATTATTGAGAAAGAAAAAAAAATTGATGTCAACTTTGTTGACGCTTGTCGAAAGGTCTTCGGCAGGCAAGAATAAATGAAGAGAAATAAAGTCAAACGGGGAAAGTCAGTCAAATATAAAGGACATTGTTTAGAAAGCACGCATTGAATTTATGAGGGTTACAATATAACCATAGCAGTATATATGTATATAGTACATGCATGTGTATATAATGTGTGTTTAGTTTTAGGGTTCGCTGCACGCGTTGCATGTCAACTCCTTGGATTTTATATGAATGAATATAAAATGATAAATGTGGCATTTACTCAGAAGCGTCGGCAGTGTTAAGTTGAGTAAATACACGGCTTCTATTCTACTATGTTTGTAAGGGAGCAATTATTGATATGAGATAAGAAAAAGTCTTTGTTTCAAATCGAATACATTTTATTCAGTTATTTAATTAATAATATTGAATAAATGTTAGAATTGTTGATAGCATTTTTATGTTTGCTCATTGAATCTGATAATGCAAGATAAAATAAGGGATATAGTCGTATTCAGTTCTGAAATTCAGGAAGGAAACCACAATATATGCACCCCCAGTCGATGTGGTAAAATATGACCAATACTAGTGAGTTATAGTATTGTATCTATTAAATCATTCTATAAATGAAATTTGGTTTCTTTTTATTTCTTACAAAAATGTTCAATTAAACAATCTTAGACGAAACAGCTTTCAATAACAAACACGTTTAAGGGGGGTGAGTGCATAAAGTAATGAGACAAATGCGCTATATATTTATACTCTTCACGGGAGTGAATAGTATTATAAGTTTGTCATGAAGTTTGTAACACACAGAAGGAGACATTGCAGACCATATAAAGTATATATATTTGTGATCAGCTCGATGAGAGTTGATTTAGCCATGTCCGTCTGTCCATCCGTCCGTCTGTATCAAAACTTGTCCCACAGTTTTTGAGCTAGAGATCTGAAATTTTGTACATAGGTTTCTTTTTACCATACGCTGTTCATTTGTCGGAATCATCCGAACCGGACCACTAGTTGGGGTACCTCACATACAAATCCCCATTTAAATTAATGTTCTTATTAGAAAAAGTTTTTTGTTTTTTAACGTATCGAACTGACACTATAAGTGTCTGATCCATATTCATCAACCATGTAAATTTCATGATCCTAGGGTTACCAGGAGGGGACCTCCCATACCCATCTCCCTTATTAGAAAAAAGAGAATTTAGTGATGCTAAGAAAGGAAGGTTGGATGCAACCCAGAGGATCGTGAAGAGTATTACATCTTTGGCATAGCCAATGATAGCCTTTTTTCTGGTTTCTTCTACAATTCAACCGGTTTCAATTCTTGCTCGTTTTATTATGAATCTGAATTAAGAAAACAAGTAAAAGTCACATGTATTCAAGCGACTTTGTGACTGATATATTGTGAAGTGTGACTGTAAAATAACCTAGACTAACGCACTTCTGTAAATTCGCATAAAAACGACAGTCAATTGGAAACAGATTACTGCGTTTTTGTTTCTCTGTTGTCAACGGCAACTTGAATGTGTGTTTTTTCTGTGTTTCACATTGTTTTTATATCTAAGACCTCGTAACTTCTTTAATAAGCCACAATTGTTCAAATTAAAGGCTTTTAATATTAGAGATATTACATGTTTTTTTTCTTTTTTCATTCAAAAATTTACACTACTCTCATCAAATCTAGAACTGCCTTGCACTTCACTTCAAATAAATCAACGTTTAATATTTTTCCACTTTTGTTTCTTAGAAATTGTTCACCTACTGAACCATTTCTCTCTTCATCACAAGTTGATTTTCGTTGGCTATATGTATATAAATGTGTGTGAATTCTTAATATTTGTTTGTATCTATGTGTAAGTGTGCATGTATTTTATTGCATCATAAATTTAATATTTTTATGTAATGTTTGTATAACAGCACATTTTATTGCCCTGCTTCTCATTGGAAGACTTCACTACACGACTTGAAAACCACTAAGACTCCGCATCACACACACGGCACGACACAAAACCTAAATTTAACTCAGAACACCAGAATCTCTTACAAAAGTCATAACCAAAAGAAGCAAAGCTACTCTTTTTTTGGTATTTGTTTTTCTTACAACGTCATCATCACCATGTAGCCGCCACTGTACTTTACGGCCGCGTGTTGAAGCTTTTTTCTTTTGTTTTTGTTGCTGTGTGACATTTCTTTTGATTCCCCCTTTTGTATGGTATTATTTATACAAGCTACCCACACAACCCAGTTTCTTTTTGGTAAAGCAAGGATGGACGAGAGGATTTTTGTCAATAATGATGCGGGGACCAGGGGAATTGGCCACTCGTACGGTGCGTGCTAACGACTTTGTTGTGCGTTTTAAGTTCCCCCAAACAAAGCTCGACATTTTAAAAACCTTGAATTATAGGACTCGCTTGCTGCTTTTTCTTCTTTTCCTTTCTTCATTCAGATTTTTTTTTTGTTCTTGACATCTATCCTTCTTTGGCTCCTTCCCTTCTGTAATTTTATTCATTTTTTTTTTTTATTCTGTTTTTGCCTCTGCTGTTTATTGACGCCAATAATGATGTTTGTCAGAGATTTATTGGTGTTCTTTTTGCGAAATCTCAGTGGTTTCATGTTATTTTCATTTTTATGACAACGGGAAATGCATTAAAGCGAAAAAATTCTAATGAGCCTTTCTTTTTTTGTTTTCTTCATAAATTGGAGAGCAATTTTGTAGGTTTCTAATTCTGTGGGCATTCATTTTCAGCAATAAAAGAATAAAAAAATAAACATCCATCTACCACCACCCATCAATTGGGCCAAGCTAAGTGTGATTACCACAAGCGGCTATTTACATAGACATAAAAAGCTTCAAAAGTTTTCAAGTCTTTAGAATTTATGATAATTTTAAAAAAGTTGTTCCCCCCGCACTCAATAGATTTGTAAAAGTTTTTAGTTCCAAGTTAGCAAGTTGGAAATTCTTTAAGAGTAACAAATATTTTTTAGAATTACTTATCAAAGACATAATACAATAATTTTACAGATTTACAAAATGTTATTATCAATAATAATAATGTTGGTGAATTCCCAGTAAAATTTGTAAGTAATATTATTCAAAAATTTTGAAAACTTTAAAACTGTTCCATTTGAAGTAAGTAAATATTTAAAAAAAAATCTACTAAAGCATAATGCTTTAAATCTCTACAAAACCTTCAATATAAACAAAAGTCTATAGTATATGTTCCCAAACTTATTTCGACCACCGCCCACTTTGTGCTTTAAAAATATTCTAGTGCCCCAGAAATTTGACTTTACTCTTTTTTTTTTCTTTTTAGATAGAATTTGCCAACACTTTATTACAGTTAAAAGTTAAAACAATAATTGCAAATATAATTTTTAATTTTTATTCTATGGATAAATTTTGATGCATTTAGACGAGTTTGTTAATATCAGGCTTGAATTAAGTTAAAAACAGCCGGACAGTAACTTGCAGCTGATTTCTTTTATTAGTTAGCAACGTTGCTACGAATACGACAGTAGAAATGCTATGAGAAATCATTGAACAACCGAACATAACTCTTTATACAGTTGTGGCATTGGCTTCTGCAGCCAAAATTATTGGTTGTTGTCATTTCTATGAATTTTTCACCGATCTAGGTGATCCTGCTGTGTTGATGATAAATTGGAAAAGTTGTTAAATTCATGTCTGCTGATATTCCAATTGTACGAATACAGCAATGAATGATACTTTTGATTTAAATTAAGTTTAAGTTGTCGCCTTGAAGCTGGAGATTCATATCATTAAACAATGTATACAGGTCTGACAAGAATGCAATATCATTCATTGTCGCGCAATTCTGTATCCTTGTTTTCCAGGAACTCTATAAAAGAGTCAAACAGTTTGAAAAGCTGAGTTAGACATCTATGTACCTTTAGATAACCAACGCAGTTCTGTTTGAAGTAGCAAGCGGGTGCAACCCTCAGCATTGGAAACGAAAAGCTGTCTTAATAATCTGCCATTTAGTGAGCTTTTCCCATTATTTTCGAGAAATGTGCTGGCATGGTGTACGTGTGAAATATTCTATATATGTATGATACTGAGAACTCTACGGTTTTCGTGGCAGGGCGTTTCAAAGTTGGATATTTGCTCCTCCAGATTGCCTTCATGCCCACTTATTTTCTCTGAGCCTTCTACTGCCCACCTTGAAGCCTCCAGCACCCACAGGTATTAACGCGCACTTTGGGAATTAGATTTTGTTCTTAGATTTATAATCATTAATAACTTTAATTAATAACTTGCTATAGTAAAAGATATTTTTTCCGCTATAAATTTATCAAATTCCTATGACTTCGCCTGGAATATACCAACAACAACACTGTCAACAATATATGTAATGCAGACAATCTGTCAATCCTTCTTGAATACCCCACAAATCAAAATATCCTCAGAATCTTCCTTCAACATGTATCCCACATGGTAGCGAGCAAATTTGAGTATATGCATGTATCCCTGGATTTTATTTTCTATTATATCTCCCATCTTATTTTTCTTATTTAGAGTGATTTTGGGAATCTTTTACATATGAACTAAGGAATAACTGGTATTTTTTTACAATTATTTGTTTAGTAAACCAAAATGTATAAAAGTGTGATCAACATTTACTTAATTTTGCTCGCCACTGTATAATAATATCTTAAAATTAATTAATCTAAATCACCTAATTTAATTAGGATATAAGCGCATTAGTATATAAATATATCCATAAATTAATTTTTGCATATAAATAATGTAAATAATAATCACAATAATTTAGACATATACTCGTAATTTACTATGTCAACAAATAAGTACGCTTAAGGCATTGGATGCTTATGCTTTCAATATTTTTAATTTAAAATTGCCCTTTTACTTTATTAACAAATATTATTATTTATTTATGGATTAACCATATAAAATTTACAAATTTATTTAAAAAAAATTGTCTAAATAAACAAAAAATATATTAAACTTACATATTTATTTTGGAATACTACTTTGTTTAGTAGAACTTTTTAGTCCAATAATTTATAGGAATTACCTGCAAAGAAAATAAATAAATATAAACAACAATTTTAATAAATTCTTATATATTTTTTTTTATATTACAAAAATATTATATTATTTTTAAAATTCTTTAAAATCATTTATTTATAAAATGAGTGCTGTATTAGATTTGGAATTTACAAATTCAAATGTGCTCTTCCTCAAACACAAGTATGCTATCTCATATACAATATATCAACATAAACCCACCCGCTTGGACAGATACTTAACCATTCGATTACATTTCCGCCCGCTCGTATACTCGTAAACATTTTTTCCGAAAAACACACTCAAACAAATTATGTACAATATAAATACAATAGATCATTTCCCCTTAAACAAAATAGATAAAATCAACAAGAATACATAAATTGCAACAATAAAAAACAACTTTTTCGGAACATAAGTATACAATACAACTCTGTATAAAATAAACACCAAATGGGCATTAAAACAATTAAATGCTCGAATGATAATAAACATTCAAGTGTAGCTAATGTTGTGTTATACTATTTACAAATGTCAAATGACTTTTTCATATTTTTATGAAATATTGAAGAACAAAATAGGGGAGACAATAATATGGAAAAACAATTACAAGTTGTTCCAGTTCCAGTATTAAGACATAAGACCAACTCAACAATATTGAAAATAGATTCAAATCTGTTGATATTTAATTAGAGATAGTCCTATTTATAGACTTACTCTTGACTTGACAGTGACTGGCTTTATTTAGACAGCATGTGGTATTCTGATCTAATAAATTGTTTGGGATTTATATGTGGCTTTAAGGTGTCAACTGGTTCGAATGTTCGAATCAGAATTCATGGTGAACTTTGTTTAATATCATACATACAACAATGGTTAGATGTTTGGTGAGTTTTTGTTTTTAAGATCTTAAATGTATTTCTTATAAATTCCTAAATGACTCACACTTGTGATGATCAGTCCATTTACATGGTGCATCATTAAATCCATTGGAAGTTTAATATTTATCTGAAACAACTCATTCTTTAAACGCAATTTGCATAAGAAATGCATTCTTTGCCTCTCTGGTTTTCTCTGTTCCCTTTCTTTATTTCAATATTTTTTTTTAATTCTTTTGTAAACTTTTGGTCAGTAGTCCGAAATACGAATGCGCCTATACTGATAAGCGCCCAGCTGCTTCTATAATCCAACAAGAGACTTGGTTGGTTTTCTTATCCAACAAAACCATATTTCTTTGTGTGTAAAGTCTTTAGCCTGTTTCAATGTCATTCTTGCATTCAGACAGTCATCCATTCATTCATTCATTGATGTGTGTATCGAGATAATTTTCGTTTGTTTTTGTTTACTTAAATTTTGTTTTTTTTTTTTTTTCATTTAGGCATATTTACATATGTATGCATATTGTATATGTATAATCTTTACATAGTCGTCTTCTTCCACTCACACTAGGGATCCACAACATTACGCATAAATTCTTATTCATGCACTCACTCTCTGTATCTATAGTTATCATTGTCGTCTTTTGATAATTTACGTTTGATCCCCCAACGCAACCGACACATTTATTTCGTTTCATTTCTTTTATGTTCTCTGCTTCCCTTCTTTGAAAGTTTATTATTATTATTTTCTTTTTTTTTTCTTCTGATTCTTATTGAAGACATCTTGATTTATTGATTTGTGCGTTCCATCGTCATTCTTTCTTTCTTTCTTCTTTTCTTCGTTCGTTATGTTATGTTTTGTTTTTTTTTTTTTGTCTTGTCATGAAAATCAATTTTTTATCGTTAATGGGCAACGATGCGGAGTGGTTCGCCTCTTTGAGTTGGGTTAAATTTTAGTTGGGCCTTTGAGGTTATGTTTTAGGGTTAAAGTGTTGTGCAAATGCCGGCGTAAGTAATTTGATGCCGTGGGAATATCGCTTTATTTTCTTGTTACCCAATTTTATATTTAATTACTTCGTGAACTAAATAAACTTTCTTGGCGTGTGTTTTCATTTAGTGATGGATGTTCTCTAGACCGAATTAAGGGCTCTTTATTTACTCTAAAGTGAAGGGAAACTATCAATCAAATATGCAATCAATATAACAATATATCTAATAACATATACATATACAATATTGACATACATAGTATAGTTATATGCTTCTATGATAACAAATTCTACATCCTATTCCTACATCAACAATAGTGTGGCTCTAGAGAAATATGAGAACTTATAGTCTTATCGATTTTTGTTTTTTTTTAATTCATACATTTACATATTAATAAATATTTTAGAATGAATGAAATGCCTACTAATGGATCGATAATGGAAGGGGAACACATAAAATACACAAAATGTTATTTAATGAAAACTCCAAAGCAACAGTTCTTCAACAAATTTTATTTCGCGGACCAACCCAAGCATTTTATTTCTGGCTCAATAACCTTATAGATCACGAATGAGTAATCTGTGTGGGTTACATAACATGCGGATCAGTCACACCGATGTGTTGAGACTATATAATGAAGACGATGAGGAGGCACGAGCTATGTCACTGTGAGGTCCTGATGAATACCAGAAACTTGGGAACTGTGATTGCTGAGTTTGTCACAAGAGGGCCACTTGCGGCGACAATTACAAGGAGTAGTGGTTACCGCCCTTTTCCTAATATAAATCTAAATCAAACCCATGTGGGTCTTGGAGTCCCTGTTTTTTTAAGATTTGTAATTTTCATAAAAACCTTTGACTCCTCGTCAATCCTTTTAATAATTTTTGTATTATTATTAAGTATTAAGTGTAAAATATATTACCTAAAATAATTGGAAAAATATTCTTAAGTTACAGATGTAAAATTAGTGTCAAAATTGTTTCCCTTACCCCTGGTAATGGCACTGTGGACCTCCAAGAACTACTGTTTAAGAACAGCAGCTCTAAATTTAAAATTAGATTACTAAACTGTGTGATTTCAATTCTCACTAATCGCTGAAGATTTAATTCATGTCCGCGGCCTACACAATCGACCGCATTTGTTTCTTTTAAGTGCTAAAAACTTCTCTGTAAGCAATGTTCTTTAGAAAAACTCTACAATCACGTGATAAATGGCGCTAATCTGATGTGTCAGAAGTATACACATCAAACGAAGACTACCTTTGAATAGGTATTTTTTTTTTATTAAAATCGGTTCAGTGGTTTAGGCTGGAAAAGATGCACAAAACATGTGTTTGCCATTTAATTATCTAGAATTATATAGATGTGTATAGAAACAATTTCATGAATAACACTTTATCAGAGAATTGGATTATTCATAAAACCTTTGTAACTCTCTTAAGTAGTTTTCAATTATTTTACTATTGTACAGTATAAAAAGAGATATTTTCCAAAGTAGTTGACATCTTTGAAATCCATTTTCATTTTCCACTTCAACTTCAATCAAACCACGCCCAATCATCAGTACATAGAAATTCGTAAATTCGTTTCTCAGTACTTTTTGGACTGGACAAAAAAAAAATAAATTAAAAATTAAATAATACAAAATAATACAAAGTTTATAAAAATAATTTCAAAGTTTTCTTTTAGAAGAAAAGTTACTTTTCCAATGACACTTCTTGCAGTAAACTCACAGAGGAAAGCAGGACGACAACGAAGACGACTATGGATGATGATGACCAGGCTAAGTAGAAGGAACTCAGGATAGTAGCGAAAATTCAAACTCAAAATTGGACTCGAAAAAGATTTGACTTCGGCAAAGGAGAAGCAGTTGAAGAGAATCTTAGTTAACAGAATGAGAGAACAAGATCAAGATGTTAGAGGAAAAAATGATGAAGATGATGATAATGATGATTATGATGCATAGCTCAAGTTAAGTTGAAGAAGGAAAAACTTACTTCAATGACTTTTGCACATTTCGCAGCACTTGACTTCAACTTACATACTTCTTCTTATTCAACTTCTTGTCTTACGTTATATCTTAATAACTATGTATGTATGTGTGTAGAGTGACCTGACCCCCCTTGGTGCTGGCATGCTCCCACATGGTGATAAAGATGCATCTTCGTTTGTTTTATTGTGGGATTGGATTTGATTGTCCCATTCTCTATACTTCTAGACTTGCAAATGCTTGACAACTTTGAAATTTCAATTAAATTCATTTGAACTTGTGGCTGCTGCCGAGTCAAGCGCAGACTTTTTGGTTGCAAAAAGAGAAAAGTAGGAGGAGATGCAAAGGTTTGGTCAGTTACACTGTTGGTCAGTTAGTAGATGACAACTTAGTGCTACTCTTATTTGTGTTGTTCTTGTTGTTCTTATTGTTGATATTGTTGTGGGAAACAAAGCCAAGCAAAGCGCAACAATGAAATGCAACGTCAGTGGTCAAGTGCAGCGGATTACGATTTGCCATACTCCTCACTCTGACAATTTGCTATTAACATAGTTCTAGAGTGTGGGTTTCAATCAAGTTGTGGACTCTTACTCTTTCGTATAGAAAATTACTAAAAGCCGACGAAACGGAAAATGTCTTCATCAATCAAAGTGTTATACTGCAAATGACAGAAGAGTGGGCAAGAAGACAGTGAGAGAAAGTAAGAGAAATGGAGGAAGCAATGAATGGATGGATGGATGCACCACGAGAGGACGCCGACAAGACTGGCAAACTCTATGAAAAGTGTCATTGAGAGTTGTTGGTTGTACTACGTTATTTTCAGAGTTCAGACAAGTCAAGTTGCATTCAGTTGATAACACTTGGTCTAGGGCAAGTCTGAGTGTACGGAAATTTCTATCCACACAAAAATGTTACTAGTTTGCTAAATTTCAATTACAGCAACAACTACAGCAATATTAACACCATCATCATCATCATCATCCTCATCAGTCTCAACTCAGCTGTCAACATGACAAGCCAAGACAAAACCAACTCAAACGAATGAAGTTGATTATGTTTTCAACCGCTGACGATTGACACCCTAGAGGCAATTGCATTAACCAGTGGTTCATAAACTGAGGTCTTTTCGACTTCTATGACAATCAACTTCACAATTTTTGTACCAATATTTATTACATAATAATAATACTGTATAATAAAATTTTAATTCAATTAGAAATGACATCATAAAAATTATTAAAGACAAGGGAAAGGAGTGTTCTTCTCGGTCCGCGGACAACAGTTAAAAACCCCTGCCCTGGGCAATTGCTTAGACATTTAGTTTACTAAATTTAAAGAACCACCAATGAAAAATATCTTATACTACTTGTTCCAATAATTGTTTCAGATACACCACCACCACCATCATCATCATCATCATCTACACACAAAAAAAGGGAGTCATCTGCAGCATTTAGAAAAACAAATGTGGAAGTTACAAAGTGCAAACAGCAACAGTAGTGAAAAATGCATTACAAGTGTATGTCTGCATCTGTCTCGATGTAGTTGATTCAACTCATTTGTCAACCAGATGGTTTTTGCATAAATTTTCATCCGATCATTTTTGTTGTTTCTTTTCTTTTCTTTTCATTTCATTTCATTTCATTCATTATACGCATTCATTCTATTTATGTTTGTTATTATTGCTGCTACTTTAAGCGTTGTAAAGTCGTTGTGTCAACTAGTACGGCAACAGCAACAACACAACAAAAATTACTTACAGTACAATAAGGTAGAACTCAAACTAACGTTCATCAGCAAAGCATTTGCAATTGTGGCAAACACACTTATTAAAGCAAGGCAAACATACCGAGTAGGAAATTAAACATATGTAAATGATTACTTATTACTTACTTAAAAGAAATGACGATGAACAATTTTATATTGCACTTTTCCACGTGCAATTATAATATTATGGTTTTTACATACGTGGTGTGTTCTATTTCTATTTTGTCTCCTTCGAAGTAATCTCCCTCAGATATAAAACACTTGTGCCAGCGCTTTTACCACTCCTTGAAGCAATTTTGATAATCGCTTTTTGGTATGGCCTTCAGGTCATCCAGCGATGAGGCTTTTATTTCTTCAATCGTTTTAAATCTCCCTACTTTAGAGGTTCTTTTTGATATTGGGAATAGGAAATAGTCACAGGAGGCGTAGCTGGTGAATACTGCGGCTGAGTCATGATATCAGTTCCGCAATCGCAAAAAAAATCACGAACAATCACAGTGAACTGGCGCATTATTGTGGTCCAATATCCATGTCTGATTGTTTCAAAATTCTGGGCGTTTTTGTCGTATTGCTTCACGCAAATGGCGCATTATTTCAAGGTAGTATTCCCTATTGACTATACTAGCTTTTGGCAATATCTCACGATTGACGACGCCATTGTAATCGAAGAAAACATTGAGCAATACCTTCACATTTGAACGAAAATCTGACTCCCTATTAAATAGTACCTACACTATTTCTAGATCTTTTATATGATGAAGTGAATTTAAATTTTTTTTTCTTATCCTCTGTTCAAAATTTAAATTAATTTTTCTAATAAAACAACAATATATGGTTGGTAAATAGTATCATTTATCTATATACAGATCATTTGTCATAGCCGCTGTGATCCGATAACTAGAAAGATACGGTTTCTAGTCCCATAGATTTCACATGTCATATGTATATGTATTATGCTTATTTCAGTTAATTGTATGTGAGCTTTGATAGGAGCAAAAGTATCGTATAATAGTAGTTCTTCTCCAATTTCCAAGTGGGGCATTTACTAATAGTATTCTCATATAAACTCATGACGAACATGTGCAACATCACAATTTTGATGTGCTAAATATATGCACGAATGAACAAATGAATGAATGTAATGAATTTCTTCTTGTACGATAAATTGTGTTTTGCAGATGCACAAACAATCACAAATACACATTTCTATTTAAATAGAAATAATAATAACAACACCAATAACTACTACACATATATGTACAATACAATAAGTATGTATGTATATATCCATTATAGTATGTGTGTGTACATCTGGAAACATTTAAGTGTTAATTTTCCTTATTTATAAATAAAGTGTTGTTTCATTAGCTTCAATAATGGCAACAATAACAATAATGAAATAAAATCAATTTAATCCGAAGCACACAAGTAAGTCATCAACTATTATATGGTAAGTGTCTTAGTAATTTCATTTATATAAAGCTTATGTAACTTATGATACAACATAAATACAATAGGTATTTATTACTCCTACCTAATTCATTTTCTATTTAATAGAAAATAATTTCTATTTTATTTCAAATTTCTTAAGTTTTTTGACTTTTATTTGATTTTTTCCAGTCATCCCAAAGGATTGTCTCAACGACCCTGTCTTAAGGAAATGACTTTAACAAGTCTCATTCCTTTGGTGGTTCGCTTATTCACTGAGGGTTTTCAATTAGAACAAGGCGTTAAATAACAACCATTTGAGTTTAACATTGAACCATGGAAAGTCATCCAAAAGGAGATGCCGCCATTTGGTACTTTTTGGCTTTAGCTAAAACTCAATTAAGCTCAAGTTACGCTATAAAGAACAATTTGCCGCAGGACGATAACTAAACTCTACAAGGACGACAACGATGCACACAACAGCAATACAACCACAGTAATAGTATAGCTTTTGAATATGGGAAAGTGTCACATTTTGATGAATTTTTAATGTCGGGAAATTGAACAGACGCGCTGCTTTTAATGCTCAACATGTTAATGATGTTAATCATTATGGTAATGATTGTAATAATGGTAATGATGATGATGACAATGACGATGAGAATTTATTGACAGCTGTTCTAGTTTTAATACTGACAGAACAAGGACACACAATTTTTTTTATTTTTATTCTATGCAAATCATTAATATCACTAGAATCATTCATTAATAATGGGTCCTTAACTTTCCTTTCTTTTTTTTTTCAATTTTTAATTTTTCTTCAATCATTTGCTCTCTAATTTGAGTCATGGTTTTTGGGGGTTGCTCTTATTGCCTTTGGCTTTTAACAAATTGAAAAATAATGAGATTGCATGCATGAGAATATGCAGATGTGTGAACTTTTTGCTTTTCAATTTGTTTTTCATTGACGCTAATGACCCTTATTTCTGCAAAGTACAAGAAACTTAAAATTCTACAAATATAATTCACAAAATGTACAATTTCAGAGTAAAGTAAACCCTTATTTTCATAGTCATTGACATTGAATAAAGAAAGTAGTATTACTGAAGAAGAGAAAGAGTGAGGAAAAAGTTGTCCTTTTTTTACTAAGAGTTGCACTTAAATAGCACTTTAAGTTCCATTATGACATTGAATTATCCCATATGTATTTGAAAAACTGAACTTGAATTTTGTAGGATTCATGAGTGATTGCATATCATGTAACAATCTGAACAAGTATGATTGGACTAATGAAATCTATTAATCTGAAATGATTCTATCAGAAAATTGACATTTTCACATGCATTGTACGTATAATCAAGAAATTATTTAAAATCATGGCAATATTGAATTTGTATTGAAATTAAATTAACAAAGTTACCATCTATAACACTATAGTGGTACCGTCCTGGACTTATGGGATTCCCCTATGAGGCACCGCAGCCGAATCAAATGTATACCACATACAGAACTATGCCCTACGTTAAATAGTTAATGCTCCTTCGTATGTTCGTAATTTCGTTATATCCATGGACCTGAGAATCCTCTCTGCCCGTGAGCTGATAAATTTGCACACAAAAAACCTGCAGGAGGAGGCTCAAGCGCTTTCACCCTGATGACCTTTAGGATGTAGGTTCCGCTTTTAAATTAACCAGACATTTCCCTGCAAATACTTATTAGGCTTTAAGCCATCTGTCAATCACTTGTCATACATTTTTTCGGAGGTTTATTTTTGTCTAACAAATGTGAAAAAATAAAATTAAATTTTTTCGTTATAACATAGAATTATTTTTACTCATCCACTTATCAAAAATAAATCATTTTCTCATATTAATATTTAATTGTTTATTTATTTATATTTTTCCATATTTAATTTGTTACCTCATTTCGATAGTGTGTTTGTCCAATCTCTCTAAGCTCTACTGTGTCATTAACAATTACGCCTAAAGAGTTGATTGTTGTCATTGCGTGGCAAATAACCATAAAAGCTCTAACCATTTATACTAAGTATATGAATGTGTATCCTTAGAACAATAAACATCACAGCAGCTACACCATCACCAATAAAAATCCCAAACCCAGAAATATAAAAACTTTATAGTATACGAACTAGAAATTTAGTATCTGTGAAGTAGGATGGTGCTGTGACTATAAATGTGTGCGTGTATTTCTTAATTGATTTGCGTGTGTATCCAGGTGTTTTCATTCAAAGGACATTTATTTATTTTGTCTTCATCAGTTCACTATGCCTGACATTGATTAACTAAGAAAAACACAAAAAGAAAAATTACAAATGATAGATGAGTAAGTTAAATTAATAGAGAGAAAATGAAACCACAGTTATAATGTTGTTTCTTTCGATAAAAATGTATACGAGTGAAAGAAGAAGAATTATCTGGCCAATGAACGAATGTTGATATTAATTATGCTTTTTATTGTAATATTTAAAATTTTATTTAATATTTTTTCAATAAAATAAGGATAAGCCACAGTCTTAGATATTCTATCCAACATTTCATTCTTAATACACAAAAATTCCTAAGCATATTTACTTTATTTTGCTCAGTGTACTATATATAGATTTACTATTTTTTTCATGATTTTATTATGTTAGGTAGGGCCCTTCAAAATCTCTTAAAATCATCATTACGACACCACACCACTTTATTCTCTCTTTTTGAATCATTTCCTTCATTTCACTTTGAAATAAAATAGAAAAATAGAAAAGTAGTGCGTGTTGAATGATTGATTTACATCCACATTCATCACTGAGACCAATTCAGTTCGTGGTCTACTTTATTAACTTCAACTTGCCTTTGGTTTTCGGTTTCGGGATTTTTTTTTTTTTTTTTATTTCATCTTCATCAACTTTGACCACAAACGAGTAAACGTTTTAATGTGGTTAACCACAAATGAATGAATACACAAAGTGTGGCAACAAAACAAAATGCAACACAACACAACACAACACAGCAAGACAAATAAGTATATAAATAAATAAAGGATTTAATAAAAAGGACAACATTACACAAAAAAATTATTATTATTAAACAACTCTATAAAAATTTATAATTTGTTTAGTGAATAACACGAGTACATTTTTTTCATTTAACTTGTATCTACTACATATTTATGTCCTGCTTTGGTTTATTGACCGACCCTCCTCTTTTTTTTTTATTTTTAGTTATTTAATTCTTGTTTTTTGCACATTTTTACACACAATAAAAATGCCATAAAAAATATATAGATTTATTTATATTTTTTTCTCTGTTTTTTTATTAAACAATTTGGTTATAAATAACAATACAACAAACACAATTCAAACAAAAAACAAATTTAATTTGAAAAACCATAATTTATATTATCAATAAAGAAAAGCGTTGAAAAAACTGTGCAAAACCGAATTTAAATGGAATATTAATAAAGAGAAACCTATAGTATGCAGTAGACGAATGCAAAATTGTTTTAACATCCACACACACACATTACACATCATTCTATCAGGAATCTCATTCTATGCAATAGAATTTTAAACAAAAAAACTGAAGTAATTATGATAATACTAATAGTTTTATGGAAAAGAAGGATCTAATAGTATTAAGGGGCTTACTTTTATAGGTATATGAATATCATTTTACCTGAGATATACAAATATTTTGGAAGCAGGCAGACTCTTTATCTTGATCTTTCTTATATTGATGCAAATCTCAAAGGAACCTTTATCTTAAGAACTAAACAAAGATGGTCATCATCGAAGTGCAAGTCCCTCTTAATCTTATTATCTCAACTTACCTACCTGTATGGCATGCAAACGTTTATTTATGGTGAATGGTATAATAACAAAAATGCTCATATTTTTCATAAATACTTGCCTATATTTTTTTCATATAAGTATTTAAGATGTTAACACATTTCGAAAAATGAAAATTAAATAAGAGAGATAAATATTAAAAGCTTTTCGCATCCATTAAATATTAAATTTCATTTTTTGTTTTTGTTATTATTATTTTCTTGTGTATACTATCACACATTTATTTTGTGTTATTTTCATTTTTATTTTAATTTGCTACAAATATTTACTACTATTTAGTTAAATAATACAAAATATTATTTATTTTATTTTTATTATTATCCTTTTTTAATTGTCATTTATCTTCTAGTGAATTATACAATATATTGTTGTTGTTTCTTTTTCTATTAATTATTAATTACGAGTAGATTTTTGTTTTAGATAATTTAAATAGCATAAAAAATAATTCTTTGTGTTTCCTTTTTTTTATTTAATTATTTATACAAAATTAACCCATAGAATTCTATGGTTTTATTTTATAGTTTTTTTTATAGTTAATTAAACATCTTTTGTTATAATTTAATTAATAAAATTTTAATTGCACCAGCCACCAATTTATATGCCTCAACTACTATTTGATTTTTAGATTAATTTTTACTCTTTTTTTTTTTTTTTGTTAATACAATCATACTATAAATTGATAATGCACACCTTTAATTTCCTTCACTAGTATCCACCAGTCTTTGTTGTTAGTCACATTATTGGCTCTACGCAGAGGGTGATTGGCCCATGCCTAATTGGCCTAGGGCGGCCAAGACTGCAAATATGCTCTAATCTGCTCTACGTTCTGAGCTTAATGAGTATTGATGTTTCTGTGCAAAAAAATAATTTCCAAAGTCATTTTTTTCTGATATATGTATATGTTTCCGGATTTTCGTAGATTATTTAGAGCATCAAATGTTTTATCCCTAGCTTTCTTACATTGTGCATCAAACCATTTACTTTTATATTTATTTGTCATACTCATTTGAATGGGTACCGATCATTTAATTATTGCCATGTGTCCGAAAGGTCTACTTCAGTCTTCTAGTGTTTTGTCGAATTTAGATTTGTATTTAATTTGGACACGTATCTCTGATTGTTCTGATTTTACCAGGTCACTTTGGGCCACAGGTTTAGGTTTCGCATTGGTGTAGTAGAAATTATCAACCATTGATAGAATATCACAGGAAATTGCACATGTATTGTTTACAGAGCAACCCACCGTCCTGATATACATAGGTGTGTCGGCCTTCGGCATCGCCTTCGTTCTACCATTAATAATCAAAATACCATGGTCGTCACAGAAGCTGAGCAAGTCTTTTCCACTAGCATTAACTATTTCATCTTGTTTATATATAGAAAATTGAAAAATATCTTTCACGGTGACAAATTTCATACCACTTTTTATTTAATTTAAATTATATGGTACTACTGTAAAGGCAAAATTTCTTCTATCTAATACTATTGTATATCGGTACTGCAATCGATGAATCAGGATATAATTTACACATTCAAGACATACTATATCGGATGTTCTTTACTGTGAATTTTGAACATAACATTGATATGTCATTAAAAACTGCGGGCAGTTAATAAATTCATCTTTAAAAAGCTTAAGAATTTAACAATGAATGAATGTTTGAATATAGTTTAAAATTGCATAGTAGAACAGATCAGATTTACAGATTTAGGAGTACGAAAAATGTGTGATTTACAATCATAATAGAGAAATTTTTCCCCAAAACGGATAATATCAGGGCACCCAAAAAGCATGCGAAATGACGATGACAGCGACACTTAATTACATATTCATATAAAATATTGTATATAACCTAAATGAATCTTGTGATATCTGTTATAATACTTTGTTATTTTTTTTTCGTTTAAATATTTATATAAATAATTGAACAGATTTTTTCACAGCTTTTGCGACTTTAATAAAATTAACGCAAATATTATTTAATAATAAAATACATTATTAAATTAATTTCATTCATTGTTCTATTGACCAACTCTAATGAGCAAATGAGCTAATAAACAATCAATGAATTGATTTCAAATTCTTGTCATGTCCAATTAAATGAATCCAAAAACAAAACATAAAAAATTCCAATTATTCAAGGTTTCGCCATTTCAATCAAACTAATTTCTTTGGCGCTTTGCCTTTAACAACCAACGACAATTGGCGGCGCTCGTTTTATCATTAAATAAATCATTTTTGGGTGGTCAAAAACACTTTCGGCCCTGTCAAAAATTGAGGATGTTATGCCCCCAAATGATTGGTTTGCTTAATTTTTTTGATTTCTCATTTTCCCCTTTTTTAATTGTGGCATTTTTACACGCAAAGTTTTTGCAAATTCTTCTGTATTTGGTAAGAAAACATGATGTTGCAAGTGCGTGTCAGTTTTCATTATTCATAACATTATTCTTATAAATGAATATACAATTTTGTGTATTGAAAATCAATTGGAATTTTAATTTAATTTTTTGAACATTATAAATCTTTTTCTTGATTAAAAAAAAAACAGTATTTTTAAAGAAATGATTCAATGAATATAGTAAGACACTAGTTTGGGTATATAAGATACCTTGGATATAAGGATTGACTTAATAAAACTTCAATTGAAACATGTATTAAATTAGTTTATGCCTTCCACTTTGGTTTTGATTGATTTTAACAATATTTATAACAGTATTATATCTAGCATTTGGCAATATTTGAAGATTCGAAGGAGAAGAGAAGTGCTTTAAGGGCAATTTCTTACAACGTCCCAACTTGAAAGTTTATCAAGTAAAGTAGTGGTAATAATGAGTCAAGAAAATAAAGCAGTGTCCCAACATAAGGTTGAGTGTTATTTCAAAAGGCTGGATAAGGAAGAAGTCCAGTGATTTAACGTGGGCACCTGACATGGTAGGATTAAGACCACTATGCCAAACACACGAATTGAGCTTAAATCTGCGTCATTATGGATAAATATTTTCAGGTAACAATTTCCGTGCTATACTTATATTAGTCATATGCCTCTTTCCTTGGTCGGGAACAAGGTCTAAAGCATCTGCCTTTCTTTGTTTAAATGTGACGCAACTCCACGCCGAGCGAAACTCTACCTGCATTTGTTTAACAAACCACAGCCACCACAATAGTTCCATAAAGAGGCCGTACCCACTGGTCAGAACGGAGCAAGTTCCGTGTGCTCCTGACCAACCGTGGTACAAGACACAGCACCTGGTCGTACCCAAAAGTGTACCTATGTACCTTTTTGCACTCCAATGTTGGTCCATATTGTATTCAACCATCCTTGCAGATTTTGAAACCCAATTTATATAGGATAGCACGTATTGCAAATGATGAGTGAACAAAATTATTCTTCCTTCTTGAATAGAGTTTTAAGCACAGATGGCTTGAATAAAACTCTTAAAATTCCCAGCAGGGGAAGGTGACTTCGTACAGTTGACTTGAGTCCGATCAGAGAAGCTGAATTCAATGTTTATTTGTATGTATGGCACTGCCAGGCGCTAAGACAAGTGCTATTTATTATTATTTAACAAAGTACACACCAAAATTGATCAGATGCCAAATTCGGTTAATTTAAATCTTCATTCCCTCTAAATACTTCTGTTTTGGGAAAAATGACTTGAACATAGCTCATAATAAAAAGCAATGTAAAAGTCTATTATTAGCTGGGATCGGATATCAAAAAATTTGAGAAGAACCACATGAAATTTTTCAATAAAAAAGAAAAACAAAATGTTTAAAAAATGTAAACGAATTTGTTAAATCTAAAACTAAATTAATAAAGATATCTTAAAGACACAAAATAAAGATAAAACCCATCAAATTATGTAAATCAATTTGTCAGACTCATGTACAATGTAATCATGTGTTAAAGACAAATTATGTTATTTCCTTAGCTAATCAGATGGAGAAAGTATTTTTAGATACACTATCATATATGTATATTTAATAAATTCATGTTATATTATATGTGTACACTTAAATTTGATTGACTTTTGACTTTCTTTTATATTCTAAAGAACATTCAGTTTGCTCAGCACATTTCAAGACATAATAGTATCTGCATACTTATTCATTTGTTCATTCACTGAATGAATAACCACTGTAAATCTACCTACTTAAGGATCTCAAATGTTTGAGGCAAATGAGCAACACACCGACATACAGTTACAAACAAATACATATATTTACAATTTGAGAGATTCTCCTTAAGAACATACTATACCACAGTACATACACCACTGACATTGACCATATCACATATCAAATTCATACACAAACAGATACAGAAACCGACATAGAAATGTACATATTATAGATACAATGCCACTTAAGTATCTTCAACGCACAAAGGATAACGTGCTGCACACAAAGTTAGTACGCATTAGTGTGGCTTATATAAGTATATGTACATATTTATGTTGAGATATTTCAGTCTATCTATATATGTAGTATGGTATGTTGAGTGTTTGTATCTGTAAATGTAACTATGTAAAATACAAAGTAGCACGTTCAAATCTCCCATTTCTCCTTCGACTACGACAACATAACATTTGAAATTCCAATACGACGCAACAAGGAACTGGAAATTGGGATGAGATGAATGAATGTCTTCGTAGACGTTCATTGTCCGTATTATATTACGAAATTTCATTTCATTCTACACAGTACTGATATTTAAGCAGCTTGGCTAAGTATGAACAACAAACGAAGATGAAGAATGAAGCCAAGAAGAAATTCAAGACGTCATTGAAGTAGAACGCGCCTAACATTTTAAGCTTTCATTGGCTTGAGGTGGTGCTTGACGCGACTTAACTAAGCTAGGCTCGCGCTGGCTCAAGGCTTAAGACTAGCTGCGGGCTATCAGATACAAATGTTACAAAAACCATTCCAAACGCCGTAGGTGGCGCCGCTCAGCGTCACCATCATCACCCAACATCAGCATACGAGCATAAAAGATACACAGATAAAAAGTCAAGTCGAAGTTATCGTTGGTTTCAACTGGGCTGAAGGTTCCTGCCACCATTTGGCATGAATTTCTTTACTTTATATTTCTTCATTTCTACATTTCTTGTTTGTTTTATTCTTTACATCTTTCACTCTTTTCTTTTATTGATTCAACGACGTTTGTATCTCATTCGACATTTGCCTTTTCCATGAATACTACAATTCAATACGATTCAATTCAATTCAATTTCTACGATTTCATCGTCTTCGAAACACCAGCAGCAGCAACAGCAGCAGCAAAAATGTAAATCGTTCTAAGGTTTGCTTTATGTAGACACATACATGCCTTGGTATATGTTTATTTGTCTCCATACACTCGTATCTGTGTGTGTATGAGGCATTTTTGTATCTTTATCTCTTTAGCTATGGCAATCGCAGCACCGTTGGCGTCGTCAACTTAACTCAGTAGTCGAATATGTGTGTGAGTTGTGTTGTGTTTGTCTCTTATGCTAATAAATTTCAATGAATTCATGAGTTATTTTGCATTCTCTTTACCTTTCCGTTTATTTTTTTATTGTATTGTATCTATAGATATACATATCTATCTAACTGTATCTATGTTGCACGTTTTTCTAAGCAAATCGCTACTATTTTCATTTTATACTTTTTTATACGCACACACTGGGAATGGTCTTATCAGTTTTCCATGATGTTGGTGACGGTTGTTTTAAGGAAGAAATTGGAGATACGATACAGAAAATTAATAGAAATGATTTTCAGAATATAAGAAATGTAACCAATTTTGGATCGATATGATGAATGAAGGTGTATACATATAGGTAGTTAAAGTGACATGTTAAATTCAAATGTCACCTGGCAAAGTTATGACATCTGTATTTTAGGACACGCATGATATTTTGTTTATCGACTATCTTGACAAAGGTAAAACCATGAATAACGAATATAACATTGCATCATTGAGTGCAGCAATTTAAATGAAAACGATGGTTTAATTGAATGAATTACGCTTGGAATCGCTCCCTCGCCCATACCGTACTCTCCAGTTCTGGCCCACATAGATTACAGCATGATCCAGGGAAAGAAATTTAACTCAAATGAAGAAGTGATTTCCGAAATTGAGGTCTCCTGTAAGAGCAAAACAAATTGTCCTACAAAACTCTAGATCATTGGTATGCAACCTTATTTCGACCACTGCACACTTTGACCGTTGAATAATTCTGGTGCCCCCACAATTTTTAACTTAGTTACTTTTAGATAGATAATTTTAAAGCGATTTAAAAATTTCTGGTGCCCTCAATATTTTACTGTTGCCCTAGATTGCCTTAACGTCCCCTAATTTTTTCTAAGACTAAGGGGCGTTATTGCTCACTTTGGAAACCTATGCTCTAGATGGAGAGTATGTTGATGAAAAAATTTCAATTTGGATTTCTAAGCAATAGTGGAGACTTATTAAGTGGCATAGAGATTCAATAATACGAATTTCTATTTTTATATGATTTTATTTCCTATTTCCTTAAATTATTGTGTAAGGAACTTAATGTGTAGATAAAACTGAATGAAATTTTTTGTCATTTTTATTGTGAACATTGTGCACACCTAAAGACAATTTCATTTGATACCATCGTCCGTCCAGGGAGCACCCTCCTCCTTCTCTAAGGCAAATGGAAAATCATGAAGAAAAAAGTGAAAAAATCTCATAAATTCATATCTGAGTATCTACTGTAAAGTTCTATTTGGCTTTATTTGCCTATTGTTCTAACTGAGTTTTTCCATGTTATTCTTCTTCGTTTTATTATTATTATTATTATTGTTGTTATTATTATTATCATTTATTTGTTGCTACTTTTTCTACTTGATTTTTTTTCCATTCTTTTTCATATCTTTCCATTTCTTTTTTTGTCTGTCAATTTAACTTGAAAATTTATTGTCACAGTTTTCGCAGCAATAATAAAAGATAAACAAATAAAAAAAAGGAAATTTTCTTTTTATTGTATTTTATGTGCGAGTATCTTGTTGTTGTATCTTGTTCCTAAAGAGCGCATTATTTATTTCAATTTCAAAGTTGAACTTTTTTTTCTTTTTGCATTTGGGATTAGATATGGCAATAAAAATTAGTAAGATGTCTTGTCTTTATTGTGTCATTATTGAGATAAATTAGGATTTTATATCTTTTCTTTCTTTTCTATTTTCTTATTTACGGCATTGATGGTGTAGAATTTATTTTAAAATGGTACAATCTGAGGAATTTTTGGATTTCAAGGAAACCATATAAAATTTAATAATCGATTAAATTGCATCAATAAAACAAAAGGTTCCAAAAATCATGTATCTAATATAAATGTCATCATGAGTAGTACTTTTATTAGAGAACAAAACTCATGGTGGTTCTATTTCAATTCTTTCATAGAATGATTATAGTCTTCTTTGCAACCTTGTGCAGAACTTTCTAAAAAGGTTTAAAAATTAACAAAAAAAAACCTGGAATTCAAATTATCTGCTTATTTGGTAGCAGATTTTTTTGATAAAAAATACTAAAAATTGTAGGGAAAATCCGATTTTTTCTTTGACATCTATTGAAAATTTATGTAAACACTAGGGAAGCCAATTTTCAGGGCTCTTGTCAATCCCGGGATTTCGGGATTTGAAAATGGCAGTCCCTGGATTAGTTCCGGTACTTAATTTTCCTAATTTACACACACAAAATATTTTCAAAACCATTTTTCAATTTATCTTTTCAAAAATTCAATAGCATCAAAAAGGGTGGGCGATCTATTGGTGCGATTTCGGTTTGGTCATTAAATGGACAAAAGTTAAGTTTTTTTCAAAAGAATTTCACTTAATTTGATAGAGTGATTCTTCCGTTTAAGTATGACATTAAAACAGGATGTAAAGTGACGAGGTGCCCTTTCCCTAATATAAAACAGGATGACCTTCTACAACGTTTATATTGTAAATAGAACTACAATGTAGTTTAATGAATTATTAAATATTCAAAAAAGAACAGTATTTACACATCACAAATACGAACGAGATTAACTAAACATCCTTAAAGCAATTCAAAAGGCGTAGTTATACTTATACAAGTATAACTATTACTTTCGAGGTCAAATAACAGTATTAAAGCCAAACTCCACACTTTGCATTGAGTGCAGTAAAGTTAATTTTACTTGGTTAAACGTCAATTTTCAACGTTTCAAGGGAATATTTTTATTCCAAATTTTCTAAAACATGTTCCGGGATTAACATCGTCTAATCCCGGGATTTTCGGGACTTTAAAAAGGCTGAGCTAGTATACACATTAGTACAAGATCAGTTAGGTGAAAATATGAATATTTTCAATGAAAATGTCATTAAAAATTTTCATTGTTTCCTATTAAAAGAATATCAATATTAAAATGTTGGCATGCGGTATACTTTGAGCATAACCCCGAGAATATGTTAATAACAATACCCGACCTGGTCATCTGCAAACGATGAAAACGTTGAAGATGTGACGAAAACTCTTATGCAGAACCGTCGAATAACTAATAGAGAAGTTGCTGACGACGAGGGCATATTTGGATGTAATTTAGTCGCATGTTTTGGGCATGAAACGTATAGCAGCGAAGTGTGTTCCGAAATTTTAAAATTTTGACCAAAAGAAACGTCGCATGAGCTGTTGAATGATGTCAACGGTGATCTAGATTTGCTCAAAAGTGGTGACCAAACATGCGTATATCATTATGACGTAGAAAAACTGTTTAAAAAAGATTCTTTGAACCTTTTTTTTCTGTAGTAAAAAGTTGCCACCTCTCACATTTATATCAGTCAAAAAAAAATAAAAATGCAAAATGACTAATAATGTGGAAACAAAAATCGATTATTCGTAGCCCGAGAAAAATTATTGTCACCTATTTTTTTTAACAATCCTCGTTTAATTCTGGAAATGATATTTAAAACTTTACTTTAGAATTATGTTACAGAGATTTAACGCATGGACCAAGCATTGGAATATTGGCATAAATGTCTCCAAATCATTAAGGCGCGATATTAAACATAACTCTAGAATCATACTACAGGTTGACCAAGTTAGATACCTTGACCTGTTCCTGGACAAGCGTTAAACTTGGCGCGTCCATATAAAAAAAATCAATGCGTGTTGGTATCAAAAAATGAAACTCCGGATCAACAACAAACTGCTTATATACAGACAACTAGTGGCACCCGTCTGGCTATATGGCATCCAAATCTGGAGGACAACTGAGCCATACAACATAAGGAAAATTCAAGCAATGCAAAATGAAAACCGGCGGCGTATAACGGGTGCAACATAGTTCGTCAGAAATTCGACCTTACATCGGGACATGAAAATGGCAACAAATCAATTTCTTTGTCAAGCGTTATAAAAATCTACTACTTCAACATCCCAAGAGCCATAATGCACAACAGAACTCCACGATGGTTAAAACGAATTACTCACCCTAATGACCTCCCCAAAAGGAGTTCGTAAATACCTTAGATATCACTCTCTTCTAAGCCCACGAGACTATTCCCAAAACTGATGATACCAACTAATGTTTAAAAACCTTTTGGTTGATTTGTTAAGACTCTTTTTTCTTCCACATTATATTGTAATCTAATAATTAATTCTGTCGGCATACCGATTAATTTACACTTTATAACGCCCGAAAGTATACTAAGGATTGAATAAATTCAAAGTTAAATCACTTAACAAAAATCTATTCAATTCCAATTCCATACAATTTCCAATAAAATGCACTTACCTTTTATATCGTTTTATATCCTTTCACCAAATATTATCCTTTTTTCTTTTTGCATTCAAATGGCTTAGGATTATATCCATGAAAGAAAATTTTGTTTTGCAAAATACTATGTATGGGAAAATCCAACAAAAAAATGTATGGTTTTCAAAATTGTAGTGATGATTTACAAGGATACACAAGGCGACTATGGAGGCTGGTTGTTATTTGAATTGTTGATGGATAAATTTTAGGTGTTCACGTGTTTGTTGCTGTTGTTGTTGTGGAAGTTGTTGTTGTTCCATTGTCCAAATAAAATCACGGGATAAATCACAATGACAATCAAAAAACCATAGAATTGAAAAACGCGAAATTAAAGTAAATATTTATAGTAGGAAACGCGGGATTTCCTTTTTTCACTGTCGTTTGTTCAGGATATTTTTGATTTTTATTTGAAATTTTCTTTTTTTTTGTTTTATTGTTAGTACTATTCTGATAACAATAACAACCTTTTTAATGATAAACAAATACACACACAGTGAACTCCAAAAAAGTGACACCGAATCTTGTACATTTAGACTGGGGGGAGTAAAAATTGATGGATCTTTTAACAGAAACAAAATCCAAAACACATTTTAACTTACACACACACACACTTAGACCAAGGAAAACCAAGAAACACCAATACAAAAAAATTATAGTACACAAACGTATTAAGGATAATCGAATCGACAATAATTCAATGTAATTTAATATTTTGTTTCTTATTAATAATAATTAATTGGTTTCATTTGGTTTTGTTTTTATTTCGTTTCGTTTTAATGATGATGATTTCTTTAAACTTTTAAATTTTTGTTTTCTTTATTTTTTTATTTATTTTGCGCACTTTTTGCTGGATAAGATTTGTATTTTTTGTATCTTTTTCGCCAAGAACTTTCTTTAATCTAATATAAAATTGGAAAATATTTTGTTATTTTCTTTTATTTACAGTCTGGACACAGTCAAAGGATGCATCACATCATAATGTATCTAAACACATTGATTAGATGGATGAGCGGGTGAGTGACAAAGTATTTCGAAATCACGCGCGAACAAAATAATGAACAAAAAGAAATCAAAATCATTAAGAAAAAAGTGTTAAAAATTTTTATTTTTTATTCTGCTTTTAATTAGAAAATGTATTTTTCATTGATTTTTTGCTGTTGTTTGTTTCTTTCTCGCAGTAAAAAAAATCTAAAAAAAAAAGAAATAGACGACCGAGACCAATATGAAAACACAATTTTGTTTTTGGGTTTTTTTCGTTTTAAATCTTTTATTATGACAACCGAAAAGAAAATACGTTGACAACGCATTAAAACGTGTTTCAATCCTTGCAGAAGGTGCTGGGTGTGGGGTTGAGGATGACAGTGCGCCCTGTAAAGGACAACGACTGCGTTGCGTTACGAAAAACTTGATGAAAAGGAAATACCGAAAAAATTTACATAGTGTATAAAATGTGATGAAGGAAAAGGAGAGAGAGAGAGAGTGGTGAAACTAACTGAGCAACATTTTGCAGAAGATGCGCGCGCGCAATGCAACAAATTGGAAATGAAACGGTATGTTAAAGAAACTACTCTCTTCTGCTATATTGATGTTATTCGTTGCAATTCCCATTGTTTCAATAGCTTTCCTTAACTCTCCACTCCTCCCCTTGTTCAATATTCTTGACTAGTGTGCATTTGTGTGTTTATCCTTAGTTTTTGCAGGATAACAACACATGCTGCGGCACAGTACTGCTGCAAAGCGAATATAATGCAGAAATGAGAAACGAATCGAGAAGCAAAGTAAACGAATTGTGAAGGGAAGAAACATACAAAAACATAAACACCAAGCAAAAAAATAACACACACAGTAAAGCATGAAAGCAGAAAAGAAATGAAAAAAGGACCCGCACCCGAAAATTTCACATGCAGCGCAGCAGCAGAGAAGTTAACAGCAACTCAGGCTGTTGTCCTCTTGAAGCAGCTGCTGATGGGCACGGGGAAAGCAATGCGGTGGCAAGGGCAACATTGTAAGAGCGCGACGAAAAAATCAATGAAAAATATGTAAAAAATTGCCGAAATTTTTCTATTATTATTTCTTTTTGTTTTTTTTTTTAATAAAATTTATCATTCATTTATTATTTCTTTTAATTGGACAAATTTATTTACTATACTGATATTTTTGTTTTGTTTTGTTTTGACCAATTGCAATTACTATTATTTCTTATTAGAAGCAATTAGATTTAGCCTTATTATTTGAATAAATAAATTTTATCACTTTGCTTGCACAGAAATTTTCGTTATTTTTCTTTTTTTTTAAATAAATAAATTAATTATTATATTAAATAATAATAATTTTGTAATACTTTTTTTTTATATTTTTGTATATAAATTAAAAACGCCGAAAAACGCGACGCGCCGGACAAATTTCCTTTCGAATGCACGCAACCAAGCGTCGAAGTAACACGAACGAACCGCCTCACTTCGCTTCCAAATCACGAAACAAAGATACAAGACTGAAGACTAGACAATTCTCAGTTTTCTTCATTGTTCGATGGTGTTTGATGATGTTTGATGATGTTTTATTCAAACTAAACTCCAACAAGAGACTGAATGAGAATGAAACATGCTGCGACAAGCAGAAGCTGCAAACAGCAACGTTGCCAGTGAACATAGTTTTTGATTTATCATAAACAATAGTTTGACTCTATTGACTCCTAAAACATTTTGCCTAAAATAAAAATTTCTTATTTTTATTATAAAATTTATTAATATTGTATTATAATTATTAAAGTTTTAACTCAGTCTGGCAACAACAAATGCTGCTGCAGTGTTTAATTCTCATTTCGTTTCACTCTTGCATTCACTACTCTCTCACTAATCGCGCTCTCTGTTTTTGTCACTCTTTCGCCGGCGCGCCTGTAAAGCGAAAATATAAATAAATAATAAAATGTATTAGCCCCCAATTCGATTAGATTTTGTTTTACACACCATAATGCAAACATAATTTAAATGATCAAATGAAATTTGTCAAAAATCACTTCTTACTTCACTCTTGTTTTGTTTTGTTTAATTTAATTTAATTTGTTTATCTTTTACTTAGATTGGAGCACAGTCAGTGGGGTCAGTCTGCGTGTGGGGTATATTATGCCATGCGATACTCCCTATTGTTGTTGCTGTTGTATTTTTATTGATCAAGAACTTTACCAAAATTTACACAACCAAAACAATACTTTGACAAATACTTTTTACAATTCCCTTATAATTTTCCTTTATTAATTACTAAATTGCACACACTTTAATTGATAGTTTCTTTTTTACATAAACGCGTATTGTTATTATTTTGTTATTTTGTTTAACAACATTCTGTCGACCGGCGGCAACAAAGTTGTTCTTGTTATAATATTTTTCAATGGTAAACTCTCTCATGTGTTAAGTTGCTTAATGTATCATAGGATAGTTTATTATTGTATAAATTTATCGATTCTTTTATTTGGTTCGATTGTTATGGCAGTTATCGGTATATTGTAATGCATCTCGCTCACACATCCTTTACAATGTGAAAGTGTTTCGATGAATTTGATATTAAGCTTTTGTGTTTGAATGCAGTTGGAGCAATACTAAAATAAATAAAAATAAATAAATACAAGACAAAACTATTCAAAAGGACAAAGTATTAATTACAATTAAAAACTTATCAACGACACTTATCAATGTATAATTTATAAATCAAATATAAAATGATTCAGAAATGTTAAAAAATTACACTAGAAACGGACTGGAGCTTGGTGAAGATGTTAAACAATTGTCCAGATTGTTGGTGTCGCTGCCATTACTAATGAAGTTTTTATCATTAATCGAAGCTTCACCCTCAGCGCCTAATGATTTCTCCAATAAGACTGTCAACTTATTTAAATGGAAATCTTATGGAGGCTTGCATTTATAAACTTTAAAAGTATTATTAAAATTAGCGAATTTGCCAAAAGACAGTATACAACTATTTATGTACTCCAATTTCAAGTAATGCAATCAATTTTTTTAAGAAGGAAAGTCTCAACCAAGGGCCGGGAGGCCGGGCACTTGCCTTTTGCGTCTAATGTGTTGTCTGTTCCATTGCTGCAAAGGGCGAAAATAAAGCATTTGGGGTACATCGGTTAGTGGTTTGACCAAGCGGTTCTTGTATGCCTTTAGACGGTCGTTACATCGGCTAGTTTGATAAGCGATCTGGTCATCAACTACCGCCAATCTCAATTGTCTAAGCAGGGTTGAATTTCTAAGATACCATGGGCATTTTGTTATTGTTCTGCAAGACTTGTACTCTGTTTCGTTGGGATTTAGCAGCAGTTCCACATATGGATGCAGTATCTCCATACAGGTTCAATGATTTGGCGTAGACTGTACGCTTATTCCCAAGGGAGAGTAGTATTTTTCAGTGAAGTTTGTTTAATTTGTTTCAGCAGTTAAGTAACACCAACCTGATGTGCTGGCCGAAAGTAAGCCTTTGATCCAGAATGAGACCTAGGTATTTCACCTAGATTATAATTTGCTTAATGTTTTGTAATGATCGTTACTTGCATCATCTGAAAAAAGTTTGCTGTTTCAAGAGAAGCTTTTAAAATTTCATTAGGAAGAGTCAATCTTATCCATGCTTCATAATCATTCATCTTTCATCAAGTGTCAATATTTAACAATATTAGTCAAAAAATCCGGAGCATTTTAAAGCAATTCTACCATATGTATTGTACATTCAATAACTTTACACAAAAAATTTTCTTCATAATCTGGGACTCCCCAAAACTCTCTACTTAAGCGTGCAACAGCTAATTCTTCTGTTCGTGGAATGGAGATATTTGAGTTAAGAAAGAATAAATTGTATGAAATTTTCACTCTTAAATGATCAGCAGTGTTCCTCGCCGTGTTAAAGGTTTCCGACAAAGTGTGTCATACAGGGTTATTGCGGAAAATGAATGCGCTTCTACCAAACCAATATTTCTGCATATTAAGTTCGTAAAATTAGGGCCCTCAGGGAAGCGTGCTAGCTTCTCTCCTGTATCTACTTTTTACATTTCACAGCAACATTTGCCGATGACACAGCTATGCTCTCGGTTGAGAAGACAGAGTCCGATTCAACCTCTAAATTACATCTCGCAATATATGACTGGACAATTAAGTGACACCATTTATATAATGAAGACTCTACCCTCGCGGACTCAACCCAGTGGGCGAGAAGGCTTAAACGTAAAAAACCACAAGATTTCAATCCTTATTAAACTCTCAGTATAGTATTTTGTTTAATACTAGGTAGAGCATTTGGGTACTTCGAAATCCGCTACATATTGCTCATTATTTCTAAAAAAAATGATCCTGTAACTCAATTTTGTTAGAGTTACGTACATAAAATAAGAGTTATACGAGTAGAAGTTTTACGATAATTTTCTTTTTATTAAATAACAAAGAAAAACACACAAAATGAGAAACAATAAAATACAATAATAAGTATATACAAGATGAACTTATAAATAGAAAATTAAAATTTGTCGAATACTGTAAAATATCCCGATAATAAAATATTACAATTAAATTATGTATTTTCTTTTTTCAATTTAAATACATTTGTAGTATATGATTGTTATGAATGCCTTTGTCATCTAATCCACTTGCTTGGCTTCATCTCGATTACGCTTAAAGGACACTGAATGAATCAATAATGGTGGCAAACTACCGCGCAACATTTGCAAGCGTTTGCTCTTCTCCTTCTCTGGGCGACGTAATTCACTCGACGATGTAGTCACCGATGATGAAGAAGCAGCCGAAATGGAAGCCAATGAATTTGTTGTGCCCGAAAGCATTTCGGTGCTTTGTGTCAACATGCCTGAACGCCGGAAGTGACGCGGCATAGAGTAATCATCCTTGGAGGCACGTGCAGCATTCGCAGTTTGTATGGAATAAAGACTTTGCGAGACGCGATATTTCTCAATTGTGGGAGTATCTTCATAATTCTTCGGTAAGTTACTAAATGAAATCGATGGCACTTCCGGTGTCATACTAATCTGGCTACCGGTGCCCGTAATGGAGAAAATATCTATGTCACTTATGCCCGTGCGAATATGTAGATGTGGCACACTCTTTGCAGTGCGTAGTGTGCGTTTAGCAATGGCAGGCGCCATGGCGACTGAAGAGACAATTGGACTGCCAGCACTGCCACCACCGCCAACCCCATTCAGAGTTAACAAATGTGGATGACGATCAATAAGACGTGGTCGTAATATCACTTCATCGGTAACTTCCTTTACAACTGGATTATTGGTTGTTGTTTCCTCTTCAGCAATAACTTCGAATTTCTTAGGTGAAAGTGTCTGGCTGCCTTCCGGAGAAGAATCTGGAAATAGTGTGAATGTTATACGTTTCTCGCTACTGGATTCGGCACTATCTTTGTTGGTTTGTTGTATTGGAGAAGTTGCAGTTGTCTTCGTGTTAGTTTCATTATTATTATCGGTTGCATCGACATTTAAATTTCCTAATAAAAATAAAAGAAAATAAAATGAATGAGAAATATATTTTTAAATTAAATAAATTGTTATTCTTATGTCGAAGCAATCAATCTATTTTAATTTATCTAAAAAGTACTGGTGACATTAGTTAGTCATATCTGCTGATACTGATGAATGTGAACGCGTGATGAAGAATTGTATGTATTTATGTTTATGATTATCTCTTAATTATCACTTTTCCTTTAATATCAACATTGCGGTTTAAAAATAAACTTTGTTTACACATTGCTTTACTAAATACATACGAGTATTATACTTAAAAATAAGTGTTGAATTTATTGCCATCAAATTAAAGATATGTTCACAGAGAAGTGAAGAATCAATAAATCATAAGAATATGAGCCTTATAAATTGATTCTTCTTTGCTTCAACTGAGTTCTCATATGTTTTATAATATCTCTAATCTTAAGCTATTTTGATAGGATCTATAATCGTTTGTATTTTGATTTTATGATCTATTGTACATATAATTTTTATACTATTCTAATCTCTATCCTCTGTAATCTACACTTTTTTTATGCTACTAGGCTAAGTTAATCTAATCAATTTAATCCACTTCATATTATTCTAACCTGTGTAATCTAATGCAATTTCAGAATACTATATGCTAAAATCTACTCTAGACTTATATATTCTGGAAGATATGCACTCAACACCGCAACACAATCTTCTGGTCTCCCAGCCACCCGGTACATGGTAGCCCATCAAATCAGCACTACCCCATCGCACACCTTTATTCCCATCAGCGCCAAATATATTAAGAACCTTATTACCTGTCACCTTCATACGAAGAAAGTGCAGTTTATCCACCGTTATTCTTTCATCAACCCAACATGTGAAAAAATCTGCCTGCCTTCATACTTATCCAGACAGGCATGCGAAACTTTTATCCGCCTGCGTATTGGATACACACGGTATACCTATCAAAACATTCTCAACGGATCAGACTGTCCAACATACCCTTTCTGCGGAGACAACGTAGTCACTATAAACCACATTTTGAACACCTGTCAACACTTGGAGTGCATTAGAGCTTCTCTCTTTGGTTCCGTTACCCCATCCCACTCTTAAAAAGTCCATCAAAATGTATAATTACTTTAAGAATTTCACCATAAAAATTCAGACTAAAGATGTTATTTATTGCGAGCCGAAGGCCCTAGCAGTATATATTTCATATTAGATTTAATGTTGTTAAAAAAATAAATAAAATAATAATCTTCAAATTAACTCATTTTTTACAATTTATATTTACATTTCTCCACCAATTCACTATCTACTCGTATCTATTAATCCTATTCTGTATTCTAAAAGAACATGACTGGTTGTCAAGTATTACAAGAACACCTATACTTTTCTGATCTATTCTTCTCTATGTTTTCTATATCCGAAACCATTTTTTCTAATTTATTTCATTCGTAATCTAATGTGATCTACTTCGTCATTCTATTTCAAGAAATAACAATTATCTTTAATTAAAAAATCACTGAAATTTTGGACTTTGTCCAATAGAAATTTTGTAAACGTATTTTCGTGTAAATTGGAACCGGTTTCATGAGAATTCTTTAATACTAAATAATTTCAGATATATGAATGAATCATTTAATAGGTTAATTTATATTAGGAACAAATTAAAAACATAAAAATTCGTCAAGTCATACAAATTTGTTTATATTTCATTCAACGCAAAATCAATGTTTAAAGTTCAAAGTTTCTTTAAACTATTAACTGAAATTAACAAAACATTAACAAATCTATAGACGGTATCTTTAAACTGAACACTGAAAATCAATTTGGTATATTGTCAAACGAACAAACAATAAACAACTTCAAAGTATGAATAAAAGCATTTAATGCAATTTACTTGACATTAAACAATAATAAAAATTGCAATAAAACAAATAACAACTAGACTATATAGTATCTACATATCTTTTGTCCACGATTAAATAGGAATGCGTGAGATTGAATCAAACAACTGATAAGCAGATACTTCAAGTACTACCATGTATACAGTTTGAACATTTTTCTATTGTCAATCAGTTGACAAATCAAAGTTGTAATGATGAAGCAATGAAATTCAAAGGAATACGACGTGTGATTTGTCACGTTTGGTTTAATAAATTTCCATTTTTATGTTTATTTACAGTGTACTACTGTGTAAATGTGTGTGTGTGAATGACGATATAAAGATTCGTAACATTGAGCATTGTGAAAACGTGATTAATAAATAAATGATAAATAAAGATTAAAAATAATAATAACAACACTCGATTTGTTTTATATCTAAAAAAAAAAACAAAATAAAACACATAAAATTCCCATATGTCATTGTTCTGTTTTGATCTGATCTGTTTTATTTTCTTAGCGTTTATTCTTAAAACAGATTTTATATCAAGTGCAAGTGGCTGGATATTTTTTGTTCTCAATTTTCACTATTAAGAAAATCGGTTTATCTTTGATATTGAAACTTATGGATTGAAAACAGTTGAGCAAACTAAATGCTGATACAAGCAGAAATGATATTAACCCTTATGCGGATATTAGTTTTGGCACCCTTATTCCGGACCATATTCCTTATTCAATAAAACATACCTAAAGAGAAAAAAACTCATTTAGGTTTTTTTTTACCTGCGGATTTGTGCCTTTTTCCCACCATAGCTTACGAAATCGACTATATGTTTTCAAAATGGCCATATCCCCCCTTCTACTTGGAGGTAACCTGGAATCTCATGGCTGTATACGACCAGAGATTGAAAATGTTATGCTATTTCATAGTTTTTGTTTTTTGCTCCTGCTCTCAATTTGTGAAGCACGAAGCAAAGAGCACTTGACAGAACTCCAAAAAAAAAATACTATTTATAGTCGGAATATAATACGACTAACTAGATCGATTTATTTCGCCATCTTTGGTATTGGAACGAAGTTCTTTTACGGGGCTCATTTAAATTTCAGAATAATTATACGAGTATACGTTTTCTAAGTTAGGCGACACATTTCAAACGCAGTCAGTGGTGCTTTGGATGAAGCGCTGTGCATCGAGGTTCAAACCCCAGACAATGAATTTATTTTGAATTTCTTATAAAAATAAATCATAAATAAAAATATACAAATTAGAGAAAGAGAGTGACAAAATACACTAAATAGAATCAATAGAAATTTACATATTTTTTGCATTGTCACCAGAATTAAAGGTGTATGCAAATAAGTATGTCAAGAAGAGGTTCTAATTTTGCTAACAAACTTACATCCTAAGCAAATTAAATAAAAGCTTGAATTACAGCAGGAAAAGGAACTTTGTTCCACTCGGGTATCTTACGCCACCGGAGTGATGTTTTTTTAATGAAATAAATTCCCAAACTTATTACTTTTTATTGAAAGATCTATTTATTTCTTTCATTTTTATTACAAAATTACCACATAATTGATTTCTAATCCCATATATAATTTTTTTTTTTATTTTCCTTGTTCTTTTTTTCTTTTCTTTTTTTTATCTACAAATAAATTTTTAATGATAAATCATTTGCGGAACAAAAGAAAAAAGAAATAATAACAAATCAAAACAAAAGATACTTTGTAAAAATAAATTTCAAAATGATAACTTTGCCTTATCAATGACACATGATAATTATCAAATTTCTATCAGGTTTAAATATTCTTACTATGGCATGACATAGGGCACAGAGTATCATAGAGAACATACAAAAGAAATGATAGAATGAATTTACTATTGAAAAAACTACTTATTTAATTTGTAGATTTTCAGTTATTTGAAACAATAAACATCAAATATTGGATCAACAAAACTGATGATTTAGCTTCATAAAAAGTATTGAAGATGCTTAAACTTGAAAAACTATACTACCTTATTTTTATAGGCTTCCATGCCAACCAATTTTTTTGTAATGGTAGTATGTTTAATTTATGAATTTTCACTTCACATCATATTGTGATAATTGAAAACTTTTATTTCACAAACATATCATCATATCATCATCAAATTTAGGTAAAAACCAAGCTTTCTATGGATTTATTATAACAATTACCTATGTCAGTAATTGAGCTTCTCCAATAATATTGTAATACTTAGTAGCTGTGCCCATGACTTCGTACGCGTGGTATTCCAAATATGTTTGTAATAGCGTGAGTTTTGTTAACTTTTTTCCTAATTATCAGATGTTTAATGCTGGCACGCAGCAAAAGAGCAATACATTCGAAAATCAGCCAAAAAATAGGCAACAGAATTAAAAATAAGAATAACTTTTGATTTATTAGATCGACTTCATGTTACAAGAAGCTTGCTTAAATACACCAGTAAAAACCGCATTCAAATAGGCTAAACCGTTTCTGAGATTAGCGTGCACATAAGAAAAAGGCTTACGATTTTATGTATATATAGATATAGATTGTGTATAATTTGAATATATTATGCATATAGCAATAAAAAATGGCCTTTCTCAAGAACTTTACCATAAACTTGTTTGCATAGAAACGAACGTATATCGATGTGCAATTGTCATGCTGATGAAATACTATATGGTATGTTTACTTTATAAAGTCTACGATGTTTCCTTCAATATAATTATAATATAGATATACATATCTGATTTCATTAGGTGTGCATGGTATAAAAATGAAAAAGAAAACCTTCTGTACTCTATCAACAAATCAAAATGAACTCTGTAAATGCTCCGTATTTCCTCTTTATCATTTTTATGCCACCTTATTTTTATGACATTGATAATGAAATTGCATTAAACTCAGGTGAGTTTGCTTTGTTTAATCTCAATCTTTGACGTATGCTTTTGTTTTATGATAATAAAATTATTGTCAGTTTTAACTTTCATTTGGTTTATTCAGCACTCAATTCCTTATTCGAAAAATCGGCACTAAAAATGATATGTTATGTGCTGCACTGGAATTTCATATCACCCAAAGCCCTTAATTGACGTTTCAAAAAGTTTAAGTTTGTTATTTTTTAATCATTTTTGAGACTTCAAAATTTAATTTTATTCTTTAGAGAGAATGAAGTTCCTTTTATTACTTTCGCTTATGAAAGTTTAATAAATTTTATGGTGGTGAATTTGGGATATTTTTATATTAATAATTTTATAGTCCGGAAAAGAAGTTGCATTTTGCATTTAGCAGTGTTTATTTCCATATCTAGACTGAACTATGCTCCAAAACATAGCTTTAATAATAAACACTGGAAAGGATCTCCAAATGAGTTTTACAAGTCAATTAAATTATTAAATATTTTACTGACCAGGTAGAACAATTAAAAATATCAATAAAAATTTACAAAATGATTTCAATAAAATAGAAGACTACATAAAACAATGGAAACTTAAAATAAATGTAAATAAATGTCAAACCATATTGTTTCGACTCCCAGTAAATAAAAGTAACTACGATAATAAATGTAACTGGAAAAAATTTCAAATAATTTCTGAAACTGCTAATGAACATCTGAACATTGCAAGCTCAGCCAAGTCTCTAGGAGTCCATCTTGATAGATTTTTATACTTCAACAAGCATATAAATGAACAACTAATGAAGGCAAGATATGCATTTTTTTGCCATCAAAAACTGTTTTATAGTCGCTACATAAATAAACGTGTCAATATATTAATGTACCAATCCCTCATTAGACCTATAATGACTTATGCTTGTAATGACTGGTTCAATATATCGCCCTATTATATGGAGAAAAAAAGTGCTTAAGAGCATGTACATCTCTCCACAGATCTAGTTATAGCAACTACACAAAATTTATTTCGAACCAAAAACTTTATGATGCAGCCAATATCCAGAGAATCAATAACTTCATAACTAAGCTAATACGCCAACATATAATTACCTGCATGGACTGTCCAAAAAATTATCTAATTATGAAAGCGAGGAATACCTAAACGGAACCTTGCTAACATGCTTCGTTTCCACAGAAGCTTTTCTGCTTTTGGATAAAAGAGGTTTAATGCAAAGCCCAAGTGGTATACCACCTCCACAGACGGGCCAATATCAAAGCTGTAGATTTAGACCAAATGCAACAGCAAAACTGGAGATTTGATAAAAGCATACCGTTGAAGCTGTATTCCCATTCCCACTCACCCCTCAGTCCTACCAAACCCTTTTATAATATTTTTATCTTATATTGCTAGTAATGTAATGTTTTTGTTAATTTATTTCGTTGCAATCAATGTATATAGAGGTATATATCATGTTCATAAATTATATGTACATATTAAATAACTCCAAAAAGAGAATTAATTAACAGAATACAAATTTCACTAGAGTGCTCGTTCTAGAGACAGTGTGTAAGATAGTCTGTATGTAGTATATTTTGTTTATTTAATTGTTATAATTATATTAAAAATTGAAAAATAAACAGCTTAACAAAAAAAAAAAAAAATATTTTACCGAAATATTGATATTCTTCTGAAAATTTTGAATTATTGTAGTTAATCCAATAGTTTAAGCAAAATTATGATCAATATATTTTTTAAAAGAATTATATCCATGAAATTAAATTGATTGAATTTAAGTTCTGGGTGAATGATAACCCGTTCTTATATTTCATTTAATTGGTTTTTTGATTATATATTATCGAACCTTTTGATAAAGACTGATTATTGATTAAATTTTTATTCCAAATTAAACAAACTAATTCCCAATCTTTTAATAAAATGATATCAGTATTGTAGAAGGTAAAGATATTGTCATGTACCATATGTCTCTACCCAAATTAAAAGATGTTAAACAGATATTTTGCAGTCTGTGTTCATTTTGTTCTATAGAATATTAATAACTTTTAATTTAAAGTTATTGATTACCAGAAACCATTCTTTTATCTCTTAAACTTCATAACCGTCTAGCTGGCAAAAAAGACATACAACCAAAATTTTTATGGAATTAATTATGTTTGCCGAAAGAATTTGCTTAAATTTTATCCATTCCTTAAAAACTTCAAACCAAAGCTCTTCTATCTCAGTCTGACATCTTATTTTCAGCGTAAACACAGCTCAACAATTTGGCGCAGATGATAACGAACTGGTTCAGATCTGAGTATTGTGCTGTCGAGTCCCAACTGTTAACAGATCATGATACATAGTAAGAAAGTCTTTCTATGGCGAATGGTATGAATTCTTGTCTTATATTACGCAGAAACATAAGGACTCTCTTTTTTGTCCTAAAGGAACGATAGGGTATTAAAGCTTTTAAACATTTTTACGAATAAATAAAAATGGAAAACTAAATGTCGTACAAATTTGAAGACCTAGGATCAGCTAATGATGATTCTGTAATTTATCATGGATAAAGTTTTCACTCTAGTATCAATGGGTACTTTCTCATTTTTTAAGTTAAAAAGCGGGGAATTTTAACAGAACATTTACATTCTCAACCATGTATCCAAAAATGCCATAAAAACTGAACTAAAAATAGTACAATAATTTCACTAACTTTCTTCAAATGTGAATAAGCTCTGGTGAATTGATGTTAGTTAATATTTTGCCTGGTTTTTATTACGTGTGATATTATTATTATGACTGATAATTAAAATCAGTTAAGATTAATGGCAAAGCAACTTGTTTATGAATGTAAATCACTATAAACTGATTACCATAAATTTGAAGGCAAACAAATGACGTTTATGTTCTCTAAATTGAAAATGCACTTCATATACTACAATATAAGTAATATGTACTACTACTCGTATAAATTCAATTCAAATCAAAATATGTAATGCCTTTTTTCTTCTCTATGTTATTTGTTTCTTTCAATTATGAACAACATTTGTTGATTTGAGTTTAATTAAACCTATAAATAATGAATAATAAATAATTGTATTTGTTACAAGGTCAAATATTTGATATTTTTTTTTTGTTTCAAAATGTCATAATAAACAATAAATAAAACTATTGTAATAAACATAAGTAAGTATTAAGTCTTTTAGATTGTAAATACACATATGTAAGTAGTAGGTACATATTGTACTAAGTACTATGTTAAGTATTCGTATATGATAGTATATTATATGTAGTAAGTATATTAACTAAGGTTAAGGTTATACTAATTCCTTTCGATTTCATTCATTGTGACAATTGTGACGAATGTGAAATTATCATCAAATACACTTGCAAATATTATAATTAAAATAAAGAATAGTAAAATAATAATACTTAAAAAATACATGAAGATAAGAATAATAAAATAAAATAATATTATAGAAATATGTAATGAAACAAACAAACAGAATATTTTCTTTGGCATAAATACTGTTAAAAATATTTAAAAATAAATAGAAAATCAAATGAAACTGAAAATTTAATTAAAATTAATAATATTGTAATAAGTATTTATAAAACAATGATTGCTCTTTCATTTCTAAATTAACCCTCATACTTTCCCTGCCCATCCGCTTAGGATTATCAATCAATCATGTAAGAAAAACTTAACCTTAGGCACTACAAGTGAGATGCTACTACTTCGTGTACTTTTACCACTAGTACTACCAATGTGATTATAACCAGCATCATTACCTTCCAAACGACGCAACAAACGATCCTGTTCACTTAAACGTGGCGTTGTTGGCATATCTTTATTGGGTGAATGTATGCCGGTAAGAAAGGTTTTTGTATTAATACGATTGAGCTTAGTTGGTTGATGATCTTGAAAGATTTGTGAATTGGCGAATACAGCAAGTATTTCTGGGCCTAACATGGGGACATTTGTTTGGGTCTCACGTCGATAATCTTCTTCATGTATTTTTGCACTGCAATGATTTATGAAAAAGAAAAACAAAATTTATACATAAATTAATGTAAATCAATTTGGTAAATATTTATATCTTATTGTATGTACAATACATGTGTATATCTCGAACGTCAATAGCAAGTACCAAAATTAAATTAAAGGCGTAAATGAATCGTATCAATTTCATATTATTTACAATATTTCACTGACTCAATTCATCGCAATATCACCGACAATCATATATTGTAGTACATTGAATTTATTTAATATAAAAATTAATACCTCATTAGTCCCAGTCCAGAGTTGCCACGTCCAAGTGGCTGATTACAAATTGGCTGTGGCACTTGCAATAAATTATTATTATCTGTTGTCACTGGTTGCATTCGTCCAATAATTATATGATTGCCACCATTTTTTTGAGCTGCCAAATAATCTTCATCCTCTTCAGGATTATAATTAGCTAGAATTATAGAAAATATTGTAAATATTTAATGAATTTGTTTTGTTAATAATTTGGATCATTTATAGGATAAAGTATTTCTAAAAAACTAAAAAAATTTAAAATGATAACATGTGACTATCTTAAAACCTGCAATTTATTTTTGTTACACAAACCATTGCACCATTTTTTTATGGTGCTATTTTTGAGTCAAGATCAGGGTTAGACCTAACAATTTTGTGTAGCCTATCATACCCACTTTACTTCCAAATAATACATGTGCTGATATCGATTTTGGTTGTAGACTCTCAAATGAAAAAAGCTTGGATTCTTTGAATTAGCAATGCTTTATATTAATAGGACACACTAAGAGTTGATAGGGCATTTTGAAACCTAAGAATATTACTAGTTCTAGGCCAATTGCTTTCACTAAACATGTTCTCATTCAACACGACCTCGGTCTAACACGGTTACAAGTTTTATACCATATTTTGTGTTTAACACGCTTAAATTTTCGGTATTACAGGTGTAGTGTAGATAAGAAAGCATTACTGGTTTAATGGAAAGCCAATTCAAAAGCTTGGGTATCTGCAGAAATATTTAGAGACTGAATCCTTAATTGCTTCGTACAGGAAGTTGAAAAATATTTAAAAAAGAAAATTTATACTTTAAAGCTCTTCTGCTATTGGATAATGCTTCAGGTCATCCCTAAGATTTAAACCATCCTAATATAAAGTTAAAATTTCTTTCACCTAATACAACAACACTACTGCAGTCGATGGATCAGGTTTGTACTATATTAGACGTTATTTACAATGGATTTCGGACATAACCGACAACGATTCTATTGATGTTATGAGTGCCTGGGATAAATTTTCTATTAAATACTGCGTTCATTTGGTAAATGTATCATCAAATATCTTAACAGCTTAAGAAGTCAGCATTAAATGAATGTTGGAGGAAAATCAGGCCAGTAGTTGTTGAAAGCCACAAACTTCAAATACCAGAAAGTGGACTAGATGAAATTGTAAATCTTGATCACTCAAATAAAGGTGATGGCTTCAAGGATATGACTGTCGAGGATATTCAAGAGTTGTTGGCGGACAAAGACTACGATGAAGATTTATTAATTGAAATTGCTGTGAATGATGGAAAAAATTCTAAATCTGACGACGAAAGTTATGTTACTTATGTACGTTTGAATATACAATTTTAAGAGTTGAAGAGTTTAAGTCTACAATAATAAAAATAAGTTGCTTAAAAAAAAGAAATTTTTAGTTTTCTCTGACATGATTTGAAATCTAAGAATGTAACCTTTCTTGTTTCGCTTAACACGATTTCTCTTAACACACTGTTGTACAGGAACGTAACCCAGTGTTAAGCCAGGCCCACGAGTATATACATCTGAAGAACCATTATGGGGAAAACTTTTGTATATATCCATCTCCCTTATTTGTATTAAAAGGTAACCCGCAACCTACACGATTGTGTAGAAAAAACATTTGTTTCTTTTAAATGCTAATAACTTCTCTGTAAACAATGAAACTCTCTATGACATGATAAATGCCGCTGATCTGATGTCTCAAAAGTATAAAATCACTTGTACACATCCAGCGAATAATATCTTTCAATTGGTATTTTTTTATCAAAATCATTTCAGTGGTTTAGGCAGAAAAGGATTCACAAAACATGTGTTTGCTGTTTAATCATATAGATTTCTTAAAGATTTCAATTAAATTTATCTTATGATAAATTACTCGTATTATAAAACATTATCAATGAGTTACAAGCTAAGGGGCTCGACTTGATCATATACCCACTCATGTATTCAGAAAACATCTATTTATCCAAGTTCAATACGAGTGAGTATTGCATATCTACATATTTGTATAATTGAACCTGTTCATTAGTGCCACAACACCTTTTTCTGTATAATTTAAGTTTGAAACTTGTGTTAAAACACATTTAAATAAATAAATAAATAAATATTGAAAACAAAAATAATAAATAAAGAAATAAATAATTATTTACTTAGTTAACATAAAGCAGAGGTAACATTTTTTTTAAGTAAATTCATACGATACTTGTCAGATCTTATATAATAATTAATTATTTATTAATTAATTAATTAATTGAATAATTTTTGAATTATTATACCAATTAAATCTATAATAATTGTATTGTAATTCTTCTAAAAATGTCAAAATTTATTTGAAAAAAAAAAAAAATTATTATAAATTAATGAATTTGTTGATTTTTTGTTTCAATGACTTTGTCCAAACTTTTGATTTTCAATTTCATGCACGAGTTCAATAAGAACAACAACAAAAATAAACAAAAACAAAAAAATAAATGCAAAAAATATTTATAATTGAAGGTTAAACAAAAACAAATTCAATGAAGTACTAGGTACTACAGAAGAGGTACAGAACATAAAAGAAATTAAAGTAAACAAAAATAAATTCCATCTTAAGACAACGCGTCATATCTTTCAAGCGAAGTTCAAGTGGAATCCATAAAAATCTAGAAACACTCATTGCTTAGTAATGAAGAAAATACCTTCCATAAATAAACCCTCTTATTGATTAGTCAATTTTACAACAAAATATACTTACTAACAATAATAATAAAAACAAATACTCACCAATTGATTCATCATAACAGAAACGTTCTTCGAAACAATTCCAATAGAAATCCTCCCAACAACTGAAATAAAATTGCAAAAATTTAAAGAATTTTAAAGAAAATTAATAAAAAAAAAAAATTAACTCACTTTTGGCAGCAGCGGCACATGCTGAATGAAGTTCTCCCAACAATCAAAAAAAAAAATTATGTAAAAATCCGTAAGACGAAGAAGTTCTAAGTTGTTGTCGTAGTTGTAATAATGTCTTGAATCCGAAGAGATTGTCGACGTTTAAAAAGAGAGCGTTGGATCGTTCGAATGTTAGACTTTTTTTTATATCTTTTCTTATTGATGACGCTAATTTTGTTGTTGTTTAAGTTTTTCTTTGTTTTTGTTCTCAAGCAATGCAAGAAAACTACGATGACGACGTGTATATCATCCGATAATATGCTATACTTTCTGGATTTATCTTTTATTCCGTTAATAAACGTTGCAAGCCGCTTGACGTTTTATCGGTAACTAAAATGTTTTAACAACTACTAACTGCTGTTGCTGCTGCTGCTGTTAACGAGCAACAACGAAGGCTATACAGACAACAACAAAAAAAAAACTCAGTAAACTTATACACCCATATACATATATGTATGTACATATGTACTTATATATGTATAAAGATGAAGGTGTGTACGTGCTGCGATTTCTTCTATAAGTTGGTGAGCGCGTGCGTCCGAACGATCAAGCAAACGAATGAACACCACAATCCGCCGATCCAATTGAGTTGGAACAAAAAAAATTGCGATAACGCGGTAAATTCTTTCATAGAGTATCTTGGAGTATCTTGTAGTATGTTTCAACAACAACAAATCGAAACAGGTAAGAAATTCAAAAACTGAGTACAAGTAATCAACAAGTAATGACAAAATAAGCTTTAATTTTTGTTTTCCATATAGAGAGGGGGGGGGGGGGGGGGGTACAAGAAAAAACTCTCTGGAGCTCGTGATAAACTTCACGAACACACTCGTAAATAAACACTCAGACTTTCTTAAAGGCCTCAAAACACTCACACACACTCATTCACTCACAAAAAAGATACTCTTCCCACCTTCTCTCACAATCTTTCGAATTCTCTTTAAACTTTACTACCTTGATTTATTTTTAACCTACTACTTTAATATAAAACGATAACTTTTATGAGTGGAAAATATCGTAAAATTCAAACGATCTTTTTTGTTCGTTCATTCACGTGTTTCTTGCTCTCTTTTATTAGCATCAATCCACCCGCATACATCATAATATGGCGTCCATTGATAGAATAAGACTTACTCATTCTCCCTCTGAAATACTCACGTAAACACAATAAGCTTATGTACTCTTACACGCTCTTAAGTTCTCTCTTCAATTTTATGCTCAAATGATTCGATAAGAATGTTTACAAAGCGTTTTAACGATAAGCAGAGCAATGTTTCCCCACACCCATTGCAGTAGTTGAGATCTACATAGTATATTAACAGGTGAGAATGGAAAGCGTATCTGTTTTGTTGACATCGTTCGTTCTACTTGACAAATGGGTGTGGATAGTAAAGGAGGGGATTTACTTTAAATACCAATCAATCAAATACATTTATGAGCCTGATTAGAAAAGCTGGCACTATACTGGTAGATAGGAGTATGTATTGTATTTTTGAGTCTTATAAGTTATATGGTATCAATTTTCAATCCCCATTGTCGACAAGATTTCATCACTGCGCTTATGATTTAAATTATTTTTATATTTAAAAAAAAATTAAACATACTTTTAGGTGTTTTCTGCAGTACTACTACTATTGACTAAAATCATTTGTTTTTATTTTTCAAAAATAATACAAAGTAAACTTATAAATTATAAATTTAATCAAGAATATAAGATGGTAGAAAGTTATTGAACAAAAAGCCCAAATCCCCTGAAAATGACAATTTTTTATTTGCCACGCTTGTAGTAATAATTCTATCAAAACCTCCTTACATATCCTATTTATAATTCTCAACTTACAAGCACATTGGAAATTCAATAAATTAAATGTCTAATTGCAATTGTTTGGAAAAAAAAAGTTAAATTATTCCTACTAAGTATCTTTGTATTCATGTAATAATCATTTCCAGTAATTGTCAATCATTTCTATAGAATTTCCATACACGTGAATCGCTTACAAATAAACCTCATGGGGGGAAAATATTACAAAAATTAACATTTTAAAGCTTCAATAATGAACAGGTTAAAATTGTTGTTGAAATGACCTTCATTTCTTTTTAGAAATAAATTATTGTGTAATACGAGTATACATACAATACTTAGTAATTGGTTAATGGAAAAAACTTAGTAATATTTTACAAAATACAATAAATTTTCGGGATTTTAAGATTTGATATAATTTGTTTACACAATTAATTTTTTTCAGTAGTGGCGCTACCAAGGATTATTCAAACACTTATTTTAAATGTTCACGAATTAAAAATGGTTTTGAACAAACCATGAAACCATAGAGAGAACGCTATATTTCCAGAGTACAAAATCTTCGTAACGATTGTTTGGCGAAACTTTTGCAGACAAGAGTATCGCTACCGAATCCAAAAACGGTACGAAAACGAATCACATGTCGTTCATTTTGTTGCAGCAAAAGTTACGTTTACGATACTCGCAATAGATATCATTAGCGAGCTTTATTACGAATCGAATTGAGCGAATGTTTAAGCAGAGCTAGCGTTTTGAACCGCAAAGGCTTGTTTCTGAACCCGTTTGCGATAGATTAGGCGAACGTTCGCTCTACATTCGCTGCTTGGTCCACTAGGGTATTACAAAATATTAGGTTTACATATTTAAAGTTAAATGATAAGTTTGAGTTAGCATATCTCATGATTTTTACAACCAATTCTGGTTTTTAAGTTTTATATTTAATGATAAAATAAAAACCAGAAAGACGGCTATCATTGGCTATGCCAAATATGTAATACTCTTCACGCTCATCCGGGTTACATCCAACTTTCCTTTCTTAGCATCACTAAATTCTCTCTGTTACAGTTTGAGTATCACTAAAGAACACAGTTTGAGTATCAAATATGAGCAAAGTTTGAGTGGCACTTTATTGTACCTACATTTTTTGTATGAGAGGTACACCTCCTGGTAACCCTAGGACCATGAAATTTACAAGTTTAATGGATATGGCCCAGAAACTTGTCCAAATTTCAGTTCGATACGTCAAAAAACTTTACTTATGTGGTCTGCGATACCTCCTTCTGTGTGTTACTATCTTCATGACAAACTTATAATACTATTCACTCCCGTGAAGAGTATAATAATATCACGATTTCAACAACAATATTTTTTCTAAGAAACTAAAATGTCAAGTCAAAAACTTTTTAATTGTGCAAAGTAGTTTCTTTAATTTGAACTTATGGAGGAATTAATATATTGGATTGGCCACCTCAAAGCCCCAATTTAATTGTTATTGAGAATGAGTGGGCCTATATAAAAAGAAAAAGAAGACCATATTTGACAAGAACGCATGGAATGACATTTCTCCGCAAATCCTCCAAAATTTTGTGAAATCAATACCAGGTCGATTGCAGAAAGTTACCAATGCCAAAGGAAAGATCGATTTCTATAAAGTTATGCATTTATATTTGTAGACCTTATTTTCTGATCAACAATATTTTGTCAAAATACTTTTTCCGACCATTCGGTTAACATATCTCATGATTTTTACAACCAATTGATGTTTTAAGGTTCGATATTTAATTATAAAATAAAAATAATATCACGATTTCAAAAACTTCTAAATTGTGCAAACTAGTTTTCTTAACTTCTGAAAGTTCTCGAATTTATGAGAATTAAGCAACATCAGCAGAAAGATTGAAGGAATGTTTTTAACACTGCAAATGTGTAGATTTCAGTGTAGAAACCAAACAAAGTCCATCCTGAGTTAACCGAAAGAGTTTGAAGATGAATTAAATTGCTGGCAGTAGCCGACAAAAATATATGAGATATTCAAAAATAACACTAACAACAATTAGTTGCAATACAATAAAACATAGGCATTCCTTAAGAGGATTGGGAAAGATTTACAGCTACCACACCTATTAAAACACATCAAAAGTCGAAGAAACACATTTTTTTTGACAAATATTTCGAAATGTTAAAAATTTTAATGAATACAACCTTAATCAATTTTTTTTTTTTTTTTTCTATCGAATGAACGAGGGTAAGTCCATGAGTCGTGATATTTAAATATTCTTCCCCCCATTCTGCTCAAAGTATTTTATTTAACTCAATGATTTCCCCAACAGATTTAATCATTTCAAATAATATGATTTCAGCTAGCTTTCAAAATAAACCTCTGTGTCATTGGTAAGCTGACGTGTGGTAGTAACTCTCTTTACTAACAATTATGAATGCTTGAATGCATAAAATGGGGAATCAATTCGTGGCTGTTGCATATTTGATATTAACATTTTCAGCCTGGCATTGATTTCTTTCGGTAATAAATATTTTGTATATTGAAATATTATTGCACAAAACAATAGAAAAATCATTCTTCGTATGGCCTTTCACCGAATATTTCAGACAACTTTTTGACATATCCTCGTATTTTATATAACTAGCTCTTTGGCGTCAACTCATCAAATTAACTTAAGTTAGTTAAAAAGTAGTATTATATTTTTATTTCTCTGTTTTCCAAAATTCCATTCATACTTTGTTTATAGGAAACAACAACACAAATTTTACAACCAGAAAAACAACAACCACAAATAGTCAGTAAATTGGCATTAAATTAATTTATGTTTTTCAATCTTAACGATCTACGAAAGCTTTTCAATTAAATTTATGCTGAGATTGATTTATGTTATTGGATATTTTCCAATGTTAGAGGAATGCATGCCTCAGAAAAGTGTGTCAACATTAATTAATTTAATTGAATTTATTTGAATATTTTAATTGGTTTCGTTTCTTCAATATGAAAGAAAGTTGTCAAACGAAATTTTCAATTTTATAATCCTAGAGTAGAGTGTTTTGCAAATGGAAATTATGAAGATATAAAGTATTAAATTCAACGAAACCATTCTTCAATAAAAATATTGTACGTCTGTGAAAGTCAAACGATAAGTTCAATAGACAGATTGAAAGCTATCATTGAATTTTAAATCCATCTAGACATTTCCAAGACAAAAAAAAAACAGTTGAAAGCATGGACAACAAATTCTTCATCATCCAAAACAACCATTTGCTTTACTGATTTAAAAAACATTTAATTATAAATATTTATTTTTAAAGTGAATCAACTAATTTATCTTTAGAAAATCGGGCTTCAAAGTGCATCAGACTTTAATGCTATGCTAAGGCTACTCCGCTACCCATGACAAGGGAAATGTGCAGAGGTAATTATGATACAAAAAGCCAAATAAGCCTGAGCATTTCACTACGTGATACCGTCCAATTAGTCTTTTAGCAATCTTCTCTAAAGTACATGAAAAAATACTTATACCTTGTACTAGACGTCCTGAACCATACTACCGAATTGTCAAATATACTCGAATTATGGGTGCACTTGAAGTAAATATGTTTTGTGCTGCTATCTTTTTATATGTCCACCAAACATTTCATAGAGTGTGGCATCCAGGTATGATTTATAAGATTATAAATCTTATTATGATATAAGAACGGCTACCTGCACCACACTATCCATTTCTTACACTTTACGTCACCGATCGCCACTTCTCAGTTCAACAATCGAGCGAAAACTCAAAACTGTAAGCAAATAATGCTGGGATATGCAGGAAAGCGTACTAGCCTATTCTGTATATTTGTAAGTATGCTGCTGATATGCCAGTAGGCAATAATGTTAAGGTTGCAACTAGCAAAATATGCAGATGACACAATGATAATTGTGTGATTGCATCAAAAAATGACTGAAGCAATGAAAATAGTGGTCAAATCATAAAAGTCAGTCGAAACAACATCAACTATAAAGCGGGGAAACTTTCCCCCATAATTTTGAACAGTTCCACTATCCCACAAAGTGATACTGACAAGTAACTCGATCAAGGTGCCATCGGAGGCATAGCTGCATCTGCTTCATTAGACCACTGTTTTAACTTAGCATAGAAACAAAGTTTGACTCTACAAAGTAATTCAGAAGCCGGTATGGACATATGCAATGTATCGTATCTGCCGGGAACGGTAAATAAGTCCAACATTGAGATACTGCAGAGATATTATTCTGTAACTCTGTATACAATCAAAGAATATGAAATTATATAGACTGGAAAAAATAGTCACATATCAAATTTTGGCATACCCTACAACAAATTGAGTGTAACTGTTGGGTATGCCAAAATTTGAAATAAAAAGAAGAGCTCTCTCATTGTGAGTAATTTTCCCAGTACCATTTGATAGGGATGAATTAAGTAAAATGTCAGATAGGTCAACAATCAACAAGTTACATAACCATACCAAGAATTTAGCAATAAGTTTAGGATCCATGTCTTAGATCTTCCACATAGATTATTAGATTAGATTTTAAGTTATTTGTCTAGTATAATATTATCGCTGGAGCTTGTGGGATAAAATATTGTTACCAAAACTCTTAGATTGCCTCTAGACAAATAAATTTAATTCTTTATTAAACACTTAAAATTAATTTATTTTAAGAATTTTATTATTATTTTCAAACAAAATCGTTTTCCAATGAAATAAATTTTGCAATAATATAATAAAAATATTGTATTATTGCATTTCCTGTCATCTCTTTAGAAAAAGCGTTAATTAAAACTGGAATTATTAAAATGCTTTCAGTGTTTGATTGTAAAATTGATAATCTTTTGAAATGAATCACGATGCGACTTGTATAACGAGTTAAGTCCCAACATCTACTTACTACAATACAATACAACAAACTGAAGCTGGACAATATAAAATAATTATATTGTCGGCATTTAAAAATGGTGAAGTTCAGTAATCAAAGAAATTTATTGCTTTGCCGGTAATGAAGCAACAATAACAACAATACTTTTTATAAAAACTAGAAAAAAAAAACTACAAACATATGTATGAATATGATAAAACTGACAGATCTGATCGGTCTCTCTGTTGAGAGAAACATAAACAACAACAACAACAACAACAACAAAATTCAGAAAATAAAAATTAAATTAAACTTTCAACTTTTGAAAGCGAAAATACATAATATCATACAACAATAATGCAAATGTCGTATGAGTATGTATCTCACAGATACTTCAACGCTTTCAGATACACTCCCTCATCTTTCGATTTTTCATTTTTAAGCGACTACAGAACAATTCCAAGTCAACTTCAATGTCAAACAACGCAATAAACTATAAAATAAAGGGAAACTACTATAATCGTCATCAGATCAGACATCAAGTCTTCCTTAGTAGTTAAACAAGTTTCATGCTTTCATGTTCAATTTGACTTAATTTTTTATTTTTTACGAATGGAAAAAATTCTGTGGCTGTGGCTACTTCAGAATGACTATAAAGATTTTGCAAAAAAGAGCCATAAAAAAATATAAATTTCATGGGATCACAGAATCTTGTTAAATAAAATATTTAAATTAAATTCCAGAGTCAAAGAAGCGCATGCTAGCATGGGCTAGGGCTACTTTAAAAGTACTGGATATACATATGTATGTTAAATTTTTTACATATAATTTTAATGGATTCAACTAATAAGATGTAACACAATAAAAATAGAAACAACTTCATATGGAAAATAATTTCGAAATAAACCTAATCAGCATAATTTAGATTAATCATTTAATTTAATGCTCTTCCATAAGTTTTGGAAATGTTGGGATCAATTTTCGATATTTTTTGGACCTTGAAACATTTTTCAGTTTTTTAAGGATCGAATTATAATACACTTCAAAATTTGGTAAAATTCAACTAAGAAAACCAATTTTGTTCAATATCCAACTGAAATTCTTTTGTATACTGTATATCTATCTTCTATTTTTTTTACTTTAAATTGCATGTGGTAGAGGGAATTTTAGTTTGATTTATGTGTGTCATGTGTGAGTATATTTATTTGATTAAAATGTCAACTTCCATTGAGTCTGTAGTGCTTTTCAAACTGTTAGCTCTCAGATTTTGTTCGAGTGAGTTTTTTTGATTAAACTGTCGACTGCTGTTATGCTTCTCAAATTTTCTACTATCAACGACATGGATGTACTTTAAATTACATGTTTTAGAGCGAGTTGAACGGAAGATATTTCATCTATATTTGATGTGTAGATAGGAGAAGAAAATCGATACAAAATGTCTTCTGTCAAATGATCTCGATACGAGTATATCAGTTAATTATGTCAATATTAATAATTGATTTGTTTGATTTTTCAAAGGTAAAAAAAGAGAACAGCATCACGCACTAACATCACGTGGGGAGCGTAACAAAGCATGCCGGGTACGCTAATCTATATATAAAATCGTAAAAGTCCTTTTGTCTGTGCACGCTAATCTCAGAAATGGCTTAACCGATTTGAATGCGGCTTTGACTGGTGTATTGTAGCACGCTTCCTTTAACATATAGTGTTTATGTAATCAAAATCGGTCTACAAAATCAAAATAAATTAAATTTTAAATAAAATTTGACTACTGTTACCAACTTATTGGTTGATTTTCAACTGTTTTCTTCTTTTCGCCAACGCGCCAACATTAAACAGCTGATAATTAGGCAAAGCAAAAGTAAGAACATATTTAATATTGAAAATGTGTTATTCGCAGGCACAGCTATTTGTAATATAAAATTTGGACGGACAGATGAAGAAATATAACTAACATATGTATAGCTGTCACATAAACCATAAAAATCTTTGGAGAGACCAAAACTAGACGCTTTTCTTGTTGGTGAATATTTCTTATTCACTGTACTACTTACTTGTACGAGTACTTTATGTGATTGAGGGCCTTAGCTTTGATTTCATTTATTGTTCTTATTATTTTTGTTTTTGCTTTGTGTTCAACCAACCAAGTGATCACCAACATGTTAAATAACAACAACAACAACAAATAACAACAATTATATTTTACTTATCCATTATTGTTAAGGCACTAATTTTATTTCGTTTATTTATTTAACATTATTTATTATACCCTGTATCTATAAATAGGTATAAGGGTTCATAAAATGTGTGGATATGTATGTAACAATCAGAAAATGGGAATCAATACTACCTATGTTAATCTATGAAGAAGAAGAACAGAATCAATCGGTACGGGCGAATGCTAGTCACAAACTATAATAGATGGAAACCTAAAATTTCGTCCCGGGACATACTAAGTTTCTTTTTTTTAATTTTGCAGTGGTCCTTCTCTGACCCATTGAAAGGAAAAGTTATTTTTTGCAAATAAAGGCAAAAACCCTAGCAATAAATTTTCCACCTTTGCAAATACTGTAGAATCTGGAAAAAGTTAACCGAAATGTTCCAAGGATAATTAAAATTTTCAAAATATTAACTTTTCTAAATGGTTTTCAAAATTGGAAAAAATACGATAATAAACAAGAGATGGCTACTTTAGATACACTATAATGCAAAGCAAATCGTTTTCCGTGAATACCTTGATTGATTTTTAAAATCTTCACTTTCTGCCAAACAAACGGTTGGTTTAAAAAATTGATACGCTCAGAAAAGTTAACTCAAATTTTAGAAGTTAACTCAAAAGTTAGAGCGTTACGTGGACACTGAAATTCGGTTAACTTAACCGAGAGATTAATTTTTGCACGAGTTAACTTCTCCGCGATTTCACTGTACTTATCAATACAGCATACAGTTTACACTATATTGAATAGATTGGCTTGATGTTAGTAACTCATAGAATCATATTTGGAAGACATCATAAATTATATGAAACTAATCAGAATGAATTGTATAATCGATTAAGCTAGTATGTCATGTTGAATTATTTTTTTATAGACTCCTTCCAGTTATATCTCATATTCGGGAGATAGCGCAAACCCACACTACAAGGTTTTTAACCCAGATGCCATTGCCAGTTTATCCTGCTAAATGCCACCGAAACGCAATCGCCTCCGACTCGGTCACACTGCCCTTACTCATCAACACATATTTCGCGACCTAAACAATATTGTAACGACGTTGCAACTGTGCAGCACCTGCTTTCAGGATGCAATGGAACACAACAAGTTCGAAATCAATCCAAAATCAACATGGTAAAGCTCCTGGGTAACCCAACTGTCAGCAACATAAACTTGATCTACAATTTTTTTAAATCCATTTAATTGGAAAACCTTATATACATACATAACTATTAATCTCATACTTCTATTTAACTTTCATAACCACAGTACTTATAAATCTAAGAGCTAAAAGCCAAGGCAGCTAGTTCTCTTAATAATATGTACATATCCTACTTTTGAATAATAATACTTAATAATATTAAATATTCCATAGTACTGAGGAGGAGTATACAAAAATTAAGATTCTGAGCTGTGTGTAAGTTTTGGTAACTCTTATTAACATTGTCAATGATATCTTACATGTTTCAACTTCGATTGGGTAGTAGGCAGTACAGGGAATATGATAGTCGGCCAAACCTGTTTTGTTTATTTTTGCAAACCGGTAGATTGTTCATTCTACATTTTATATTCGTATAGATATTTAAGGCTTTGTTTGCTTAACAATATATGTACTTATGTATGATAAAATTTCAGAGCGTATCAAAAGTTGCCATCAACAACAAAAACAGCAATTTTAATAATATTGTAAAAACAACTACAATAACGACAACAGAAAATCACATGCTCAAAAACTGATCGATCCGATTTTGTGTAGTATGTACATACAATATACTTATTGAATGAATATTGACCACATTGAAAAACAAACTGAAAAAGGCGGCCAAATGCCCGCGGTCATTGGCTTAGTGTAGTGGCTCCACTTGGCTTACGGCCGTGAACGTGTTCATTTACGGTTATTGACATCTATCGATTCTATGGGGGGCAAGTGGATATATGTCTACTAAATGCATTTTAACATGATCTTTTTTGGTAATTTTCCATTGACGTTATTAAAACTGCATAAAATTCCATGAAATGGAAATGAAATTCTTTTTCGAATTAAATTTATTGTTAATTTTTATTATATTGAATAAATAACAACATCAAAGCAATTAACACAATTTCTTTTACAATTCAAATAAAGTATTTTTTCTTATAATCTTTTTATAAGTGTTAATAGAATATGCCAATATGCTGAAGTGTTTTTTTGTATTCATTTCTTTAATTTTTCATAATTTTTTTATTTTATTTTGTCAAATCGCATGACATCAAATAAAAAATAAACAAAAGACAAATTATCAGAGCTGATGTCAAACAATTTACAATTGATAATAACAAAATCCAACAATGCCATAAAATGAAATTTATTTCAATTTATCAAAGTGTCACTCACCATATATTGATTATAAAGTTAAGAAGGTGGAATCGGTAGCTGAACAATCTATTTATTCTAATGGAATCAATGAAATGTAAAAATCATTTATAACTCATCTTTGTAGAGAATTCAAATAATTGAATATGAGAATCGGAATCAATTTATACTTAGAAGATTTCATTTATAAGTCAGTACAACTCTATAGTTATTGAACTGTGTGAAAGTAATCTTTAACCTTTGCTATATGGATACATCATAGTGATTGCTCACTCAAAGCAATTAACTTCGAAATGGTGAACACGTTTACCTACTTACGCTTTGAACTGAGTAACAATAACTCATTAAGCATCACAATCGTTGAGAGAATTCAAGGAGCTAACAGGTCATACTCATTACTTATAAGGCTTTTCATATCAAAACTTCTTAACAGATCATGAAAGATGGCTTTATACAAAACCATCGTCAGACCAGCCTTATGTTATAAATCTGAAACATGGACAATAAGTAAAAAAGGCAAAGCAAAATTGCAAGTCTTAAAGAAAAAAAAAAAAAAGAAAATACTTAGAACATTTTTTGGTACAGTTTAAGATTCATATGGTGAATATCGTATGAGATGAAACGACAAACAAAACTATGTAATTCATAAAAGGCGAAAATATCGTACTACGTTACACAATGAATAAGATGCCTTGGCCACGTAATGAGAATGGGTACTTCGAGAGCAGAAGAAAATTGTAGATGCCATGGCATTCATGAACAAAGCAATAGGCAGACCAAGATCGAGATGGATCGATAAAAGAGAAGAAAATTGGAGAGGGACAACAACGAATCGGTTCATATGTAGGTTTCATGATGATGATGATGATGATGATGGTTCACTCTTCCCATACTTATTCAGTGTTTTTCAAAAAAATAAGAATCTACTTTGTAACAACCTTTCACCATTGCGTTAGATCGAAGATGATGATGTCATAATAATTTGTATCAATCGATTTAAACACATTTGTCATCTTTAAGTAAATTTCTGAGCATAGTTGTTGCTTTTCTATTAACTTTCCATTAAGATCAGGTAATTAGTATGATCCCATTATGATTCATTCCTGATTCATAATTCAAGAGAATTATCTACTAAGATCGCGCTTTTTTTTTTGTATTGATATTCACTCAAGCAACGCATTAATTTATTATGGGAAGACAACAATAAAATCATTGAACAATGAAAGCACACACTTCCTTTGAGTATTAATTCATTCATTCATATACATACGAGTATGTGTGTATGAATTTCAATAATTCTTAAGAAATTCTCAGGTAATTCAATTATTATTTAGCATAGAGATGGCAATACATTGTATTACTAAATAAACAATAAATGGAATTTGATTGGAATAAAAATCTGATTTTAAATCTTTGAATGATTTATGTATATTAGAATTATTCAAGTTGACTTGGTGAATAATTAAACAAATCTTATTCAAATGCCAAAGTTTGAGTGTACAAAATATCTTGAAAATTATGAATAATGCATATTACGAAATCTACGCAGGCATTGTTATAGGGCTTAATCGATTTATTTAAGTTAATAACGATTACAAATCTAAGATTAACTTATGGAGACCACTTACAGGAAATGTGTGAAAATTGAATAAAAGGCCATACACTAAGCTTCTGCCCAGCATACACAAAAGCACACATGATATTCTTATTCGTTCCAATCGGGAGTGAAATTCTGAAATAATATAGCTGTACTCGTACTCTAAATGAATTGGGGAATGAAATCAAGAATGCCACTATGGCTATTACTAGACCGCATCTATCTGGTGCTCTAAATCGAAGATTGTTATGGTGCAATGTCTGACTTGTATCTATGTTACTGGAGCTATAAGGTCTGCTCCAACAGCTGCCTTTGATACGCTAGTGATACTATCGCCAATCCATTTGTTTATAAAGAAATAGGCACTGTTCTTTTATGGCAAAGCTCATCCTAGTAAATGAAAGTGACTCGGTAGGTCTCAAGACATCTGTCAGACTAAATTCAACTTTAAACAAAATTTTGAAGTTACGTTTCCTGAGCTTCAGTGAAAACAGTTAAGACCTAAGCCCATTCCTGACTTTGATGTGTGGTACACAGATGGTTATAAAAAGAGGTCCGGTGTTGGAGCAGGTGCCTAAAAAACATATATTTAGCAGTATGGGCCATAAGAACTTAGTTTATCAGTCAGAAATTCATACATGAGAAATATGCCACAGGGAAAAATAAAGTGTCTGTGTAGCAAAGCTTCACTACAAGCACTCAATGCTTTTGAGTTTAATTCGATGTTTCTTTGAGATTGCTTGATGACTCAAAAGACTAGCATCGAACAATCAACACACATAATATTGGTACCTGTACAAAGTGGGTATATTGGGAACGAAAAAAACAGATGAAATTGCCGAAAAATGATCTACAAACGTACTCATTGCATCATACTACGGTCTGCTTTGGAGTTTGAAGAAAATTAGCCTCAAATAATGGCTTGATGACAAATCGTTTCACTATTGGGTAGAAACACAGAATTTTAGAGTGGCTAAACTCCCAAAAGCCTATACTGAAACAGATTAAGCGTAGGAAGTGGTCACACGCTAAGAAAACAGCCAGAAAGCATCACAAGAATGTCGCTTGAATGGAACTCGCAAGGAAGCAGAAGCCGCGGTCGACCAAAGAACACCTGGAGAAGATCAATCTTGCGGGAAATATCTGACGTCAACACCACATGGGATGGCGCTTAAATAACAGCCCAGAATCGTGTGCGATGGAGAAGCCTTGTGGAGGCCCTATGGTCCAAACTAGGAGTTTAAAAGGAATAAATAAAATAAACTCCCAACTAGATCAGGAATTGCTGGGACTGACACGGACATGAATTCGGACAGTTTTAGGTTTCTTGGTAGGACATTGCAGAGTAATGAAATATTTACATAACATGCGGATCAGTCGTAGGGATTTGTGTTGACTGTGTAATGAAGGTGAATGATGGAAACCAGTACTTAAAACTAGTTGAAATTGCAAATTTGTCTTCGAAGAAGATCTTGGAATTCCTGATAAATACTGTGATTACGGCTCAGTTGCGACCGCAGGGACAAGGTCTAGTTCCCGCTCTTCCCCTAATCTAATCTAAATAAATTTTTCCATTAATAAATGTTTTTGTAGTATGCAATTTATTCGTTTTTTCTTGGCCGCCCCTCTGAACGAAATCCTAGCTACGCGCTAGACTCTCCTTTATTCAAAATACATATCATACTCGTATACTATCATTGCCATCTCGTTTAACAAGTTTTCTAAAATGATTTTACCAAAAGTATTCATTAAATGCAATCAAAATCAAAAATCTTAGACGATCCAATTTTCGATAAAAAACGAACTATAATTTTTATGTTTTTATAATTCCATGTCTATTGATTGCACTACAATTACGACTTATACACTATTGTACAGACAACAGCAGACAACAATTTATTTTTCGAGCAATGATGATAAATACTTGAACAAATATTGAATTTACAATTGAATTGCCAACTAACAGAAGAGTAGGTACTATTTGTTGTGAAAACTTGAAATTGTCTATGACGATTGGTTCGGATCCGGTTGCCATCCATATCGAAACAAGTGGGAAAAAAATCGTGAATGCTACAAAAAAGCATTTGGGTTAAATGTTTAAGTAAATTGATTTTAATTATTTGTATTTATTGCAAATGAATTGTAAATAAATGTATCGAATGAGAAGATCTTTGAAAAATAGAATAAGGAATGAGGACAAGTGATTGAGAGGAATAAATTATAATAAATTTAATAAAAACTTAAAGAAATTCAAATTATGAAGAAAAAAAAAAATTTAAAATTATAATACAATAGTAAAATACTTCATGGTAGTGGAAATGTAAAGAAACAACTATAGGGATCTTAAGAAAATATTGTACATGGGCATAGTTACAATAATAAGGTGAAGGGTGTTAAATCTTGTCTAATAAGTGGTATTTTAAGAAACACAGGCATGTGCCAGAAACCTCTTTCAACCTTATTACAATTCTCTGATCCCAGATATCTCATTCGATGGTATTTCAGCAAATAAGTATGTATAGATCCCAGTTCTTTATACACAAAAATAAAGTCAATTGAACCATCTGAATAGCCTTCACAGCACAGCAGAAAAAACCTCTAATTGACAGTGAGACATTTAAAGTTTTATTAACTTGTCTGGTGTGAATTTTATCTCAAATGAGGCTTGTTGTTATTTTTATGACTTTCACAACAATGTAAATAGGTATTATCACTTTATTATGTTGTTTGAGACGCATAGACAAAACCATGCATAGGAGAACCCTCAAAGTTTGTCCGTCCGCTGCTTCATACCACAGGTTTTGACGAATTTTCTTCATGATGTTCCCTTATCCTTATTATTTGTTTTAAAATTGAAACCACCTGTTTTAAGGAAAATCATGTGTTAGCAGACCAAAGTTACATTAATTTTTATTATATTTTCATTAGCCTCCCATCTTTAAAAACGATATTTAGGTCCCGAAAATCCTCATCACACATTTATCATTCTTAGTCAAACATAAGTTCTTGAGATAATCTCTTCAAAAGTCAAAAAATTGTGTTAGAAATCATGACATCTTATCAAACACACATAGTAAAACATTTTCACACTTCAACAATAGATAAAGATAGAGAAACCTCGAAGATTATATTTATATAATTGTGTGTGTGTTTGTGTCTAAAAATATTGTCATTGTCTCACGATCATTTATCTCAATTTTAAGTTAAATTTTACCAAAGATCATTGTTTATAATTGTATATTTTACAAGAACGGTTTTTGTAACACAACCTATAATAACCATAAATTGAGAAAATTGCTCAGTGCTACAAGAATTCAATGTTGAACAACAAGAAAACCGGTGAAACAACGTTTGACTATACTAGAAAGCTGACAGATAGAGCCAAAAGTCAGGTTAGTAATTTACAGATAAGTAATTTGCCGTTTCATAGATACAATAAATACGAGTACATATGAAACTTTGTGAGTCAGTTAGTTACACAAAAAATTGTATTGGAATGGGGGATTTTCATGAAACATTCATTAAGCAAAGCATATTTTGCAATAAACTATGTTATAATATTCTTGGGGCAAAATGCTTTCATGGTCAATCGAACTAAATAAATTCATTCATATTATATAATTGAAAGGGTGCTCAATCGATTGTTCGTTTAAACGAAAGAACTCACGCACTCATAACTCTTAATAATAACACTTGATGATCTCCTTCGCACTTTTAACCGTCAAGATCAGAATTTTCAATGCATTCTCCGAATTCACAAACACTACGCAAAATTCTCAAGTGCGCGTTCTCAATTACAAGTTTATAATTGTATATTTTATTTTATATTTTTATAATTCACTTTGTTGTATCTTGACAAAAACCGTTCACTTTTTTTTTCCTATTATACTAGAGAATGAAAATGTTTAAAGGCTATTTTCGGCTTGAACAAAGATCATATGCCCTACACTTACTTATGTAGTATATTCTATTGTATTATTATTGGTATAATCTTTATTGCTTTTTTATTGTAAGATCAATAACACATTTTTTGTTATGAGAAACAATGAAAACAATCATAAAATGATTGAGACTTAATTTTATCAGGGAAAAATCAACTATATATTGTATAATTATTTTAAATTAATTCGAGTTTTTGTTGTCATTCAGTTTTTTATGATGATTGTGTTGATTCTTGATTTTCGGGGAAGTAAAGTATGAATCATTTTGTTATTTTAAATTACAATAGAAAATTTAATGATTTAGAAGAAATTATTGTATTAATTACAAATATTTAAAATCATTGCATAAGTGATTTGCCTATAGATGGAACTTTCTTAGTATTTATGAACTATTTTCAAACCTATGTTATATATTGTACATAGTTGTTTATAATACATAATCTAGAAAAATTTATAGAGTACTATTCAATTTATTGAATTCGACCATTCATGATCATTTGAAACGCTTAGGTTTTATCTCAAAGCTGGACATACGTTCTCACGGAAAGAAATTTGTTGACGTCTGCGATTTGCTTTTCAAACGGCAATAAAATGATCTGATTTTGAAGCGCATTATCACTGGGGATGAGAAATTGATTGTCCACATATAGCAATGTTAAATGCAAGTAAAAGAGAATAACTGGCTCAGAGCAATTCGAAATATATTCGAATATTCATCAAAAAATGGTGCTGCTATCTGTTTGGTGAGATATCAAAGGAATTGTGTTGAATGATTCACTTAAACAGAAAAGGCCAGAGTTGGTCAATAGAAAAGATTTAGTATTCCACCTAGATAATGCAGGACCTCATATTTAATGGGGTTTACTGCCAAACCCACCATATTCTCCAGATCTGGCACCTTCCTTATTACCTGTTCCGGTCTCTACAAAACTTTTTACATGGTAAAACTTTTACTTCAAATGAGGAATTCAAAATTCACCTGTATCAGTTTTTTGCCAGCAAACAACAATATTTTTATGAAAAGATGCATGGAAACATGCTACTGCCAGATGGTAAAATTATCGTAAATAAAAATCATAAAACAGACTTTCTGAACAACCCAATAGCTACAAGGCCTTCGACTAGGTTATTTTAAAAAAGGTTATATTGAATTGGATAGGAATGAAATTTTGATGAAGGTGGAGGCTAGACAGCTGAGATCCAGTATTGTCTTGGCAATCATTTAAAAGGTGTTTAACCGTGAGAATGTTCCCGCATAATGGCAGGGTGGGCAGTTTTTTTCTTCTAGGAGTTGTTGACGAGTTAATTTGATGTGACCAGTTGTCAATAGGACAAAAGTATAACATATCCGACGATGGCAAAAGGCAGGGAAATGGAATAGAGTTTTGCCAGAATAAGTGATCCATCTTATGTTAATGAATACTGTACAATTCATCATGAAAAGACTTACTTATATATAGAAGCAGAGCCGATTCTTTGAAATTTCGTTAAAACAAATCTGCCTGATCATTTGATGAATGATTGATTGAGTTGATAAATAGGCAAACGGAATCATTTGACTTTAGTTATGTGAATTATGTTGTGATTATAATTTCTATAATATTTGGTTTCAACAGGACCTAGTTTTGAAAGCTAATTATCTCTAGAAATCACGATTGGTCACAGAGATCGTGCATTACCATATAACAGAGTAGACCATTATTCTAAAGCCATACCAAGTCAAAGATGTAATCGAATAAGACGAACCAAGACTAAGCCCTTTTAGTCATTGCTTCGAATAAGCTTGTATCCTAATTTAATGATAGTCTAAAAGCTGTTAATAAATAAATGAACTAAAGTCATGTACATAAGTACTGCATATGTCTCAAGACTTAAACTTCGATTTGTTCGAGTAAGCTATCGAATTTGGTGTTGAAAGTACCCATTAACCGGAAGTTATTGTCAAATAATTTTGTAATCAATCCTTCAGTTTTTTTTTCATAATTCAAATAAAAGCTCGGAAGCCTTATATAACAAAGCATTCAGTGATCCCTTAATGCTTCTCATGTTTCAACAAACAGTCTCTAATAATCTTTATGTTAGACGAAAATAACTTTAACTCGTAGTTTCCACATTTCTCTTTTGTTTTCTATAAAAATCTGTTGGTTTCTTTTCTGCATTTCGATCATCTCCTTCTTCTATACAAAGCCGCAGACGCACACGCGCACTAGCACTCGCAATCTCTCGAATTTCACCATAAACAAGTTGATTTTTCTCTTTCTCGTAAAACACTTTAGAATATTTTCACATTAATTTTCTTTTTGCGCAAACGCACAATATTATTTTCCTTTCTTTTTTTTTATTATTTAATATTTATTTTTAAATCACAATCCGGATTTAATGAAAATATTTTTGTTTTCTGTTTCGTTGAGCGTGAAATGACATTTAATTACACATAATTGCTGTTTATATAATATATCTTTTTAATTTAATAATTCCATCTCAGCTTAACGAGATACATTTTTTATAGCATGCGATTTTTTTTTATAAATTTAACATACATACATTTCAATTTAACAACAATAACAGTTGACAATATAACAATAACAATAACAACAACAATAGGCACACGATTTACGATACACGATTCATATGCGATCAAAATAAAAAATAAGAGGCACGAAAAAGTTAATCAAACAATCATATGAATATCGAAAATTGACTTCACGCACGTTTACCAAGTTCAACAGTCGTCGGTTAACTGACGTTCAAAACAGTTCGGAAGTTGTTGGCCAGAAACAGGCGACAACTGCATGGCTTAGCTTTGCATTAGGGTGACCAAGTTATTGTACAAAAACTTTGAATTGTTTGGAAATGTGAAGCTTTTCAAGGGAATTTCATTATGGAGATCAATTAAAAAGTTATTCAAACATTAACATATGATATTATAACTCAAGATTCAAGTTAACTCAACTTATGATATAACATTGTATATACAGATGACCTATTGGTTTACAATTCTCAAGTTTTTGCCAAATGATATTACGTATGTATGCCATTAGCATCTGAATAAACTGTTTAGAACTTCAGGAAATCGAATGAAAGGTCTAACGGCCAACTTCATTTGAGTCAATTGTTCTATGGAAGCTACTAGAACTCAGCAAGTGTATAAAGAGATCATTATTGTAAAACAAAAATAATGCGGAATACTTTCATCAAAAGTCATTCAATTTACTCTCTTATTTTCGATATGGGATATTGGTCTTAATAAATAATTGTTATGAATAGAATTATATGAAAATAACACAATATCCAATGTATTACTCTTTAACAAAAAATTATATGGTCACCTTAAAAGATCTCTCTTTCTCCACAAGACAAAAACAAAAATAAACTTGAAAATTTGAAACTCCATCATGTTGTTGTTGTTATTGGTTTTATTATTGTCGCTTATGTTAACATGAATGAACTCTCTTGAGATATTTTATGAATTCCATTAACAAAGCACAATATCCAATCATTATTATTTTAAAGACAAAACTTACCACTGTGCAAAAAGACTTCAAGACAAACAACTGAAGCGAAACGATGTGCAAATACAATATTAAAAGAATCTCATAAATAATTAATAAACCAACTGATTTATGTACATTTATAAAAAGTATATTCATACATATATGTATAATAAAATAAATAAGGAAATACAATACTTATGAGAGTACTTATGTTTAAAAATAAATAAATGTTCAATTTAACAGAAACAAAATAAGCAGGAATTGTTTATAAATTTACGGGAAAACTTATCAATATTAAAATGGAAAATACCAAATAAAAAGAAGTATCATGTATGACACACTGTAAATCAGATTATGATTACTAATTTTAAGAAAAATTTACTTAAATTTTGGTACACATAGTTCATATATTTAATTTCATTTAATTTAACATAAATTTAAAAATTGTATAGAAATTCATTTAAATTCAATTTCTGTATTGCATCAAAAAATAATATTTATAATAAATAATAGAGAAATGTGTAATGAATTTCATTAATTTTGTACATATTTAAATTTCGCATTTCAAATTTAAACCGCTCTTCGCTCTTGATATTAAAATAGTGTTTGAAAATATTCATTCATTCAAGAGTATACAACACTTGATTAGTAGTTTCGATAACAATCGATAATATTTGCGAATAAAGAAATAGCATTTTTTTGATCGCTCGACAACACTGCAATACTTTTTCGCTCGACCTATTTTCGCAGAAGTTGTGCTGAAAAATAAAGAAAGAGAATAAAAAAAGGCAAATTGTTAATAATAATAGTTAATATTGTATAGTATTTATTTATATTTTTTTGTTTGATTTTCTGTTACAAATGTGCACAAAATGAAAGTTACAATAAAATCATGGACCGGAGTTGCAACATGGCGTTGGATTGCAAATGATGAGAATTGCGGCATTTGTCGAATGTCCTTTGAGTCGACTTGTCCAGAATGTGCGCTGCCAGGTGACGATTGTCCTTTGGTGTGGGGGATTTGTTCGCATTGTTTTCACATGCATTGCATTGTCAAGTGGCTTAATCTGCAACCATTGAATAAACAATGTCCAATGTGCCGCCAAAGTTGGAAATTCAATATACATTAGAAAATGTGAAGAAGTAATCAAAAGCAAGAAGCATCGAACAAACGTTAGTTAATATTGCAAAATCATAAATTAAAGTGAATATTTCCGAAAATACAATACAAAGGCAAGGAGAATTAAGTGTAAAAGAAAAATACAAAACAAAAAATTACAAATTAAAAAAAAAAAAAAAATATGGATAACGAACGTCAACACGCGTTGTCGACGTCATCGACTGCTACAACTACGGGCCTTACTGGACTGCCACCACTGCCTAAAAGCCTTAGCGCTGCGGCAACAAACAGCGTTTTGGGACCTCATGTTGCTGTCACCACTGCCGCTGCTATTGCCGCTACGCGTTCAAATACATCATCACCACTTCATCCTGGCGCTCAATATGCGTCTGCAAATGAACGCGAACTTTTTCTCGGTCCATCAACATCTGCTGCCGCCGCTGGTCGCAATCGTAGTTACAATAATGGACATAGCCAGCAACGCCACGGCAGCCTTTCGTCAACACAGGAGTCACTCAGTGATCGCGAGAGCGTGCATAGTCGCGCCTCATCAACGCACAGCAGCAGTCATCATCATACGCCCACCAATAGTGATGTTGCAACTGCCGCCGCAGCAGCTGCAGCCACTGGTTCCACACTCGACACACAGCTGGCCATTTTGCGTCGAGAAATGTATGGGCTTCGTCAACTAGATCTCTCATTGCTCTCACAATTGTGGGCATTAAATGAATCAATACAGGGCTTTCGCGTCTTCCTACAGGAGCAAGATGCTTTATCGCCACCATCACGTTCACGAACGCCATCCGATGCAAATTCATTGACATCAGATGAGGACGATGATGATGATGAATCGTATCCAGTGGAACCGAAAATGTTGACACAACCAGTTGTGCCCACAAAGTTGCCAACAGGTTCTACAACATCGCATGCATCGACAAGTTCGACGTCAGGTACGTCTGGCTCATCATCGGCAGCTTCGTCGATGAGCAAACATCAGCAGCAGTTGAACCAACAGCTGCAACAACAACAACAACAGCTTTTACAACATCATAATCATCATCGTCTGCAACAACAGCAACAACAAAGTAAACACCATCAGCAGCAACAGCTCCATCATCACTATCAACAACAACGTGCTGCTGGTGGTGGCTTAGGTATTGCGCCTGCACCACCGCCACCAGCTCAGCACAAAGCACATCCACAGTTGCCGCGTATATTGCAGCAACGTATGCGACATGCACCACCACCGCCGCCGCCATCGCGACCAACATCGAAGGCCTCATCAAACAGCAGCAGTAATCACAGCATTAGCAGCGTAAATCAGCTTCAGCAACAACAACTGCAATACCACCACATAGCACAGCAGCAGCAGCAGCAACAGAATCATAAACATCAAACGCCACAACAACGACCCGTATGACAAAACCCGTTCTTGGATTAAGCAAATGGCTTGTCTTGATCCAAGTATACGGTAATCGCTATATTTAGGCCCCACAATGTGGCAGAAGTTGCTGCTGTCATATTAACAAAAAATGGCGCAGTTTGAAAGCAGTTTCCGAGTCAATTTTTCGCTCCGAACAACCCAGCGTCAATTCAAGAACATTAAAAATACATACATATAAAACTAAAATGAATTGAAATGAAATAAAGCCTCTTGCCATCATTTCTTTGAAGCCACATATACTTATTCCTTGCGCGATTACGAAAAAATTATAAAGAAACACAAATTTTTTTAAATTCTTTTACGTATTTTGAATTTAATATTGAAAAAAAATTTATACTTATATGTAGAGTAAAACAAAGAAAAATTAATCAATGAAGGAAACATTTAGACACAAAGGATGAGATCCATATTTAAACTATTTGCATATACATATGTATTGGTATTTGTATATTACACACACACACACATTTATATATATTTATTATAATTATTATTACTATGATTAGAGACACCAATTAATCGCTTCATATGAATATTTCGCATCGAATTAATAAAAATAAGGAAAAAATAACAAAAATTGTTAAAGAAAGCAGAGAGAAAGAAAAAGTAGTTAAGCGCCCTCAAAGAAGAAGCAACAGCAAATTGCATTTGTTAACCAAACAGAATTTGTTTCAAATTAATCATACATTACATACTTACATATAAACCAAAAAAAAACTCAAAACTATATCTTCTTCTATCTACATGAGATAATATGTATTTGAGGAAAAAATACACTCTTCCTAACCTTACCTAGAAATATACTAGAAAACTAAAAACTATTGAATACTAAACTCTTGGCCCAAAACGTTTAATTTGTCTATTAGATTTCCTTTTTATTTTATTTTTTTTTTTGTTTTTTGTTAAAGCGCCAATGCAAATCTAAACAATAATTAATCGTTATTTAAACAAATCATTATAATAATAATATTATACAAATAAACATTAAACATAATTACATAGTTAAACATATTGAACAAAACAAATAGCAATTTACTATATAAAAAAACATACATATATTATTACCTAATTATTATTATTAATCTAACTTAACTAGTGTTGATTTTAGTCCAATAAATCATATACACCTACACCTAAACACCTGTAATGCCATTTACATCAATTCACAACTGTCTCTTTCTCACATGTGTGATCAATGCAATTATCCTATTACCTGTAATTCCAAAAAATAAGTTATTATTAAAAACGATATCATACTTATGAGCATAAAATCAGATTGTGTAAATGGGTCATAAACTCAAAAAAAAAACTCCGCCTAAACGAAATCCTTGAGTGAATGAATTAGACAAGAAGTGAATAAATCTTAGGCCAAACCTAAACTAAACTTATATAGGTAAAAAAAACATCATATCTCGTACTAAATCTATAAACAATTATTACTACTACATACGATATTTAATGAAATACATCAACGAAAGAAATTATTATACATATATTAATATTTAATAAACTATTTAATTTATTTAAAAACAATTATAAGAAAGCAATGAGAAAAATAGAAATTATGTAGTTACTCAAATGGAAAAGAAATGTAGACAAAAAAAACCTATTTATGGAAGTGAGAAGTGGAAGTAACTTATTAAAACTGTTCTAAATACTCAAAACCTAAAATAAAGAAGAAAAAGTATCTATTGAATAAACACAATTTTGGATAATAGATTGAGTTGTTGTTTGAAAAATTTAACTAGAAAAAATATCCTAAAACGAAAAATGTTTCCTTTTCTAACAATTTGTTTGTAGCGCTCAAAAATTCCAACCAATATTATATACAACATGCCTTTCACACATTCAATTGAATCATTCCAGTAATTTGAAAATGATAAAATCCTATAAAATGGAAGGAAATTACTATTACTCTGATTACTATAACATAACATATGATTAATTTAAAAACGTATGAACTTAGAAACACTTTAACAAATGGACATGACTAGAGTGTTATATTCTTCTTGTAATATGTATGTGTGAAAGGTGTAAAAAATATCCCTAAATAAATCCAAAACAACCTTCATACTCGTACATATTCAACCGTTTAAACATCGGTCATATACACAATATTAATAATATTACATAAATACATGAATTTGAAATAAAATCAAAATTGCAACCAAAAATCTCTATAAATTATACACTATTTATACAACTCAGTAAATAGTATATAGTATATATCGTATATGTTACATGCATATACATATACTACAATGAATATTTAAAATAATATGAAACAATAAATAAAGGTTTGTTCTATTAAATACATGTACTCGGAATTTGTTTAATAGAACTAAAATATTGCAATACCAGACAAAAATGGAGTATAAAATTAAAATATTTGTAAGTAAAACTCACAAACTTTTACAATAAATATTAATTATTACATATACAAACAAATATATAATATATTAAAAATGATGTGTTTTTTTAGATACTTATATGATAAACGAGAAACAAAATTTACAACAGCAGCAGAATTAGAGATTTTTTTATTAAAAATTTTATTATAAATGTTTTGAAATTACAATAATTAAAAATGAATATCGTAAAAACCAACAACAAATATTTATTAAATAATTAATTCATTAATTAATGCTGAATATAATTAGAAATAAAAAAATATTCAACAATTCAAAAATGAGTTAAAATATATTAACATTATAAAAAAATGCAAATAAATAAAATCGATAGAATAAATTATCGAGTTAAATATTAACAATATTAAAATTGGTGTGTGTCTTCTTATTTTTAGTAAGTAATAGTTGAACATATTGACCCCTTTTTCACGAATTTATCGCATGTGCAAGTTTTTTCGAAATTGTCTTTTTAATGCCAATTGGCTCTAGAGACACTAACTCATAACTTGGTAAAATATTATCACTTACGTTGCCAGCGATAGTAAAGAACGGTAGAAAAAACAAGTCTCCTGAAAATTTTGGTATTTGGCACATACGATAATTTCACGCAAATGCAAAATTCGATATATATATGTTGTATTATATTCTAAACTTGATCTTGATAAGACAAATCGATCTAGCTTATATCCGTCAGTGTCACCATAAGTCTGAGGTCCAGTTTCTTAAAAATTTAAGAAAGTCATTTAGCTTTATAAAATTTATTTTAAGGCTTTATTTGATTTATTTTTCTAGTATCTCCCAATATTATTACTAAGGTCTTACAATAAGATTGTAATTCTTACATTGTATATAATAGTTTTTCCTTTCTATAAGGTGGAGGAATGGTTTCACATCACACCACAGGCATCTAACTTAAAAAACAAATGTGTTTTTTGGCTATTAGATTGACATGTTGTGCAAATTTGTCCCCGTATTTATGTTTCCATTTGGAATACTCATCTTTTACTAGCAGTATGTGCAGGTCTTTGTTACTGTCTTCATTTCTGATATACGACGGAAACGACGAAAACACATACGATTTCGGTAAACATATCTTTATTACATAGTCCTTTTTTTAGTTCGATACACTTTTATTCAATACCTTTGTAGTGAGAATGATCAAGCTTCTCAAAAAATACATCAACAGTAGACTCTACCTCTTCATTGTTAGTAAATCTTTTACCAACGAGCCATTTCTTTATGTTTGGAAACAAAAATAATCCGAGTGGGCTAAAATTCTGGCGAATAGGGTACGTGAGGAAGCAATTCGACATAACATCGTTGATTTTAGACATCGAGATAACTGATGTGTAAACTTGTGCATTATCTTGTTGAAACAAAACAAATACTGACGCCATGACCTTGCCTGCAGATGGAACTGTCATTGCCTTCTTTGCAGCCAATTCTCCCCTATCAGTCTATTGTTTTGACTGTTCGTATCAGTATGAAGTGATATGTTTCATGCATGGTCATGAAACACGCAAAAACTCATATTTGATTACTGTGAAACTTTGCCATATAAATAAACCTGGCACCCATCTTACGCAAAACTCATTTCCAAATTTTCAGTCAATGTACAGTAATTTTTTAAATGACTACCATATCTCTGTAGCTAGGGTTCTTTCAGTCGAAGGTCATCTAATACCATTATGTAGATTTTATTCACCGTTTTTGGGGTGGTTACCTCATTTCGTCGGCCACTGTGATGTTCGTCTTAGAGCTTATACGGCATCGTTTAAACTCTTTCACTCAATATTCTACCTTCGCTTTGATATTGGTTAGACTGAGTCCTTTCAAATGAAAGTATTGTATCACATAACGATGACGAATTTTTTCCATTTTTACAAATTCATTGAGAGAACTATTGATGAGAGAACATTCACTAATGAGTCATCAAATTTTAAACTGAAGGCCAAAAGTGCAATAGATTGCTGGCAAGGTTATGGCGTCCGTATTTTGCGATGCGAATAGAATTTTGTTTATCGACTACCTTGAAAAAGGAAAACAGTCAATCACGATTGTTAATGGCTCGTTTGATGGAGAAAATTTCGAAAAAACGGCGCCTTATGCTAATGAAGAAAGTGCTCTTTCACCAAAACAAATCACCGTGTCACAAGTCTTTATCAACGATGGCAAAATTGAACGAATTACACTTCGCATTGTTTCCGCAACCACCCTATTCTCCAGAGATTTGGACTCTAGAGACTTTTATCTGTTTGCAGACCTAAAAAATTGCTTACCGGAAAGAATTATGGCTGGAATGAGGAGGTGATCGCCGAAACAAACAACTATTTTGAGGCCAAAGATAAATCGTTCTTTAAAAAAGGATGTTAATGAATAAAATTAAATTTCGCCGAAAGAGTTTCGTTTTCTTCATTAGACCGGGAGCTTATCCAATACTAAATTTGAAATGTTTGCATAACCAAATTTTTAAAGATTTTCAAAAGTCAGCATTTATAATTGTATTTCTGTATAAAATTAACATTATTTATTATCTTTCAATTAATCCAACCCACGGGGACATTCAATCGGGTATTCTCCTTTTTAAGCCACTTATATAATGGTTCAAAATATTCCAAAAATGCAGCGGAATTCATTTCGTTTTCACCGGTAAATTCTTGTAAAGCTTGCTTCCAATGTTTAGAGGCACCCAACGATAAGAATTTCCTTTAAAGAAGAAAGGGAGAGAGATTTAAATATACAAAACAATATAATAAGTTGTTGTTTTACCTTAAGGCCAATCCTGCCTTTTTATTGCCATAAATATCACAGTTATCTAAACTACGTTCTGGATCATTTGGCACATATTCGTTAGCCATGAGACAAAGGGATTTATAAAACTGAAATTGAAAGATGTGAGATGCGAAATAACGCATATATTCAATATCGGAACTTATATGATACTTTGCAGGAGGATCAAAATTTTCTTCTGTGCGTTTAATTGGTGGCGCCACTCCTGATAATATTGAACGAAAATGCCAGAACTCTGTGTTCCAATTTTCTTCTGGTATCTTCCCACGAAAAACAGCATAACGATATTTTTCTAGGGCATACGTAAATGGTAATATAACAACTTTAGTTAATGCTTTCGCTAAAAGATTGTTTATGCGACTTTCATTATTAAATGTTGATGTGGACGAAAGACCGATAAGCTTTAAATGTTTAGGTGTCGTTACTGATAACTGTAAGCAATCACCAATAGCCTCGGTAAAGCCAAAATTTGGTGTATCACGAAATAATACTGGCTGATGTCTAAATTGCAGAAAATTCTGTATATGCCCCAATTCATGATGAATTATCTGGAAATAATGCTCATTCACTTCCATGCACATATGGATGCGGACATCATCATCTTCAAAAAAATTCGTTGCACCCGCATGACATGAAACCTGACGATCAGTTGGACGTGTAAATAAACTATAGTTCCAGAATTTTGCTGGTAAAGGTTCAAACCCCAAAGATTGGAAGAATGTATCACCCAATTTGATTAATCGAGGTACTGTATAACCTTGTCGTTGCATTTCCATAGTCAAATTGACATCTAACTTATTTGAATATGGTTGAACTAAGTCGATAATACCACTCCAATCTTGTGCCCACACATTGCCTAAAAGATGCATTGGAATATCACCCATGGCAGGCACAATGTCATTGCCATAATATTGATTTAGTCGATAACGCACATAGCCATGCAATTCACGATAAAGAGGCATGATATCTTCATAGGATTTATCAATTGAATTCTCAAAATTCGGATCTTCATAGAAATTAAGCCAATACTCGGTATGTGATTTGAAATCTATATCAAAAATATAGTATTATTAGAACCAACCAATATCTATAGTAATTGAGATTTGCCTTACTATTTAAATTAGCTGCTTTTGTTGCTAGTTTCACATACTTTGAAAAGTGTTGTCGCACTGGCGCACCTGCCTTGTCATACCATTGGCGCCAATACCATTGCAATTCATTCGGATCACGACTTTTGGTAAATATATTTTCCATATCTGGTTCCAGTTGAAGAGTACAATTCGTTGGATTTCTAAAAGAACAAACTGTTGCCGATGCATAATTCATTGACATTGCTGTAATTGCTGCTTCTAGATCCTTGTAGTCTTTTTCATTAAGAATACTGTCACCAATGTTCATGCTTAAATTCAATTGTCGCTTCAATAGTTCATTTTTAATTTTATTCAGATCCAAACTTTTAAAAAATTGCACCATTTCTTTCCGTTTTATTGAATTTTGTAGACGTGTAGCGACTTTTAATTTGGCATTTGTTTCAGTGACATTTGTTAAATAGTTAAAATATGCTAAGGCTTCATTATGATCTCTTTGTCGAAGTAGTTCAAATTCTTGGTCTATTAAATTCTGAAGTACCATGGAATCGGAAATATTCTGTGATCGAGTCTAGGGAAAACAAATTAATCATTCAGAAAACATTCAATTCAGTACCAATACCAACCAAAGAACACAAAATTATCACTAAAAATAATGTAGCACCTATCATTCTTAACTCAGACTCAAATTGACGACTGGTATTACTATATATAACATACTCATCGTATGGATTCACTTTTATTACCATTTAGTTTTGCTTAACATTTACAAATTCACCCAGAAGAAAGCGTGTCAGCCTTCTAATTAAATGTATGAAATTATGATTAAGATTGATTTGGCTAAGTAGATAGATAGACAGTAAAATTCGAATATATTGACCAACAAACAGTTAATAATTGGTGATATTTCCCTTAAAGTAAATTTTTAAAAGTGGTTGCTCATAAATAAATTATAGGATTTTTCCATTCGCATATGTGTGTTCACATTATACAAAAATTTTAGAAATTATGGGATCTCCCCGCTTTAGTTTTTTTTTTAAGATATTACCTAATTTCTACTTTTATACACATAAAAGTAATAGAACATTTAGGTCAGAGGCGGATTAAATGTTGAGAGCACCCTAGGCTAGCTCCTCATTGGCGCCCCTTTGGCGGCCTTATAATAAAGTAGGCTATGATATGCGTAACAGGTGGTCGTGAATGAAAAATGTGATTAGGGTGAAGAAAGCAAAAGTAATAAAATGTGGAAATTCGTAGTCTCTGTACTTTCCCCTTCATGAAATAGATGTGTAGTTAGTTAACTGTGAATATTGTAAACAATTTATTATGTACATAGTATTTAGTTCTCGACTCCAAGCTAAGCTGGGATGCAAACATCCTGGGAAGGTCACGAAGGGCCTCTCTACTGCAGCAAGAGGGCCCTGGGTGCCAGCTGGGGTCTTAACCCCCGTATCACAACATGGCTCTACGCAGTGGTGGTGGATCCCAATCTTCTGTATGGAGCCTTTTTCTGGTGGCCTGCCTGCCACAAGGCAGTTAACCAAAACCTCTGACAAAGTCTGGAGAATGGCAGCCAATATGATAACAGGGGCCCTTCGGATCACTTCCACTAAAGCGCTGTTTGCAATCCTCAACTGGTTACCAACCAGTCTTCTGGCTGAACAGTATGCCAAATTTTCTGCCATTAGACTTACCAACATAACTCGCTGGATTAGTCACATACAGGGCCATACTAGCATTTTGGAATGCGGTCCATCTGTCCCTGAGACAGTTGACTACGTATGTCCCTCACCCTACTTTAACCGGAAGTTCTTCACTCACATTCCCAGTAGTGAGGACTGGCTGGACGGTAAATTTCTAAAACCTAACTTCATTGACATCTACAGATGGCTCCAAATTTTAGAAGAAAGTCGGCTTAGGTAAATTATTTTAAGTTCTTTATTTCCTAGAACCTTTAGAATCGAGTTGGTTGTTCTTGGCACATCTCCGTCTCGATCTATGGCTGTTAAATAAGAACGTAGATGAATACATTCATCCAGAAACCATTCTAAATCACCAGAATATATCTATACTAACGAACTCGCTTTATTTCGGACTTCATCAGCGTTCAAATTAATTAAATTACTTAAAAACACAACGACGATCAACGTCGTGATGTTGTGCGATCAATTTCTATTAAATTTGGCAACTACAAACATTTACAGAAGAAAAAAACGAAGTGCTCACTCGCTTCTTCAATGAATATTGACTTTGGTTTCATTAAAAATTAATATCTATTAAGTCTGTAGGATGATTTTAATATATTAAACGCTAAATGAAGCTTCTTTATCTTTCAGTTATTCAATTTTCATTCCAATGACTGGTTTTCACGTGATGCGCGCACAAATAAACACAAAAATTTTAAATCTTAAGATTTTATTACATATACATATGTATAGATTTGGAAAAATATTCATACATACTGTGAAAGGCATTTAATGAAATATGAAAGAAGAGTATTTTGGTTTGCCCATAATATAAAAAATATTATATGGTACATTCACGAATTGTCTCGGTCTCTCCTCCAGTATCGTTATAACCGTATTTTACTGTACTTTAGAAAGTGTTTCGTGAAATGTGTGATTGTGTGTCTGTGGGTGTGTGTGTGTGTGTGTGACAGAATATACATATTTCTAATCAAGACCTTCATCAAGGAAATCAGCCTTTTCCTTAGCATCACCTTCGTTTGCTGCCGGTGGCTCTTCGGAAGCGTTTGCATTTTCTTTATTGCCATCATCAGTTTTACCAGTGGCATTGGCGAATTCATTCGGGAAGATACCTTGAAGTAGCTCCATCACTTTTGGATTCGAAACATGTTTGCTAATGTTACTTGGATCGGCAAGAATATCTTCAATGGCAGTAGCCAATTCAGCATCCTTCATTTTTGATAGTAAGTCAGCCATGTTCAGATTATTAGGCATTTGGAAACCGCCAGCACTACTGGGGAAATTACCACCAAAAGCACCAGCACCTGGAAAGCCAGCAGCACCTGGGAAGCCACCTGGGAAATTAGCCTCTGCCTCAGCACGTTCCTTACGTGCAGCCTTTTCACTTTCCTTTATTTTACGCTCAGCATTACGGCGTTCCTGCTTAATGCGATGCTGTTCGATTTTCTTAGCGATTGGCGTAACTTCACGTAACCATTCGTCGGCTTCACCATCGAAATCAAGTTTGCATGCTTGACGCAAATCATTAGCAGCCTTCTCCCAAGAACCAAGTAAACGATGTGCACGACCACGGAATTTATATGCAGCAGCCGAATCACAATTCAATTCTAAGGCTTTGTCGCAATCCAAAATGCATGCGTTTGGTTTATTCAGTTTCAGATAAGCTTGACCACGCTTGGCATGGAAAAGTGCATTAGCCGGATTGAGTTCAATGGCCTTAGTATATAAAGCAACTGCTTCATCAAATTTCTGTTCGGTATATGCACCAGCAGCCTTTGCACGTAAATCGATAGCTTCGTCAATTTCTTCTTCAGTTGGTATCTTGCTTGAATCACCCATAGGTTGATCGACCACATCATCGCGTTCAAGGATACCTTCTAAATCAATTTCAAGATCAGATTCTGTCTCAGATTCGATGTCTGAATCTAAATCTGGTTGAGTGGTGGCTGATTCTGTCGGCTCTGGATCAGCGATAGTTGTGGCATCTTCACCAAATGGGCTTTTATCTTCAGTATTCGACATTTTGAATTCTGTGGCCAACACAGTTCCTCCGAAACTCTCAATAAATTTTTTAATAAAATCGAGTTGAGGCAAATTGAAAAATGTTTGATATAAACTGACAAAATCAACAAAGGCTTTTAGTTTTTTTAAATCTCCGATATTTTTTTTTTTTTTTTTTTGAAGAAAATACTTAAATTTGAAGTTTTTAGTTAAGGAGCGTCGTCTTTTGTTCTAAAATAGAGATGAGCTAAAGAGTGACACAATGATTCTAAACTGTGATTGAGTCACAGTCATTTGAACGGAGAGACACAGTTTCAATCACAGTTTAGAATCATTGTGTCACTTTTAGCTCATCTCTATTCTAGAACAGTTCTTCACGATTTTATACTATAGTAAATGAAAGTAGAAGTATGTACGTATGTATATGTATTTTAATTTTACAATTCAATCTTATTGCTATTACAGAATAAATTCTTTAAATTGAAATGAAACTATGCTAGTCAAAAAAAATACACAAGTGTGAAGATTATAAAACGGGTTTAACAAATGACGATGATGTACGAGTACAAATAATACAACATTTAGTAGATTAATTGGTTGATTAGTTAATTTACTGGTGTCGATAATCAGCATGAAAAAACCGATGTTATTTCGAATTTAGAACTTCTGCAGCCCCTATATAGTTTCCTTGAAATAAAGGAATATGAGATACCATATACAGAATATGTATATGTAGTGTTGTATATGTCCATATTAGTAATAGTAGTAGGGTATATGTCCATATTAATAGATTGGAAAAGTTTTGTCAATTTTATAATGCCATGCATGTAGTCCACCGATAATGTCTCGTATGGAATGCTTTGATAATTTATGTCGTATCGCTTCTACTGCGATTTGTGAATCATTGCCTCGGCGACATAGTACAAATACTGGCACATCCTTATTCTTTAGCTCTGCCTCTATTTCCTGAAGGTAGGTATCGTCAATTAGTTTTTTTAGTGGCACATTGCGTGCACCTGGTAATTGGCAAATTTCAAATTCTGCCGGAGGGCGCACATCCAGTAGTAGATGTGGTTGCTTCTGCAATGCTTTATAATCTTCCACGCTGATGCGCGATTCACGTTTTAGTATTGTTAGTGCAAAATCTTTATCGGATGCTTTCATACCACAAAATTGTTCGTAATCAACCAATTCTGTGATAATTGGTTTCACCGAACAGATATCACAATCCGCACGCTTTGAACGTAAATTTATATTACGGAAAACACAACGCATCCCGTCGAATATGAGTAAACGGCCAGCGAGGACATCACCCAAGCCAATAGCAACTTTAATCGCTTCGAGTGCTTGTAACGCACCAATTGTACCAGTGATGGCACCTAGGACACCACCATCACCACAATTTGTTATTGTTTCAGGTGGTGGTGGAACAGGAAATATGCAGCGATAACATGGTCCCACCTCGCCGTAGTTGTACACCGTCAGTTGACCATCCATTTGTAGAGCACTGCCAGAAATGAGCGGTTTGCCTAACATGACACAAGCGTCATTAAGTAAATAGCGCGTTGCTACATTATCCGTGCAATCGAGAATCACATCATAAATACGAAGGACAATCAAAGCCTTGTGGCGATTCAATAGTTCCTTATGGCAATTTATTTGACAATTTGGATTGATTCCTTTGAGCGTCATACGTGCGGATTCCACTTTCGACATGCCTAAACTAGCCTCCGTATGTAATGTTTGGCGATGGAAATTACTGCGCTCCACAGTGTCATAGTCGACTAACCCAATCTGCCCGCAACCTGCAGCGAGAAGATATTGGGCCGCAGGACATCCTAGGCCACCCATGCCGACAATTAGAAAAGAGCATTTCTTTAGCTTCAGTTGACCGGCAACCCCGAAATTTGGCAATATTAGTTGACGACTGTAGCGCGCAATATCATCGTTGGTAAGTCCATTATCGTGTATTACTGTAAGACATCCTCTCTCCGCTTCCAATTCAAGAAGACGTTGTTCCTTTTGTTGTAGCTGCACTCGCAAAGCAGTAATTTCAAGACGCAGTGCGTCAATCTCCGGTGACAAAGTGTCGGTAGGCATGGATTTTATCAAAGAACACTTTTTATTTCTTCTTATGTACACAACATGCACTTCTCTACTGAAACTTCATATGCAGCATTCAGTGTTGAACAACGAAACAAATGTCAAAATCAGCTGTGTTCATATTTTGTAATTCTTGCTGGTGGTAGTTTGTGTTCAAGCAGAGCACCATTTAAATTTAATATTATATAAACATTAATAAAAAATCGAGCCATGTCTTGGCTTTTAAGTACACTACAAAAGGCTCTTAGTGTCACGACTGTTAAAACACAACCACTCGCTTCCGTAACTTCGATAAATGCTACAGTTCGGGCACTTTCACATGCAGAGAAGCGAGCACGCGGACCTACTCTACGCCGCTATGGATACAAGGACAAAATATTCCAAAGCGGTCTATTGCCTCACGTAGACAATGGGCGTCAATTACCTATGCCCGTTTACCGGCCTAAAAACCCTTGGATTTCGAAACGTGCATTGTTTGGCCAAAACGATTACATCGATATACTTGGCAACGATCGTTTGCATCCAACGCGTGTTCTCTACTCCGTGCCTTCCTGGCTTCGTGGTGTATCCGGCAATGAATATCAAGTTCTTTTGCGTAAGCGACGTGTACTCGAAAAATCCAAATACCCGATAGCCAGACCAACCAAATGGAAGCATTTACAGAAGCGCATATTATATTTGTACAAATTCTTGAATCGCAAAACGAAGACAGGCTATTCAAGACAGTAGAGTAATCCTTCTACATTGAGGAGATTATGGTTTTCGTAAACTAATTTCTCAAAATATTGTTATTAAAGAATCAGATTCCCTGCCCAAAGCAAACTCCAGAGTTATTTACAATAAATAAAAGTACGAAAGAAATCATATTTATTTAATCGTTAAATAATCTTGAACTGAACTTAAATGCTTATTTACTCTGATCAGAGGTTTAGTAGCACTCATTCTAAAATAATCTTTGCCTCCTTGCCGTCGATTATAATTTTTTGGCCATGTTTTAGACTAAATTCACGTTTAACATGGGCAAAAAGTAAGTCTGTGATAAGGAAAATTTGACCCGTGCAAAAGCCCAGTGTGGCTCCAAAGTAGAAGTTTGCATTTGCCGAACCAGCGTAAATCCATAAATGCCACAGGCCACCCATCATGGCAAGTGTAAGCACAAAGAAACAACACACAACAAAAGTGTGCGTCATGACTGTAAAGATGTATAAAATTAATTGATTAAAGTATAAAATTTCATATAATATAACCATACGCACATTTCCAACAACGGCTCCAAAGTGGTAACAAAGCAAGATAATAGCTGACATCACCAAGGCAAGGATAAGAACGAAATACTGTCATAAGTGCGATAAGCACAGTGGCCAACATTAGAGGTTCCTTGCGTAACTTTAAAGAAAGTGGCAACAAATACAATATGGTGGCATTCATTTGGAATGTAATAAGAAAAAGTGTACGAAAATGATCAAACATTTCCGTAAAGAAATACCAAAAGAGACCAATATTTGGACGGAAATCACGATAATAGAAACTGTAAGAAATAAATTAATGCTGATGTATAACAAACAAATGTATCGTCTATGCACTTACATAAAACCCAATGTTCCATCAAGAAAACTCCAACTGTTGTATACTAAGTAATTAAGTCCAGCTATCAAACCGCAACAAGCACCAAAAAGTGCCACTATGACAACACCAAAATGCACCGATTTACGTGCAAAAATTAACACTATTGGTGCAATTAGTACAACTGGATACAGGCCACGCATTGTCTCAAAAGCCAACAGAAATAAAGCACATAACATATGACGCCCCACCAAGCAATAGAGTATTAGCGAGAGCATCAAATTTCCAAACACCGTTGTAGTCAGAGCGGCACAACTCAGTATTGACATTGGATTAAAGAGATATGCCAGTAACACAAGACGTGGAATGCTATGTTTATCTGATGGCTGATATTGCAGTTCCTTGGTGTCGGCAGCATATTGAGACGCTTCTATGCATTGCTGTATGAGCTTTTGTTGTACAAAGAGTTGGCTGAGTCTATACAATACAATAGCTGTGAGGAGATCAATAACTATATAGAGCAATGGTAGCAAATGAGGTGATTTATTGTATACGATGCCAACAGCTTTGAGCACCAACGGAAGTTCATGTACCAGGTCACCACTATAGGGATCTATGTCCAGATGTGTAAGTGTAATGCCTTCAAGCACTGGGAAAATACACATAAATGTTGATTAATATTATTATAGTGTAATGCAATCGACAGTGTAAGAACTTACTCCGCCGGTAAGCGTTTAATGGTGTTGCGATTTCTACACGTTCTCTTATGGTATTGGACAAACTACTAATACTTATGTAATAACGAGCTGCACCGCCTAACAGCAGCAGCACAAATATATTTGCCTGCATTTTTATACTTTACATTAATGAACTAGATAAAATGCTTAAATTTTTAATCAAAACAAGAACAACAACACGCACATATGTACATAGATACATAGAATAATCAAGTAGTGTTGAGTACCAACGCTTTCCTCTGTTTACAAATGTCAGCTTATAGCACTGAAGTAATTAGTGTTGAGCAACAACGAATTTCACAGCTGTTTGCATTTAGCATGCGATTCTAGGAACACAACCAACAACAATAGCGACAGCGTTGTGTTTAAGTATTTTTGGTTTTGTTGCATTCAATGTTCATTTAGTTTTATCAATTTTACATTAATTTTTGAAATAAAATGGCGCCTGTTAAGAAAAAAAGTGAAATGAAGAATTTATTTAAAGATATAAGTGATAGTTTCATTTCTATCACCGAGAATCCTGATAAGTTTCTTTTGTAAGTTGTGTACCTTGATTATGTTGCACGTGTTTTATATAAAATCAAAAACAATTTCAGGCCCCAACCGGATTTGTGTCCAAAAATACGTGATTTCGTACAAAAGACATATTCTGCAGCCGTAAAATGTGATACCGAGAATAGAAACTCACTGGAAATATTGCCGGATCTGGTTGTTGATGAAGATATGGATGAGGAGCAGATATGGCAACAATTGGAGCTGCGAAACAATGTAGTGATAGATCAGTTGGTCAAACAAACGGCTGAGCTTTTATCGCTAAGCGAAGAAAAATTTGAAATTCATTTGGATGAGAGCGATGCAGAGAGTGAGGAGCTTGATAGTGAAGAAGAGGTATATTATGATGATGATGATGATTTGAGTGATGGGGATGAAGAATTCGATAAGACGAAAAATATACCGGATGAAAAAGAAGACCCTGAGCAAGACGATGATGATTATGATGATGATGACGATGAACTTGAGAAGAAGGCATCGCGTGGTAAAGGAAAGCAAAAACAAGGTAAAGGACGCAAATCGATTGTGGATGATAAATTCTTTAAGTTGAGCGAAATGGAAGAATTTCTCGAGCAAGAGGATAATAAAGAGCTACGCAAGCAAAATGGTAAACCACTAGCAAATGAAGGTGGTATTGATTATTTTGCTGATGATTTCGGTGACGGAGAAGACAGCGACGACGATAACCCGAATTACAAAGATTTCTTTGATGAAGATGATGATGATGCGGAAAAGGAAGTAGGAAATAAATCTAAAAATAAAAGTAAAAAGCCAGAAAAGGATTTCTTTGCAAATAAGGAAAATGATGAAGATAGCCAAGAAGAGGATGAGGAAGCTGGAGAATCAGATGGTGATGATGATGAGCCGGATGATAGCGATATAGATAATAATGAAGATCTTGATGAAAAAGTGCATAAAACTAATCGAATACAGCCTGCTTCCGACTCTGACTCCAATGATGATGATGATGACGATAACGGTGATGATGACGAAGAGGAAGAATTAACAGAAGAACAGAAATCCAATTTTGAATTACGTGAGCGAAGACTTCAACAAAGAATGCGTGAATATGAGGCAGAAGTACTTGGTGAGAAACCATGGCAATTGCGTGGTGAAGTTGTGGCACCAAACCGTCCACAAAACTCGTTGCTAGAAGAAATTCTAGAATTCGATTCAAATATAAGACCCGCACCAATCATAACAGAAGAAACAACACGATGCCTTGAAGATATTATACGGCAACGTATCAAAGATCAAGCTTGGGATGATCCAGTCCGTACAGTACGTCCAACACAAACGCCACAAGAATACCGTAAGCAACTTATACTCGATCAGGAGAAATCCAAAGAGTCTCTTGCCCAAGTTTATGAAAAAGAATATCAGCGTGAACTCGACAAAAACAGTACGAATCGTAACGATGAGACTAACGAACCAGAGCCGAAAGCACACCAAGAAATTCGAAATGCAATGCAAATGCTTTTCCGTAAACTTGATGCACTTTCCAATTTCCATTTCATCCCAAAACCGGTTGCACCTGAACCGAAGATTGTGACAAATACGCCAGCCATAAACATGGAAGAAGTGGCTCCAGTTGCACTTAGCGATGCCACATTATTAGCTCCCGAAGAAATTTTCCGTGGTCCTAAGCATGAATTGATGGGTAAAGCAGAACGTACACGAACAGACAAAAATCGTGAACGCCGCAAGAAGAAACAGAAGCAACGTGCTATTAATAGTGCTTTGGAGAAACGTGATCTTAACCGTCAGAAGCAAGGTAAACCAATCTCTAAGAAGTCGGAGGATGCAAAACTGCTAAAGAGCATAACAAAACAACGCAATGTACAGAAGGTAAAAAAAGATTATAATGAATCTACATTCTTAGGAAAAAGTATTTATCTTTTGTTTTTCGCTCTTTTAATCCTACAGATTACTGCCAGCAATGATCAGGGTTCATTAAAATCATCAAAAGCTTTCTTTAGCAAGTTACAGGATACAGCAAGCAGTACAGGTACTGCCGGCAATAAACGTGCTAAGAAGCAGCAGCCAACGGATCCATCAAAAATCAATGCAAAAAAATTAAAATTATAAACTTAATGTCTATTAAAGAACTTTTTTTTCCCATAAATCCTTATTACGATATGAGTTATTTTATCTAATTTGTATATACTATATATTTGTCCATAAATGAAGCATCTGTGCATCCTGCTGTTCCTCATGACGTCTTCATCCAATTGTATTCTGTCACGTGCCACTAAATGCTTTTGATCTAACTTGGATTTGACGTACGTGCGCCTCAGACTCCACATGTAGTTTCATACGATGATTATCGCCCTTGGGAACCTACACGCGCAAAGGCTTAGCAATTGGCGGTTCATGTTTTCAACTCATTCGGAATTTATGAAGTACAATTGATGTACTATTTTTAGATGAAAATTAACTGAAAATAGTTTCAGTAGGAAGAAATTGTTTTTCGTTGTATGAAATTAGATTTGTGTGCTGCAGCATAAGGACAACATTAATGGATTTGTTGAAATTGTTTGTTCCATATAATGTTCCATATAATGACTGTAAAGGTCCACCAACATCTTTATTAAATTTAATAAAATTTGTAATACTTTAAAATGAAGATGTTGTTTAATTCTGGAAAGGAACTAGAAAAATATTTATAAAACCGGTGATTCTTTATGTAAAATTTCTATATTGTATTATCAATATATATGTACATATATAAAATTTTCTTTATATCAACTCAACTTCTATACTAAACTAAGAAAAACGTGAAATTGGTAAAGGGTTTTACCAACTTTTGGAAGTATTATATGTATTCAAACTACTAAAATTAATCTTCATCGTCTTCTTCCTCATCTTCATCTTCGTCTTCTTCATCCTCCTCATCATCATCATCATCATCGTCCTCAATAGTTTCATCTTCATTTTCTTCATCACTGCTATCATTTTCGTTGTCATCATCACCGTCATCATCGACTTCACCCAAATTTTCCTTATCTTCATCAGTTTGAGGTTTTTCTTTTTTGTTTTTACCATTTTCCTCTATGCGTGCTTTTTTTGCTGGCACAGCAACATTCTCCCCAGCATCTTGGTCTTCTGTTATGAGGACGCCGCCATTCTGAGTAAGCGCAGCATGTGCTTCTCGCAGTTTACGTTTGTTTTCCACTTGCGTGGGACCAAGTTTAATCAAGGTAGCATCCTTGGTTAAAGTAAATTGCGCCAAAACCTTATTGGCATCCGATTTCATTTTCAACATGCGTTGCTCACGTGTGCCAATCACATACGGTGTATCTGCTGGCGGTACACACATGCTAATGTAGAGTGGCAATGATGATGTACCCTTGATATCGATTTTCAAATGCATCGAACGCACATTGGCATAGCCACCGGCATGAAGTGTCTTCAGCTGCTCTACTACACTTAAAATATTCTCGGCAATTTGCTCTTCGGTAAAATGATAGTTGCCAATGGGTATGGAGATAAGATCACCTTTTTGTAATTGTCTATAGGCAGTACGACATAAGCCCCGTTCAATTTCGCTCTTCAAATTCTCCTTTTCAAGACGCACAGCATGTAGTACAGCACGTGGCTTTTGTGTAAACTATTTGGGTGAGAGAAACATATAATAAGAGGATTAACTCAAAGAAAAGAAATAACAAATGATTAACCTACCGAACCGAGCAAACCATGTGCTTGTCCTGACAAACGTCCATCGCACAAGTAGTAATCATATGTGTTGCAGAATTTACGTTTAGTTTCAAATGAGTTCATCTCAAGGCGCAACTGATTGAATGGTATAATTTTTAAGCGTTCAACTCCAGCTTCACGGAACAAATCTTCATAATGCTGTATGGTGGGATCGTAATCCACCTTAGCACCACGTTGTAAATCTGGTACAATAATGGCGACATCATCGTCTTCGCCTACCAGCGAATGTTTCAGATTCAGTTTAACCATGCGTCGTGGCACATTGGCGATCTTGAAGCTGGCCACATTTAAAAAGTAGCGAAAATCACGAAATATTGATGTTTTCTGTTTCTTCACCTCATCCGCAACCTGTGCCTTCAATGCGGCAGCAATTTTCTGTACATTCTCTAGGTTAACAATTTGATGAAATTTACTTTCATCGAATTCAACGGGCTCATAAGTTAAAGACCGTTTTTTCTTTGATTTCTTATCATCAGCAGATTGTTCAGTGAGTTTCTTTGCACGTTTTTCTTTCATGAAAGCACGCTTAGCGCGATTGGTTTTCTGCTTTTTGGTCAATGGTTTTCCTGCTTCATCAGAATTTTTAAGAGATTTCTTTACCGATGATGCAACACCTTCATTGCTGGCTTCTGCTGCTTTTTTTGCTTTCTTAATGGCTGCTTTACTTTGTCTTGGCTTTGTTGGTTTTGCAGCAGGAGTTGCAGATGCTGTTTGTGGTGGTGGTGCCGAAACTGTAGGAGCCTTGACAGTTGTTTTTACATTGAGTTCTTTAGCAGTTTTTAGAACTGGCGCTGGTTTAGCGGCTTTCGGGGCTGGAGCTTGTACTGATGATTCTGGTGGTGCCAAAACTACAGATTTTTTCACCACCTTCTTATCGTTCTTTGTTTTAGTAGTCGTAGTTGGAGCCGGTGCCGGTGCAGGCGATTCTGGTGGTGCCAAAATTAAAGGAGTGTTCTCAATATTTTTTTGTTTGTTTACTTTGGGAGCTTTTTTGAATGGTGAAGGCGATTCTGGTGGAGCCAAAATTAAAGGAGCCTTACCAATCTTCTTTTCCTTATTTACTTTAGATACTTTTCCAACTGGAGCCGGTGATGGCGATTCTGGTGGTGCTAAAATTAAAGGTCTTTTTCCGGCTTTCTTTCCCTTTTGATTTTCCACTGGTTTTATAGCCTGCCCTGGCGATTCTGGTGGTGCCAGAATTAAAGAGGCTTTGGCTGCCTTCTTCTCTTTGCCACCTTTAACGGGTTTTATGACCGGCACTGGTGATTCTGGTGGTGCCAGAATTAAAGGAGCTTTGGCTGCCTTCTTCTCTTTGCCACCCTTAACGGGTTTTATGACCGGCACTGGTGATTCGGGTGCAGCCAATGTAAGAGATTTCTCTTCCTTCTTTGCTGATGCCTTTTGTTGCTTTTTCTTTTCATTCTCTTTCGAAACTACAGTCTTTCTTTCTGTTTCTACCTTTTCACTTGCACTCACCGTCTTTGGTTTTTTATCTTTCTTAACAGGTTCAACAATTTCTGCAACCTTAACTTCTTCTAGTTTCACCTTCTTTGCCTTTTTATCTTTCTTCACAGGTTCAACAATTTCTGCAAGCTTAACTTCTTGTTCTATCAACAATTTCTTCTGTGTTTTTGCAGTATTCAATGAACTTGCCGCCTTTTTCGGCTTCTCTATAGGCTTCTTTTTGATACCATTACTTTCGGGTTTATCCAGTTTTTTTAAAGATTTTGGTTTCGGCTGCTGTACTTTTACCATTTTGGCTTTGCTTTTTTATTTTAGATAAATTTGTAAAAAGAAACCTAATAATTCAACAAGCAAACGCGATACAAACCAAACACACGTGCGATTTACTTATTCGAAAGTGCTAATCAACACTGTTGGTGTTTGGTCAGTGTTGAAAGTTGCAAATGGGTTGATTATGCAGTGCTGCTAATCTGTGCAAATCTTTAAAGCGGCTACCAGTTAAATTTTATGAACAAAAACAAAACAAATGCATAATTGAAATAAATTGAATTTAAATAATCAATTTCAACTTGACTGGAATGAAAATTTCAACAAATCTTTCTATTAATAAAAGAATTCGTTTTGTTTTAATAACATTGTATTGTACATGGCAGACTACATGTATTATTATTTAGGATTGATAATTTGTAAAGAATAGAACCATATATCACTCAATTATCCACTCATAATAAAATGATAATTTTAAAATCTATTTTTATCCCATGTATTATGTTGTATGTTGGTGAAGCTTGGGCGATTGTGCCTACAGTCTCAAAACAAAATACTCAAAATGATCCTAAATTCAAACACTTGTTTGCATAATTTAGCCGGTGCTAAATTTATCAAAGAAAAAATCATTATTGTAAACTCAAATTTTAACACCCGCTAATATTCTTATATTTACTTGATGTGATATACTGGTGCCTTTTAGATCTATCTTTAGGTTAGTCCGACAAAGACGCAGGGTCTCAGTTGTAAGCAGTGTTGGATTTACCAGAAGGATGAGTATGCTGGAGCATAGGGCGGCAGATTTGAGGAGCGGGACATTCTCAGCAAAATTTTTGAATTTGATAAATTTTTTAAGCACATTTAGGGACCGTTGTCGCAGCAGTATACAAAAAACATGGTAGAAAGACAACCGAAGTGGGAGAAAATATGTGGTGAAACACCCGATGGAGAAATGAGAATGACTGCGAGTGACCAAGAACAAGATTTTTATTGTTGATTGGGCATATATGTTTTTATGTTTTTGTAACCAATATATGTATTTCTTTCATAAACTTTATTAATCCAATCTTTTCTTATATATTTTCTTTCTTTTGCCCTACAAAACTAAGTAAGTAAATAAGTATGTATATGTATAACAATGTAAATAGCTTTTCGAGCTGAAGGATCTTGTCACTATTGCCATTGTAAGTTGAACTACATTATAATTTGTATTAATAAAATTAGTTCTAAATAATTGAATGAATTAATCAATTGCGTTTTATCGAATTGTTAACAGATATTGAATACTGTTTTTACACTGTCACTGGTAATTAAAAATTATTTCATTACCCAGCAGTATGCTCGGTGGTTATTCACCAGTCCCTTTTGTATTAGCGAATTCCTAGTCACCTGGTTAGCAGAGGCGAGCCAGTCAGAGAGAACGATTGAGAGGCAACAATTTGTTTTAAACTGGTGTCGACAGCGGAAAGTCGGACCGAAAGAATGTGATAAAGAACCGTTATGAAAATTACAAAGTGCACTGAACTAGTGTATTGCGAAACCAGTCCATTTACGATGGTTTTTGTAATTTTAAGTGTTTACTGTAGTGAAAACAAAGCGAAAAATTGTGAGGGTCGCATGTCATATTATTTGTTTCCGGCGTCATACAACAGGGTGAGTAACAAAAAAAAATGTTATAATGTGCATTTATTTAATTTAATTTGAAATGTTAATTGAACAGTTTTTATTTATTCGGAAACGGATCTAACGAAAACTAGTGGAATGGTATGCTATGCTATGCTATGGCAATTGACCCCGTCCAATGACATCGCCATGTTAACCAGTGGATAGAAATTCTCCAGTGCTGGTGACAAAGAGACTAGTCCAAAACTAGTTTTGGACCGGGAGACTCATACTGCAGGGTAACGATTGTATATTTTTGTATAAGTAGCATCAAGGCATGCCTTACCCCGCTTTATTTGTAGTATTAGTACATGTTGGGCAAATGAGTCTGGCTGTACTGTTGCAAGAACTATGTGGCCTTGCTATCAATCAAAGAGAACCTCCGATTTCCTACACTTTAACAAGAAAAGGGTTCGGACGTTGACTGGAGTTATGACGGGGCACTGCACCATCGGGCTGATGGCCCATAGGATGCAAGTTCCACATAATGACTTCTATCGTAGCTGTGAAGACGAGGAGGAACAGAAGAGCATCCAACACCTCCTCTGTGATTGCCCTGCTCTACTACTGAGTAGACGACCTCGGTTTTTGAGAAACCATTCTTCGAAGACATGGGTAGTTTGGCAAAATGTCCTTTGGGAGACCTGGCTCTGTTCGTGGACTCCTCAGGCTGGTTTTAGAGAAAGAGGGTGACCACTCGGATCGACCTTGGACTGTTGTGGATTGCCCCCTTCCCCTCTTAATCCCCTTTCACTTTTTTATCAGGTATCACAATGGGCCTTTATATCACTGTGTGACATTACTGTAACAAAACAAATATATATAATTATATATAATTCCAGTAGCTAAGTTTATGAATTTGAGTTAGGAATGCGTAATATTTAGTAAACTTATGAAATATTATTGAATTGATGTTTGTGACATTTCTATCACATTGCGTGATAATGTTCCTTGATGATGAAGAGATCCCGGGAGTAGATATTGAGGAAAATGTTAGTAGTTCCCAATGTGAAGCCGCTAATCCCCTCATCCAGGACATTCAGTACGCCGCCAAGCTAGACCAAAGTTGAATGTACGCTGGAGAAAGAGAAATATAAATTTCAACGAGCAACAGCTTCGTTTTATGGGTGATGAAACTTTGTCATCGGAATTTTTAGACCTTGACACACCGATACAGCTTTGTCTGAAACTGTTTCCTAATGAATTGATTCATGATATCGTCAACCAAACTAACATTTACATCGTTCAAATTAATCCCAACATGACTTTTCGGGTCACTGAGACAGATATACAACAATTCATTGGTCTGGTTTATATCATGTCCTTAGTTCACCTTGCAACAGTAACAAAATATTGAAACGGTAATATAGGTACACCCCTAGTAAAGGATACAATGCGTGAACAAATACGGAAAAATCCGACATTATATTCATTTCAATGACAATACAAAAAATGTTTCTCGCGATCATCCTGACTAGGACCAATTATTCAAGACTCGAGCAGTCGTCAAAAAACTGAACGAAACCTTCCAGAATGTGTCATTAGAAAAGTATCTTTGTGTAGAGGAGCAAATTTGCTCCACAAAAGCTAGGCACAATCTGAAACGATACAATCCCAAAAAACCAAATAAGTGGGGATACAAGATATATGTCCTGAGTGGTGTAAGCAGATTTCCTTACAAGTTTGAACCAGAGACAGGAGCCGGACTCAGTGAGCCGGATCTGGGAGCCGCTTCAAATGTTGTTGTCAGGCTTTCTCGTAAAATTCCAGGCAACCGAAACTACCGACTTTACTTTGACAATTATTTTACGTCCTTCCCACTCATCGAGTATCTGGCGAAACAGGGCATTTTTAGTCTCGGAACTATCCGACGAAATCGTATACCCGACTGCAAACTGCCCATAGAGAAAGAAGTTCAGAAGAAAGAACGCGGTTACTCCGTAGAATACGTTTAGAGGAATATACTTATGAACAGTGGCATGGAAAGACAACAAAGTTGTGACCCTTGCATCAAGTTTTGTTGGTGAATTGCCCAAGACACAAGTCAAAAGTCGCGAGCAATCGCGAGCGACCTGTATAACCTAACCTATTAGTAGATGATTGGTTTTGATTAGCTCAGAATATTACTCAAAAACTATTTTTCTTTCATTTGAACTTAATCGTTGGGTTAATAATCTAGGAACTGACACCTAGTTCACAATCATACTAATAACAGGAAAAAAGGAAAAAAAAAAAAGAAAAAAGTATTTCTATAAATTTCGTATGTTAAATGTTTTAACTGATCAATAAAATAATATATAAAACTGCAATATCTATATGAATTAAAACAAATTTATCTTCACTCCATTTTCTCACACATTCCGATGAAACGGTGTAACAGATTTATTCAAAATTACACCCTACAAACTGGATTTGCTGACAAACAACAAATAAGGTACAATAAAATATTAAATATCAAATAAAATAATAATCTTTCATTAAATTGAAAAGGAATTAAAACAAAACTTGGAAAAAAAAGCAAACAAAAAAGTATGTAAATTATAAGAACATTTATTTTATACTCAAGAAATATTGCCGAAACTGTGGTAATACTACTGCAAGAAATAATATTTAAAATTAATTAAATTACAAAATTAAAATAGGTTGTTCAGAAAAAAAAATGTATATCTATAAAAATTCGTATGTTTATGATCAAAAATAATAAAATATAAAACTCTAATATTTAGAAGAAGTAAAACAAATTTATCTTCACTACATTTTCTCATACCTGCCGATGAAACAGTGTAACAGATTTATTTAAAATTACACCCTACAAACTGGTTTTGCTGACAAACAACAAATAAGGGACAATAAAATATTAAATAAATATTAAATATCAAATAAAATAATAAACTTTCATTAAATTAAGAAGGAATAAAATCAAATCTATGAAAAAAAAAAAAAATAGTATAAGTAAAACAACTCTTTTATTTTTCGTCTGTGATAATTGTGTAAATTTGCGAACCAAAAAAGTATGTAAATTAAAAGAACATTTATTTTATTCTCAAGAAATATTGCCGAAACTGTGGTAATACTATTGCAAGAAATAATATTTAAAATGAATTAAATTACAAAATTAAAATAGGTTGTTCAGAAAAAAAAAAATTTATATCTATAAAAATTTGTATGTTAAATGTTTTAACTGATCAAAATAATAATATATAAAACTGCAATATCTAGAAGAAGTAAAACAAATTTATCGCCACTACATTTTCTCATACCTTCCGATGAAACAGTGTAACAGATTTATTCAAAATTACACCCTATGTGAATATCTGCAAATTATTCAGTTCAAAAGAAATTAAAACAATTATATAAAAAAGTATATCATAAAATGAACAATCATCCAAAAAAACAAACAATTTTCTATCGCTACATAGGAAGATTCACAAACTGGGTTTGCTGACAAATAACAAATAAGGGACAATAAAATATTAAATAAATATTAAATATCAAATAAAATAATAAACTTTCATTAAATTAAGAAGGAATAAATTCAAATCTTTGAAAAAAAAAAATAAATAATAAATTATGTAAAACAATTCTTTTATTTTTCGTCTGTGATAATTGTGTGTTTGGGAACAAAAAAGTATGTAAATTATAAGAACATTTATTTTATTCTCAAGAAATATTGCCGAAACTGTGGTAATACTACTGCAAGATGTAAACATTTAAATTAGTTAAAATTACAAAATCGTTATTGTCAAAATAATAAAATTAAAATCGGTTATTCAGAAAAAAAAGAAGTATGTATTAATTGAACAAAATAATAATATATAAAACTGCAATATCCAGAAGAAGTAAAACAAATTTATCTTCACCCCATTTTCTCATACATTCCGATGAAACAGTGTAACTGATTGATTCTAAAGTACATCCTATGCCACTATTATCCATTTATAATTATTGATATGATATTGTGAATATCTGTAAATTATTCAGTTCAAAAGAAATTAAAACAATTAAATAAAAAAGGATTTCATAAAATGAATATGCAAATGTAGTAGAACTCATCATCCATTTCATTATTATTTCTTCGAAAATTATAGTTATGTAAATTAAATGTTATTGCTAAAGCGATTATAAAAAAATATTATTAAATGGACATTCTCATTTGGCTCATTAAAGAAATTGTTATGCAAACAATTAACAACTCCATAAAATGGTATGGGTTCTGATTGTTGGACAAATAAAAAAAAGAAATTAATTTAAAAAAAAACAAACAATTTTCTATCTCCACATGGGAAGATTCACAAACTGGATTTGCTGACAAACAACAAATAAGGTACAATAAAATATTAAATAAATATTGAATACTCAATAGGAATAGAAAGGAATAAAAACAAACATTTGAAAAAAAAGGAATAAATTATGTAAAACTCTTTTATTTTTCGTCCATGATAATTGTGTAAAATTGGGAACGAAAAAAATTAAAAAAGATAAAATTTTTAATAAAAAAATGCTACCACAATTGGCAGTAGTAGTACATCCCGAACAAAGTCAAATATAAAAAAAACAATAAATTTAAATAAAAAAAATATGTAATTCAAAATCAAAATATCTAATAAAATTTAACTTGAGAAATTAATAATGACATAAAGTTGGCTTTACAACGAAACCATTTTAATATTTTTTGAAAAGAAAAAGATAAATTTAAATTCCAGACTTAAATGAAATTCATTAGAAATAATAAAAATAAAATATATTTTAGAAGCAAATGAAACGCGAGAAGGAAACTTTTAAATGTAATAATTACAAAAATAAAATAAAATATGTAAATTCATGAAATTATCATTTTTATTGTATATTGAATATATTGAAATTTATCATATTTTTTTTTATTATTTAAGAAGGAAAAAGTGGAAAAAATTGATTGTGGTCTAATAAAAGCAATAACAACAAACACAAAATCTTGTCTACAAGGAAAAGCTTTCCACCAAAAGTCTTCAAAACATTCACCAAAGTGAGTATGAGGAACAAGACTAATGCAAGTAACATTTTAAATGGAACTCGATAAATTTTGTCGCCGCCATTTACTATGGTGTATGATAAGTCAATTGACCAGAAGAGGACAATGACTTTATAAATAAAACAAAAAATGCAATGTTACATCAGACAACATACATAGTAAAACACATGCATACCATACCATACTAAATAAGTACTTGAAGTATCAGTCAGTCAGTCAGTCACTTGTAAATGAAAAAGTGATGAAATTTAAATGCATGAAAATCTTTAAACATATTGTAGTACTTATACTTGGTAACATTATTACAAAAATTTGTGTTACACATTATATGTATATACAATATATTACGTAGTATATAAATGCTATTTGTTATTATTCAGTCAAAAACCAAATTTTTACGTTATACTAAGAAGATTCATACCAATTTCAGTGAACATTTCACTACCTTTTGGTAAAAAAAAATACATTTGGTACAGCCTCAATTACTTAAAAAATTGAAATTATTATTTATTTATTAAAAATGATTTTCTACAACTGACTTACTTATATACAATATAACAAAGATGCTATAAAATAATAGGTACTAATTTGTATTATACTAGCTGTGCCCACGATTTCGTACGATTTCGATAACATAAGCACTAAATGTTACACGAAACAGTCAAAACCGCATTTAAATAGTTTAAGCCGTTTCTGAGATTAGCGTGCACAGGCAGTAAAAGGCCTACAATTTTATATATATATAGATATATTAACGCAGATATACACAACTGGACAAAATAATAGGTGTGAACCCCAAATTTTGTAAAATGTAATGAAAAAATTGTATCACAGTTTTTACAATTGCAAAACCGATTTGCAAGTGTAGAGGCACTGTATTGTAATGAAATGAAGGAATCTCCACAGTAAAATTGCTTTTTCGTAAATATTGCGGCTTGTTTATTTGTTCATACTTTAAATTGACAATAAAATAGGTGCATATTGTGGTAAAAATTTAAAGAGATCAGATTTAAATTGTTATTTAGTTACAGGAGGTTAGATTTTGAGGAAATTAAAATAAATGATGGTTTAACAATGATGTTGAAATAATTATAGATGAGAATAGACTTGTTCGTCAGCTCCGATATGAAGGAAAAACATACAAATCCATTGCCACATCAATGGGGCGGTCGGGATAATTTTGTTGCATATGCCTTCAAAATCGAAAAAATCAATGAAAAACATGGGGCGCCAAAAAATATTCATCAGTGGTCAACAATTGTATCGTTATATTAGCTAAACGTGACCCGTACCGGATCTACGATTTTTTCGAACCGGGACAGAAACTTGATAGTGGCGCCCCTCTCTCCAGCGTTTAAGATAAATTAAAAAAAACTCATAAATATATAACACACATTTACAATCTTTAGGTCTCAGCATTTTTTAATCTTTTTAATTTTGCTACAGCTTTACACGGCGTGCTTTCTTTTCGCCGAAAGAATCTATAAGCTCATAGAAGTCCGTCTCAAAGGCAGTTTTATTTTTAATGTCTAGGATCGCGAGCCGAGACGTTCCTGACTCATTGTTGAACGCATATAGGTTTTAATTATTTTCAAATTGCTAAAGCTTCGCTCACAACTTGCATATGTCGTAGGTAATGTTCTTAAAGATATACTAACATTAGGAAACGCTTCTTGCTAGTCATGCTTGCACACATGTTGTAACAGATGGAATGCACATGATTTTTATTAAGTTCGATTACTAGCACTTTGAAAACGGCAAGTTCCTGGCAAAAATCCACTGGATTTAAGTATTTCGAATAGTTTTTGTGCTAAATCGGTTCCTTTTTTTTTTGCAAACACTCAGTCGACATATTTAAAAACGGGTGGTCACTAAGGAAAGCTAAATTTTCATGTAGACTCTTTGCGCTTTCTATCCTTGTTTCAATTTCTGTTAAAATTTTTACTACTTTTATATCTTTGGAAAATAAACTAGTCGGATCTGGGGTTCTTTATTCGTCCTCGCAAATTTCGTCGTGTTGCTTTTTCTTTTTGGATATTCGTTTGTTTTTAAGAACTGGCTTGATTTCTAACTTTTCTGATACAGATGCAGCTCTTTTGATCCAATGCACTATTGGCTTTTCTCTCATTTCTTGCTAGACCTTGCATTATCGCCTTTTTTTTTATTCCAAATATTATATTATGATTCTGCCCCCTGAAACTGCCGACCCTGGCTGGTGCCGCCACGAAACGTTCGACGACGATTATTAGTAAGTGCTAACCTACCTGGTAGGTTATATAGTATATTTATACTATATTATGTGTATGAAGACTTTTCTTCAAGTAATGCATTATCATTACATTTTAAGAATTTCAGCCTATAATCTTAAAAACTAATAGGCTATACGACGGTTATGTCCTTCAATAAAAAAGTTATACACTTTCATACAAAAGCCTTTTTAAAGAGATATATGATCGATGTAAAAATTAATCTTTCGAGTATGTGCTAGAAACCACTTTCCTCTCAATTCCAACCCAATTCCATTTTTGGGTGTCTAGAAACCGCTTTTGACATTTTTGAAATCGGCTAGTTTTTTACAGACGATTTGTTTAAATACTCCATTATATGAAGTTATTGAAAGAAAAACAGTACCAAGATATGTAGCTTATTGTTTTTCTCGCTAAACTGCATTTAAAGAATATAACATTTCAGTTGTTTTAAGTATAAATTAGCATTTTACAAAAAGGCTTTTAAATTCAAGCACAATAAACGAAATAAGCAAAACGAAACAATGCTGGCAATCACACAAAATCGCAAACACTTTTCAATCAGCTGTTCAATGTAAATCTTCGCGTTTTCTAGCAAACTTAGGGTTTTTTTTTGACTAAATTGAAAAAGTGTGACATCAAACGCGTCGGCGTTTTCTAGCACATACCCGTTTGAAAAATATTTCATTTCAATATCATACAAACTGAGGCACTGTCATAATAAAAATCCTCTCAATAGCCAATAGGACTGATTTCTTTACTTAAACTAAAAATAATACGAGGTAAAAAGAAATCTCTATCAAAGAGTAAGTTTCAGTTTAATGTCTCAAAAACTCTGAGAATTTGGTTTCTAAATATGATAAACATAATAGATTAATTCTCTTATATTTATCTTATATTTCCTTTACTAATTATGATTCATTGGCTTGTACTTTTTACAATATGTCTCTCTAAGGTCACATAGAATTCCTTGTTACAAACTTTTGCAAAAACCAAATATACTTACAACAGCAAACAGTTTGTGAAAAGGCATAAAAACCATCAAAATGGACAATATGATGGAAGTTGATACACGGTCACGGGTACTTATAACGATGTAACAAACATTGTTAAGCTTTTATCAACGCGTTATTATCATTAGATAATGTTACATGTAGACACTTGCAGACAGTATGAAGGAAGGTTATATACACGCATGCACACCTACATATGTGTATGTAAGTAACATTGCTATATATTTAGCTTTATGTTTCGATTTAATATAATAAAAAAATTCCTAATAGTTGAATTCTAATTAGGCTGGATACACTTATTATTCAGAAAATGATTACAGTCATGATGATGATGTGCAATTTCGTAATGATAAGCAATAAAATTTTATCACATAATGTTTTAGAAATTACATATTCATACATATGGTGATATGATAATGTGTAGGATGTCTCTAGATACATTGAGTTGTATATTATTACATATTATGAAAAATTTAAATGGATTTTCAGATACCTGCTTTTTGATACCTTATAACTAAGTATTTTAGTGACTCATGAGTTTCCTAATCAGTTGATTTAAAAATTAAAAGTATTCATTGAACACCACAAAAGTGCTAGTCCAATAAGTTTTTCTTAAAATGATGTTTTTAGATCTACAATCAATACGTGGGCTGATATTTATATTACTGGACTTGGCAACAGTTAGTGTTGCTAGGTGACCGCTGGCTGACGTTTCCAAAAAAATACATTGATATTTTAAATCGACACTACATTAAAACATTTTTTCATTGGACAAAAAACATGAACATTTTCATGGCAAGAGTGCTTCGATTAACTTAATTCTTTATACAGCGATATGGCACCATTCTGCAGAATTGTAATTTTTTCAAGCATGGTCGTTCAGTTGTTCACGGTATATGCAAATGGTTGCCAGTTTCTTCGCAAAAATCCGAACATGTCACCACCTTACCATTACAGCAACATTGGCTGGTCAATTCTGAATGAGATACAACAATTTGTTTGCCAGACGTTATCGGAGAAATTCGAAAAAAGCAGAAGAATAGGCATCATGACAATGCAAGCTCCCACACATCGTCTCAAAAGGAAGGAAAATTTGACTTTCCAAAACATTGAATTAAAGAGTCATCAGCCGTATAGCCACGATTTTATTATTTTTTTATTCCCGCACATCAAAAATTAATTACAATTTTCGTAACCCGAAGAAGCGGTTGATGCATTCAAAAAGCTCGTTTTGGAATTAGCTCAAACGGACTGGAATAAGTCCTTCAAAAGTTGATTGCAACGGTTGCAAAAATATATTTATTTTTACGGAGAATATTTTGAAGATCAGAAAAACCAATTTCATAATCTACTATATAAATAGCAGCCTTCGTATAAATTAAATTCTTTAAAATTGATTTAAAATTATTGAATAAAAATATCATCTTACATCACAGGCTTACCCAGCTTTTGATCTAGAAAGGAGATACTAATCAGGAACATTCTTTTTAAAAAATGCAATAATCTATTGAAAATTAAACTATCTAATATAGTTTATATGGTTTATGGTATGTTCATTTAACCTTAGTATTGGAAATATGTTTGTTTTTCTTATCTTAGCAAATTAATCGTGGTTATACCATAATTTTCATTTGTAAATATATGTACATATATATTCGTATATAGTTATAGACATTATACTCTTATTAATACTATCTAATAAAAATGAAATTCAATAATTGTCTGTTGATTGCAACATCTGCGCCATAGATTTTAATTGAATATCATTAAAATAAAGGTATACTTTGGTAGCTCTCGATAAAGTTGGATTATCATTGAAACAATGAGTACTCATATTTAGTATATCGATAATGGGGCATAATTGATGATATGATGATGATGATGATGATGGCCAATGATTGATAAGATTGGCCAAAATATATTTTCGGCGTAACCAAAAAAAAAAAAAACAACTTAATTTCATATAAAAAATTCTATTATATTGTACCTACTATATTATGATATCCGTATGCCTGTTGCTTGTTGTCTATTCAAATCATTCCAAATCATCACCCAACTGATGTATGGTATAATAAATAGCATAGTAGTAAGTGGGAATATAAGTAGAAAAGATAACGATGACTGTGCGCAAAATCGTTCACATCGTCAACTCTCGGGTTTTACCTGTACGATTCACATACACATCATTCATGTACCATACATACACTGACACCTACAAACACACCCAAGACCAAGCAAAGCTAAGTGAAAAACTCTCCAAAGCTTCCGTTTGCGATTTTTGAAATGGCGTACAACCGTTACAAAATGACAAACGCGCCATTTCCTTTGCTTGCGCGTACCATATAAATCTGACGAGTCTGCGGCTGCTGTCTTCACTTCGGTTTTAGTATCAAAGCCGTGCAGTCACTTAGTGACCAACAACAGTACTACGTACTACAACGTACTACGAATAGTTAAATATTTCATCATCATCAGTATTGCACTCAAAGTTTTGTTAAAAAAAAGTGTATAATTTGTATAATTTTTGATTATAAAGAATTTAAGAGAAAGATTCCTAAAACTTCAAGTAAAAAGAACTTTAGTGAAATTGGCATATTAAAATATTTTTTATTAAATACACAGTATTCTTAAAATTTTATCAAAGATTTTATTTAAATTAACAAAACAAATTTTGTGTGTTCAAACAAAAAAGTAATTTTTCAAGGGTAAGTTTTATAAAATTTATTGTAATATTTAATTATTCAAAATATTGGATATTTTATTTGCAATTTTTTTATTTGTATTATTTTATTTTTTCTAATACTCATAAGTGTAGAAGTATATTTCTTGAAATTGAAGATTATTCTTGATTTGAATAGCTTCTCAAATCAATCAATGATAAATGTTATTTATGGTATTGGAGATATTATTTGTTATAATCTTAAAATCTTCATTGACATTTTATAACCAAAACTTCTATGTGGTATTCTTTTTCAGTAGAAAATTTTGAATAGATTTTTAATTTCAAAGGTTTAATGTTTTAAATTTAAAGAGTTTACTTCAAAATATTCCATACTTGTCATATAAGCGAATTGTTCCATTATTTCCAATTGTTTTTTATTTCATAAAGTTAATTGTGAATCGTTTTTCAACTTTAAATAAGACAAATAAGCAAGATGATTTTAAAAACAAATTGAAGAAATCTAAAAAATTGCAGTGACGTATGATTTCATTAGTTAGAATCTTATTTGTACTCTAAGCATATTCTAAATTCAAAATAAGCAAGTTTTTGAGTAATGCAGATATTATTGTTAAGTGTATTTCTTTTCTGAATTCTTTTCCCTTCAAGAAAGCAACAATTTACTTTTAAAAGTATTTTTTTTTCTTTTTTGCGAGTGGGATGTTTAAAAATGCTTTCGCATCTTCAATGGTGCCATCGTTCCCCCGGTATGTGGTGTGCACTTAAAAAAATTCACCCTATAGGATAAGTGTCCATCCTGGAATTGCTTTCGCATTACTTCAAGGTGTTATCCTCTGTGACGACTATAGTACCTGCGTCCAGGTCCCTCCTCATGCATTTTAGTATCTTTTCAATGTATTGAGCTAGTTGTCCTTACTCACTAGCATCTTGTCTACCATATTTGCTCACCATTATATACCTATAAATATAATTTTCTAATTATTCCCGAACTTCAATAATTGCAAATACTTCATACTCTTCTCACTTGTAATAATTATTATGCTAGGATAATTTAAATAAACCTTAATTATTACAATTAAGCTAATTATGCTTATGCTTACAGTATTTCTTATATTTAATGGTGTATTCATCTATCCAGATGTTTAATTTTGTAAGTTTGGGTGTTAAGCATGTGTAGATTTTAATCAAGGAATTATTTTGCTGCCCACATTTTTTAAATTTTAATATTCAAAATAAACAAATCCTTCAGATGTTCTTTTATCCAGAAGCTTATGAGTCAAATACAAACTTTGTGGCTGTGCGTAGCCCAAAGAATTTCATTAATAAATATGCAAATTTAATTAGAACAGTTGAAACAAACAACAGAAATACTCGTAAGTTCATGTGTCTAGAGCAATCCAATCCCATTTGGTAGATGTGGGTGGAAATGAATTTAACTCAACTCAACTCAACACAACTTAGCGCAACTAAAGTAAAATGAGTGTGAAAATATTAAATGAATGAATGAATGAACGAGTTGCACAATTTAATTGGCATAAACAATTAGAGAAAGCATTCGAGCTAAAAAAATTAGACATCAACTTTATAAAAGAAGGGGGAGATAGATATTCATTTGAGATGTTTTTAGCGAATTCTTAAGAAATAATGGATAAGGAAAATTCAAAATACTTCAAGGATTCATAAATGTCAATGTTTATTGCAAGTCTATTTTGAAAAGAGAGAACATTACGAATTGTGGGGTCATTTGGAAAAACTGAATTTCCTAATACTTATAATTTCATAAAACAATTGTAAAAATATTTACACAATTGAGTTCATGAATTAGCATGTAAGGATATGGACTTTGTTTTTAATGTCCATTTTTCTCGAAGAACTTGGCATGTGTCCTTAACAATACTAAGCGCATTTACTTGATTTGATTTTCTATATTTCTCAATATTTATTTATATAATAATGCCCCCATCTTCAATATATCAGAAATGCTCTTTTTCCTCACTCAACTCCAAACCAATAACATCCCTTATTACTGTTTCAAAATACAAGAGATACTTATTTCTAGAGTTCGCAAATAAATGCAACATTTTCATTTGGTTACCAAGCAACCGGTTGTTAAGAAACCAAATTTAAAAGGGTTGAAAAAAACCATGTGATTTGTTTTTCGTTTTTAAGTGTTTGTGTTCAACCAATGCCAAACGGGTGACCACATACCGAAAAAAATGAAAAATAAGAAAAACGGTCATGCTATACACTGGTACATTAGACAGCTATTTCTCATTTCCATTTCTTCAACGGTTTCATCATTCTGAAGCAAACGCTATCTGTTTGCGTTTCTTGTTCCATACGACCAATATACAAAGACTTCATTAGAATGCATTTTACATAAAAACCTACAAATAATAGTGAAAACCTTTTTAAAATCCGTTGCTTGGTTTAGTAGTTCTGCGTATCGGAACAGACAGGAATTTCAACTTTGCTTTATACATGAAATAATCATAATCGCTTAGGGTCTAAGAGGTGCTCTAAAATTCTTTTGGCTTAACTAGTTTATCAAGCAGAAAGACCTTTGATTCTAAATGTCTTCTATATTAAGAATCATGATAAAGGGCTGAAAAATTCTAAATTTTAATTGAAGTATTGAAAGGAATCCAAAGTTTTGTATTGTTAAAACAATCACAGCAGTTTACATCCTTAGCATTTACAATGATGATTTTATGAATGTTTATATTATTCCTCTTTCTGTTATAAAAAAAAGTTTATTTTCTGCCCGTAACATGTTTTAAATCAATTAAGAAAAATGTTAAGTGAAAAAATGGTTCGATGACTTCAAAGAGGTCACCTGATTTAATATCCATTTTTTTAATATCTTTGACAACTCAACTGAGTTCAACTTAACTCAACTTGTCCTAAGCTAAAAACACTTTAATGCTTCAGTAATTCTTGAACATCTTTTTTTTTTTTTTTGTTGCTGGCAAGAGTTTGAGTCTAAGCATTTTTTAATTGGGGTCAGCTTCTGGTTTATCAATCGCCGTAAACTTAATATAAACACAACAACAGAATAATCAAAATAACAAACCGAAGAAAAAATACAAGGAAAAGTTGTCACAAATGGAAATAAGAAAAACCCCAAACCCAAAAACAAAGAGATATACGGTAAAGGAAACAAGTTAATTGACCATGTCAGAATTGTTTTTCGAAATTGTTTTTTATTAAAAATTAATTTGCGGCCATTTTAATGCGACACACTTCAACGCCTCCTTCCTCCTGCACCTGTCAAATGCAATCCTTGGGGCTTTTTAAGCATGAATTCGGTATGGGGTACATTTTTCTTTTTTTTTTCTTTTGGGGCAAATGAGCAAAACTGTAAACAGTTTATTTAACGGAAATTTAAAGAAAATAAACAAAGTGAAAATAAATAAAGCGAAAACACAACAAGTGAAATGAATTAAAAACCAAGAACCAAAAAACAATTAAGTGAAAAAGGAAAGAAATTGTCGTGGGTTCAAGATTTCAATGGAATGATATAAACAATTGGTTCACAATAGAAATAAATTAGTAAACTTATTTGAAGATAAATCGGAAACATACTTATGTAGGTACGAACAATTGAAGGCACTCAGGATCTCAGATGGTAGGCCACATTTTATTTAACATCAATAATTCTGTTTACCGTCGCCATTTGCAAAGCTGGCATTCGCTTGATTTTTGTCATTTTGAAGGCATTTTTAAGAAGCTTTCATTTTCTTTCATTCCCAGATGAATAATTAATTACATTATTTTTGAAAATATTTGAAAAACCTCAGTAGAACATTCTATTGAAACACTCAAAGAAGTTTAGAAATTTCTCACGCTCTCAATAAACAAAATATCCTTTGTTTATTTTTTTCGTTTGTTTGTTGATTAAAAGTTTTTCATTTCTCTTCTGTGTTTCTTTCTTTCTTTTATATTCAAAGAGTTTTACGCTTCATTGATTTTTTTTAAATTTTTCACACAAATTCGATCAGTATCTTTTTACTTGTATAAATTATTTGTATCTGCTTGTGGTATCCACTTACCATATTTGCAGACTCATATAATTCACGAAATTTCTTTTGTGTATTTTATTTTTTAAATAACATTATGTTTTCCAGATGAATTTAATTTCTTTTTTAATATTGTTTCATCATGTGTTTAACCCATTGTTGCATAAAGATTTTCATATGCCAAACGCATAAAGCGGAATAGTTTAAATAAAAAACAAGAGATATGCACATGTGGCATGTGTGTATGTACAATGTTTTAATAAAATTCAATTGAAAAAACACGAGAAAAACATATTGTACAATATACTATGTGTGTTCAGTGTCCGAAAGTCATGAACTCTTCGGCTCACATTTAACACAGAAACATAAAGAGAAAAGAAATTGTAATTTTGGAATGCATTTCACTTAATTCTATCTTCTTATTGCAAAGCAAAAACATACAATTTGTTAAAATACTAGGTAATATTATTATCAGGGCTGCCACAGAAAACTCTTCCCCCCCCCTATTCCACCAGATTTCCGATTTTAGGTTCCACAGAAAACTCTTTTGGGAGTGTTTTTTTCCTCCTTTTGTGTTTTTATATGCTGACAGCCCTATTAACATTGAGTTGAAGCGGTTTGGTTATTAGATAAAATCACCGAATGGCCGAGTGGAATGCAAAACTCCATACGACGAAAACACTAGAGTTTTCTGTGGCACCCCTGTATATGTACAAAAAGTTATATAGGCAGTATAAAGGCTTGCAAGAGATAACCCAAGAAATATTCTTTAAAAGTGGAAAAAATGAAATGATAGGTAAAGAAAACAACATCTGAACTGTTCTGGTTTCAGTGCGCATTAAGACAAGACACCTAATAGACTGAGAACATATAATACAAAAGACGCTATAAGAAAAGTCACCTATATAACATTAAATAATACATCACAACAAAACACAAATTGATCAGTTGCGAACATGATGTTCGGAACATCCATTTCCTTGATTTATTTTACTGTTTAGGCAAAATTAGTACTTAGTAAGAATGTGTGTTCGAAGCTCGTTCCAATAAAATCATAAAGAATATACTCATAGATTTGATAGACTTAACAAATTTCATGTTTTGCCTTCATTTCAGTTTACGAAGTCTGTTCAAAAAGTATCGTGAATTTCGATTTTTTGTGGCGTTTTTTGATACTCATGGCTCTCAATTTTCAATGTTCAGTTCATTTTTGACAGCTGTTTTGCTTGTGTTTTGGCATTTCGATTTTTGCTTTTTTCGGTCTTGGCTGATTCGGCAGCTTCCATTGGGCTGACTGAACTTTTGTTTCCACGTCATAACCATAAATGATTCGTCACCAGTTATGACCCTCTGGAGCAAATTCGGGTCAATGCGGACCGAGTCCAACAGCTCCTGAGCCATGTTAATGCGATGCTATTTTTGATCAAATTTGGCATGAATTTTGCCCAAATCATTGGTTACAATCGAAACCAGCCAATCGATATGTTTAGGTCCTCAGCAACTTCTCTAACGGTGATTCGACAATTAGCCAATACTTTTTTTTCGCTTTATCAAAGTTCGCCTGTTGTTGACGTGCCACGCTCTTTTCGGCCCTCTGAAAACATTTTGTACCACCAATAAACGTTGCTTTGGTCCAAGGTAGCTTCACCATATGCCACTCAACTTTCGGAATGCATCCGCGCATTTAATTTTGTTTTTCACACAATATTTGATACAGACTCGTTGATCCATTTTTTGGAATAGGCAAAAATCGAAGACGATTCACGGTTCACTAACGTCCTTTTTCTGCCAGTCTTTATGAGAGATCTTTTAATACAAAAATATTAATATTTCTTTAAATTTCTTCTGACCAAATCTTTCATTAACATTATTTTCATGTATCCTCACATTTTTTGTTATATAAGTTTGTAGAATTCCAACAATTAATAACAAAAAATGGCAAAAGCAGTTACAGGTATCTTTTTATACATACAATATATTCATTGGAGCATTCCAGTGCATCATATCAAATACTTTCGAGTTAATAAGGAGCATCAATTAGGTCTATTGCGTACATACTATTTTATGTGAATGCTTTGAATTCTTTAATTCTTTTATTGTGGTCCGAATTGTCCTAATTTTATTCATTTTGTTTTGTATCTTTAAAAGGTTTTCTTTAATATTATTATTTTAATTTAATATCTTCACTCAAATTATAGATAATTGCATTAATTCTTTTTTCTTTTTAACCATATAATCTTCGAAATGCATAAAAAATTCTTCTACCTAATTTCTGAAATCAATTTTTTTTATATCCTTGTATAAATTTGTCATTTCTAACTTGAACTGAAGCAAAAATTCCTCATAATCGCTCAAATTGAAATATTGCAATAAACAAAGTTAAGTTTATTTTTTTTTTTATAAATGATAATAATTTCCACATTAAAGTGATGTAGCTACTTACTTTACTTAAAAGTATTTTCATTTAACAAAAGAATCTTTCTTTGAAGAAGGAATCACAAGAACACCAAAACACAGAATCCGACATTCGCTTAAGCCATAACAATCATCATCATCATCAGCATCATGACAAAGTGAATAAAAATTTAATTGAAATGCCGACAATATAAATATTGAAAGTAAATTTTATGATGGCATTTCTGATGTGATATTGTAAAATGCTGCAAATTTGATGTGGTTAACACACACGAGCCATGCCAGGACCCACTCCACTTGCTGCAAAAACGGAAGTATTGTGTATCCTCAGCCATATCGAGAAACATGTCTTATCTTCCTGTGACTACATGAGTACAAAGCAAAAATTTCACCCTTCGCTGCATAAAAATAAAACATAAAAAAAAAGAAAATTTAAATTAAAAACCAACAAGAAAATCATTAAAAAAAAGTAAGGATTTTCACAATTTAGCGCCGCTAGCGGAAATTAAAAATTATACTTCTTAATTTCAATGAAATTATGCAAAAGACTTAAGGATTTTTTTTCCGAAAGGAAATACAATTCTTCTTAAATGAAATTTCAAAGCGTTTTAGTTTTTTCGTTGAAACTATATACTTAGATATTTTTTACTATTTTAAGGCAGCGCTTCTTAAGCTTATGTAGCCTAGAACAACATTTTCTTTTGCGGAACCCTCCTAAGATCATTTCATCTCAATAAAGAAGAAACTATAATAATTGCACGCCGATACTCTTAGTCCACTTCAACGGTTGAGAAGAATCTTGGAATTAAATTCCTTGTGTTTAGGCCACTTTTCCCTAAACAGTAAAAAATCAAGAGAATAGAATTTTCTAAATTCGCAGCGGAATAATTTTGTGTCTTGTATTATGTAATGTTGCATAAAACTTAATATTTCTCCTCTTTGTGTTACATGTTCACTGTTTGTTAGGTGTCTCTATGTTGCTCTTTTTAATTTTTGAATTTGTTTAATTTTAAACTCTTCTCTTATGATTAGTTAAAGATCTGTTCTGTTTTCCGGTGTAGCTTGGGTTCCTACCTACAAAAGGAAAGCTGACAATATCGGACGCAAGTCAACTTGCCTTAATTTTATCCAAACTATCATCGTAAATGAAATTTCTTACTTTCCCAATTGAGAATTGAATTTAATTATCAATATCATCGGCCTCGCCTTTACTTTATTTGACAATCCTACAAGTTGGGTGTACTAGGATGTTGCTCTCAGTACTCATAGCTCCTACCCTACTGACTCGGTATTACAATATATGACTTCTTTACTTGACAAACTTAAGTAAGAAGAAAGTTTTTAAAGAATCTTGCAAATCTTTACAGTTTGTATTATATATTATTTGTAATAATTATCATAACATACCAGGCGACCGATCTTTGCTAGAGTAATTCCTGTTTTTTTTTTTGGAAAACAAACTTATGTCGATATTACTGATTAAATATAAATAGTTTTCGGGACACGTGAAATAATCAAAATATGATAAGTAATTATTAAAAATAACTTATTCTGATGGGCCCATTATATTTTATGCACATGGCAACTCTGCCTCATCAAACACGTGGACAAAATTTTCTCATCTCTACAGTCATGTCTGTGCCATCTCACTTGCAAACCTTGATTTGGACTTTCCGATTATGCTGCTGTTCCGAATGTTGTTTTTTTCATAAACCAACCCAGTAATATTATACAACACAAAAAATCAGATGTGCCATTCCCGAAATACGCGAATTAAATTTATATATATACAAGAATTGCTCGTTTAAATATACCTATTATATAACGAACGAACCCTGAGGATTCGCGCTTAAGAACCGCTGTGTAAAATGGAAGATGAAGGAACAAATAATTGCAATTTTTTTCCTTTGTTTTGTAAACTAAATGAACTAAATAGAAAATGGAATAAAGAAGAAACTAGTATGCAATGAAAAAAGTTTAAAAATCAACTTTAAACAAAACAACATTCAACATTAGAAAATTCAATGGAAATTGTTTATGATTGCAGCAAAGTTGATTCTGATTCTGATGCTGATGATGACGATGACGACAAGTGTTTTGTGATATATGGGTACATATGAGTAAATGTATGATTTGTATGGGTGAATAACATGTTATTGTATAATACTATTAAAACAATATAAACCTAAGTATATAAACCACAATCGTACTACAAGTATATGTGAAGTTGCCGCGCCATATCAAAATAAACAACTTACTACAACATGCTATAGTAGCGTCGGCAACATTGACTTCTTTTGAATAACACTAAAAACATTTACAGCAATATTGTACCATAAACCTATGTACACAGATATAAAATACACATACGATACATATGTGTATATACTTGTCACATGCCACTTGTATTACATGTGTTTATATTGTAGTTAAACTTGGTTAAGGTTGATGCTGATGGAACCAACAATGAAAGTCAAAATAATATAAAATAGAGAATGGAAAAAGAAAATAGAAAAGTTTTCTTATTATTTTTTTTCTTTCTTCATTTTTTAACAAACATTTAGCGACGCCATTTTACCAGGACGCTTGGAATTGGAATTGTTTTGCTTTGCCGTTTACTAAACAATAATTTTACCTTTTATTTGAATATTTCAAAAACATTTCATTCTATGTTATGACCGGCATTTAAGGAGGGTCCTTGAATGGAATTCTATTTAAGATTCTTAAATGCATATTCAGATTGTGTTTCAGTTAAACAGAATTCCCAAAAAGGAAAATGTGCTTCTTATTTAAATAAAATAATAAACCTTTAACTTGTGGTTAAACCATAGACTATGGTATGTAGTCCACTTATGGTATAATAAAGAGACATAAAATGAAGGATAAAACCTCTGAAATTTCTTCATTGCATCATTTTCTGAAACATAATCAACAGTTTTATTGAAATTAAGCTTAAAGTGAATTTAAAACTTGATATGGTAATAGCTTTAAAGGATTAGAAAGAAATATGGAAAATTGGTTTAGTTGGAACTAAAATCTCTGAAGCAATGTCAGCAATTACAAGCAAATCAAATAGAAGAGAATTTTGGTCAAATACGAGTATGACCATTGATTGACTTAAAAGAAGCTTAAAAGAATCAAAACGATGATGATGACGACAACAAACGAGGTGTGACCCAAAGAAACCGGCTTTCTTCTGCATCCAAGTCATGGAATCCGTCGAAGTAGGCAAACATACACAGTCCCACCACCACCATTTTGAAGTAGTTTTGGAAGTTATGTCTTTCTGTTCTACTATGAACAATAAGGCAATAAACACAAGAGAGCTTTTGTTCAATTTCCATTTAAAAACTTTGAAATACAAGTTTCTTCGATCTCAAGTAATGCATGTTCGATATTTCCTGATTTAATTATATCCAAAGGTCGACCAGTTTAGGGGCAGGTGGCTTCCGTCAAGAGTTACGGGCTTGACGACCTCGCCTTCCCCGAGTCGCGACGCAAGCCGACAAATGTGATCAACGTAGACTAAGGATAGTTGAAGGATGCCTACTCTGAAGTTATACATAAAGTATTTCTGAAGTAGGCATACTGCCCAGTGGACACATGTCAGCTACTTTTAGGACACTCCTCGTCAATGTTCAACCCACATGTTGAAATATAGAACACAGTTACTTTGCAGGACACAAGCCAAATAGGATAAACAATTGGCAAATAGGATTTTATTGAGATTTGAAAATTGAGATTCTATCTACTTGCACAATAACTGAACTGACTTGAGTCATAAAAAAATATAGAATACTTTTCGTTTTGGGATTTTTATTGAACTTAACTTAGAATTTCCATTGAAATCATTATTAAAAGACAATTTAAATGGCAATAAAAGAATATATGACACAAACAAAAAGAGATCAATACGATTGGTTTTTATGTATGATGTCCCCTTGTTAAGCAGGATAAACAAGGAACAATGTGTGTGTTGGAGTGGGTGATAGTATTCTTGTATGCGTCACAATTGAAGAAGCCACAGGTTGGCAAACACACGAAAAGTAAAGCCCTCATGACACAAGAGATTTCGTTTGAATGGACAATTGGCCAAAGGACGCACAGTGTTAACCACAAACACACATACTATTACAAAGAGATATACTAGACATACAACACATGTGTGATGGGGTTGGTGATGGTTAAACAAAAAGGATACTGAATGCGTTCATACAAATAAAGTAATCAACGAATTTAACGCACCACAACACAATCTCTATCTCACAAGACGAAATGGACATTATTCCTAAGGATAATACAAAACACAATAAAATACAATCCAACAGAACAACATTGGGTTTCTATGCGTATCATGCATTAGAATTTTGTGTCTTTATTACTAAGTATTAGCTACCATATTCTTCTTATTCATTCAGGCATATTTCTTTTGTTGTTATTGTTATGGACACTCTCAATTTCATTCGTCATTCCTCAATCCTCAATTCTCATCCTAAATCAATCATCAATTTCATCATCATGAGTTTTGTTGATTTATTGTCGCTGTGCCATAATATTTTTGATTGACCACAAATATGTAATGAGTTTTGTTTTGCCTTTAAGCAAACATAAATGTTAAGCATACGCCATGTGTCATGTGACTAGTCCATATCATAGTCTATGCATGCAGCATGCCTCACTTTTCTATGTAATCACAGTTTATTTTGCACAAATTTTCAATTTATTTTCATGTGTAAACAATGACAATGATTCTATGCAAATATTTTGTTGAATATTTGAAATTTTATGCACAAAAATTCGAATGAAGTTGAGAATTCTTTCTTCATTTTTTGAAAAGTATCACGTTTTGTCCATGTAGCAGTAATAGCTGTGACCATCAAATGGGATTTTTCCAATATTTATTTTCATAAAATTATTTTTTCCATAATTATTTTTCACCACCACCAAACCACCCAACCTTCTACCTACCTTTGGCTTCAGTTTCCATTAAGCACCATTGCAGCAAGGATACTTTGCTTGACTGCATAAATAACTGATTCATGACTTTCAAAGTTTATCCGCTTATGGACTTCTGAACGCATTTGCTCTGGCAGCTGTTAAACTCAACTAGTACTAGTCTGAAGCTCTAGTTGGTTTTCGATTATGTGATTCAGTCATTTGGATTTAATGCACACACAACACACAGAATCAACTGCCAGTTTCCTGGTGCTTCAGTGTCAATCTGCTGGCAATTGGCCTGCCATTAGAGATAACATAGCATAACATGGCATAATGAAGTTCGATGAAGTGATTTGTCATTGATATAGTTATTTTACTTAGTGCAGTGAAGTCCTCTGAAGGTGATCCAATATCAATTTAAAATGACCACTGCACACCACACAAGTATCTATCGTATGCTTAAATTAATATTTAAAGAAAATGAAACCAAATTGAAACGCTTTGTCAGCATATTTTCAGAACTGTAGACACTTTATAAAATGAGTTTGTTCAACATGAGGCAATTCAAACGTACGAAAACCATAATCAGGTGTTAGTAGGATAAGGTACTAACTAACATATGCCACCATGATGATGACTATGGTATATTTAATTTGTTGGTAGGACTTTAATTTTCTATATAAATGAAATTAGAATTTTTGCCTATATGAAAGACTTGATAGCAACCATTTGACATACTTTCTCATGGCAAAAATAGAAAAGATATTTAGTTAGGGTATAGAGAAATAAATGTAATTCCATCAGTCCTTCTTCATGTCTTGAATAAATGACTAAAGTATGAGTTGCTCCTTATCCTGTTGCTTTAATGTTGATATGGTTTGAAGGAGTAGCTAGGAGTAGCTAAGAGTAGCAGACATTGAAATTGCATTCTGTTGATTATGAAAGTCTAACAAGCATCAGGGGATCTGAATGAGAATGAGTGATTTGAGTTTAGCATTGTAATTGAGAATGAGGTTTATTATTTGTTTGAGCATGGAATGAATGAATGAATGCCTCAGTGAATGAATGGTGTAAGTGTTGGTTATTGACCACCTGCGGTGTTAGTAACTGAAAACATACTTACTTATCCAACCAAGCTGGCGGGCATGAGATATTTTCGATTTGATTGCGGAGTAGTTGTATTGTAATTTGGAATGAGATGAGTGAATGTTGGCAATAACGACAACTGGAATAGGCAAACGTGTTCAGGAGATTGAATTTGGCAACATAAGAGAAATTGGATAAAATTGAAAAACCCTTGAAGTTGTGTAGACATTTTGATGATGATGACGACGATGACGACGGTGACGCTAGATGTCAGACCAGAAACCTGTCAAAGGCTTAGTCACGTTGGCGTTGCCGTTTCCGTTGCCTTTGCTGTTTCATTTGATTAAAAATCGAATCAAGTTCAAGATTCTCAAAAAAAATAAAGAAATCTTCTAAGCTAATCTTCTTTATAGTAAGAGAAACAAAAACAATTATGAAAATTATTTCATGTCACATTAAATTTGTATAAGGATTTCTGTTGCTTCTACAAACCGTAATGACTGAATTTATCAAAATATAAAATGAGGGAAAACATTAACAAGCACGGGGGAAGTGGATCTGGTCCTCGCAACAGGAAGCCAAGTGTGCGTAAAAATATTGTAATTGAATGCTTATTGAGTTAATGGCAATAGCTAAAGTAGCATCCTTTGCGAACAACATCAAGTATCAAATGCTTCTCTCAATACCACTACCACTTCGAACAAGGATACAAAGATATTTATCAAATTATTTCGTTTGTCAAATTAGGTAAATAGAAATAGACACAAGCAGCCAGTAAAAGGAGGCAGACAGTAGTAGAGAGTAAAGAGAGAGAGAGAGAGACAAATATGTAAGATGCCTGCCTGCGTGCCTTATTTGACTGATTGACTGGCAGTTGTTTAGTTATGTCGTCTAGATGGCAGGAAACAGGATATTTGAATTGTGTTCAGTTCAGTTCACTTAGTATTTGCTTTGATTTGTTTTTTGAGCTATGCTTTTGTCTGTCTACTCAATTCACAATTGAAATCTAAAGTTAAATACTCGTATACTTATGTACTTTTTCAGATTTCTATGCATTTCCTGCTCTTATCAAATAGATAAACAACAAAGTTAGTTAACTTTCATTTTATTGTTATTTCCGAATATGTTGATTTAATGATGATGATTTACAAAACCACTTTGAATCAACATCAAGGGAATAGAACGCAATGCGTAGTGCTAGTACACTTATTGAAATTGTTTAAACGATGATAATAAGGTAATGGATTTTTTTATAATTCGACACTTTTAGAAGGAGAACATAATTTTCTTACACTGATAAATTTACCTCAAAGAGAAATAATACACTTATTGATATTACTCAAAAAGATTTAAATTAGGAGTCGATAAACTTGTTTCAGAAAGACCAAGGTCTTGAAGATATGAAAAACATTCTGTCAACAAAGTACTTTGTCAAGAACAGAAAGAAATTTTAGGATTTTTTGAAAATTTGAATTCTGCATTTAATACACCTTCCACAGTGAGTAAAAAGTTGGGTTCTGGATAACACAAGCTGGACTCTGTGTTCTGGACCTTACTTTTTTGAAAATGAGCACACAATTGCAGTGACTGTGAGCGGCACTCGTTACAGGAACATGATAACGGAGTTCTTGTGGTTTTAACTGTACCGCATGGATCTCGACGACATGTGGGGCCATTTGTCGGATATTTTATTCCATACTTAATCGGAACATGTCTACTCTGCAATGCGTTAAAAATATTACAACTTCCTCACAAATACATGTTTTTTTATTGTTAAATGAAATAGTGCACTCTTGTTGAGACACCCTGTAGATTCCAAGGTACAATCACTATACTGAACCCTTCCTAGGGGTGTGTCAATATATGAATCTTAGTTTGCCGAATCCTTATTGAAAGAATGACAATCGCCTTAATCACTAATAGCATTTATAGGTTGGAATCCATTATAGGGATGCTCAATACAAATCGATATATAATAAATATTGATATTCCACACTCGATATATCGAAGCAATCCGATATAATCGTACCATCAGATATCGAATACTTATTATCGATTTATTTTATTCGATATATCGTATCGAATACTCTCGAAATTTTTAAGACCAAAGATGCAAGGACGAGGTTAAAAGATAATCCCAAAATCAGTGACAAAGGGAGTTTTGCTTTGTGGCATTGTAACTATCGAGTACTTATACAGAGTTTTTGGAAATTAAGAAGCTGACGCAGTTGCGTGTTATAACGCTTATGCCGTTGAAATACGAAAAAAGCACAGCGTCGTATAGAGTTTGGCCTTTACTCTTTGAATGCAAATCTTATAATAGGGACCATACATTACCAATCATGTTTTAGTCAATCAAGAACGAAAGCCGGACTGGCGTTCAATATCCCGAAAACGGAAGCCATGCGTATAAACACACAAAATACGCACAAATTTGCAATTGACGGCATTGAACTGGAGGAGGTACAATCTTTCTGCTACCTGGGCAGCGTTATCTCGGTGACTGGCGGTTCTAGCGAAGACATCAAAAGCCGAATGAAAAAGGCAACGGCGGCATTCGGCTCGCTGCAAATAATTTGGAACGCATCGCACATATCAAAATATTCAATTCAAATGTCAAACCATCTTTACTATATGGGTGCGAAAAGTGGAATGCTTAAACCGATGCCTACAAAAGTTCTAAAAATATACTGGTCAAATACTATCTCAAACGCCGCCTTATGGGCCAGAACCCAGCAAAAACCAGTACACCTAGAGATCTGAAAATGAAAATGGAGCTGGATCGGCCACCTTCTGCGCAGGGAAAGCGGCGATCTATCAAGGACCGCGATTGACTAGATCACCCAAGGAAGCCGTAGACGAGGAAGACCAGTAAACACCTGGATTACGACTGTTAGAGTTGGAAACACGTGCCATGCGCCTTAGCTGGTAGGAAGTGAAGAGACTGGCACAAAATAGTCCCGAATGGAGGTAATTCGTTGTAGCCCTATGTTCTAACATGGAACTCTAGGAATCGTACGTAAGAACGATATGTCTTGAGCCAAATATATCAAAATAAATCTGACTTTGCTCAACCACTGCTTCAATCACGCAATCACCGACACACACTGCCAATCATGCTTGAATCAAGCCAAATTTATCTATATCGTTCATGATTGATTCAAGCATGATTGACATTGGATGGGTGCTATAAGTCTATAAAATGGGTTGGCAAATACTAATTGCATACGATATATCGAACATATCGATACGAGTATTTGTTTTCGATGTATCGCAACATATATACTTAGTTTTCAATGAACATCGCTAATCCATTAAAATATGACAAATTTTCTTCAACTTCAATCTGTATAGCGTTATTATTATTATTCAATGCCGTTATCTTTCCTTATTAAATATAAATTTCATTAAAAATCATTCACTATGCGATGCTAGGTTATTATTTTCTAATTATGTATATACTACACCTCAACGTCTAAGTCTAAACAAATGGCTCACAAAGTTTGAACAGATAATTCTATTTTGTTTTTAAGAAGGCTTAAGGGTACTTATAAATTCATTTGTCTATTTATACTTGCTACGAGTACAACATTAATGAAAGTCCAATTTGGCTGAAGAAACAATAAATCTTATTGTATTATTCGTATTTGCATATTTCGAACCAAACTCTTTTTAGATATTACAATTTCAAATCAAATTGTGTTTGAAAAAATAAAAAAATTTTATATCTTTATTTTATAAATACTTAATATACATAAATCCACTAGAGGCCAATTCACGAAACCTCGTGAAGCAAAACAAAATCAACAAATCCCTAGTGTTACATTTAACCTGTTGCCTGAATATTAAAATTTCATTTCTAATACAATTTTCATTCCATTGTTTTTAAATCTTAAAACAATATTTCTTCAGCTTTTTTTTTTCAAAATTTGAAGATTTTTCTGCAATTTCTTATCTAAACTAACAAATATCAGACTATGAATAAAAAGGCCTACGCAATTCCTTAGATTGCAATGAATTGTGGAGAGTGAATGATTTATGAATTCATGAGAAGAAGCAAGTGCTCGGCCAGGTGCTGGAGCAAGTGCAGGTGTACCCCCAAAGGATCCTTAAGTTACCATTGCTTAGATATTTTTCTGTGCGTGTAAGTATGCTTTTAGCCGCAAAATTTAAACGATTCTTCCTTTCTTTTGTTTTTTCATTTAGTTCTTTTGTTTTGTGTTGTTTTTCGTGTGTTTTGGCATTTCTTCGTTCCACTTAACCGATTTCTCTCTAGAGATTTTATTTTGTTTCATATCTTATGACAAGCAACTCGTGTGCGTGAGCAAAGTTTACTTAAAGAATTTTTACTTCATCATTTCGTTACTTGAGGTCAGAAGAAACTAAAAGAAAATGAAATTGTTCACTTGAAATGTTGCCTCATTGAAACAACAATAAACTCTACAACCATACATTTCTTACTACTTTCTACAATATTATATAATTTTGTCTTAATGTTAAAGTTAATGTTCATAATGTTATTCTAAGCTCTCACGTACTTAACATTTTTTTCTTCTTTTTCGGGGCACTCAAAAAAGTTTTAGTATTCCCTGTAGTTTTTTTTTTTCTTGAAACTTTTGCCAGCATTCGACAATTATACATTATTATGTTTTAATAATTAATAAATTTAGTATTAACAAAGGTCATGTCATCAATTATTTGTTGTATGATACGAGTATAATTATGATCAATTAAGTTTTCCATTTACACTAAGAAATTGAACTCGAAATTAGATTAAGTTATCTAACAAATGAAAATGAATTAGACTTTAGTTTCCTCAAAGTTGTGTTATTGTAGGTAGGTAGCAGTCTCATAAGAGGAATTTCATATGTAAGTATAAGATAAATTGCAACATCACGACAGAGAATATTGTACAAATATCTTATTTCATTATGTTTATCTATCCTTCTTAATAAAAATAATAAGTCCCTATAGTCTTTTTGGTGTTATGCCAGCCAGCACGTCAAAGATGACTTTTTATATAGCCATAACAGGCCAATGATCAAACAGGTGGGGTATGACTCAATGATAGTATTGTCCAATTGTTTAAGCTTACGCATAATTGGTATCCTTGGATTTTTGTAAGATGGACGTAATTATGAATTTGTATACTCACTTGTGAGAGATCTTTTGAAAACCTGGCGGTTTTATATTCATGAGTTTTAGTTCTCCTTTAAAAACCTTTCCGTCTTATAAAACAATTAATTTGAATTACTTATTTAACCTCCATGCAATCGTATTTATCATTACTATTGTATCTTGACGTGGTGAGGAGGCTCAGTAGATATGGTGATCCAGAGGGCAGTGCCGCCGGTAGCGTAGGGTAGCATAGAGCCTCCAAAGTCGATTAAGTCGATAGTCCAAATCGAAGCCATAAGCAATCTAGAACGGATTGACATCTGTTACCTTAGGTAAGTCTGAAAGCGGATGTCTGTAGTTGCCTCAAGCGGTTTATCATATTTATAAAATGATGGAAAACTTTAAACCCTTCAGAAGGCAACTGAAAACCTCTGAGATACATTACCAGAATTAATAATTGCAATTTAATGTCAAGTGATCACCAATGTTCGCAATCGATTTTTTTAATAAAGAAGAATAAGTGTTTTTGTATCTACTTATCTATTCTATATATATAATATTGGAAGAATGTGAGTCTCGTATAGATTCTGAATCTTCTGAACCAATTGTGATGAAATTTTAAGGGCATATTCTTGAGATTGTTTCAGTAAAGTTTGGTGCGAATAGGACTTGCTGTTGTGGATTATATTTTGCATATAAGGCTTAGAAGCATATTTTAAAATCAATCAAGTCATTTCTGTCTCTTTTTTCGACAGGGGTGCCAACTTAGGGGCTTTCCCTCCAAATTAAAGTGATTTTTATGGTTATTTGTACTGAGATAAGAAGTGGTTTTAAATCATCAAGTCATCTCTGCAAAGAATAACATATTGGTAAATGAAATTGAATTGTTTTCTTTGTTTCTTAACAGTAGGCATGACCGAGAAAATATTTTTTTAATTAAATGAAAATGCCACAAAAAATAAAGCATCAATTGAAAGGATAACATCACTAAAAATTGTGTTTCTTTTTTATTTTTGACGTAGCAAAGCATGCTGGGTTACCTTGAATACAATAGGTTATTAGTCTTTGTACCTTGAATACAATAGGTTATTAGTCTATTAAATAAATTACATGGTTTCTGATATTCAGTTTTTAAGATATGTTAATGTAATTGATAAGGTATTGTTTGATGTTTTTTACGCATCGAATTGTCCATCGGACTGTATATATGTGTAATAATATAATGATCAGCATCACAAAGAGAATCTAATCGAGAAATCCTATTAAATACTGGCACCAACTTGACTTTACGCCATACAAATTTTGGGCATTTCTCTGTGGCGTAACTACACCGTTGGGGGCCCGTGGCAAATTCATCGGATTCTCCATTCTCCCTTATTGTAAAGAAGCTCAACCAAAGTTCTAATAATTTTCTTTTTTTAAAATTAATTATAATACATTTACAAATAATTTGCCTCTTCTTAAAAAAATATTAAATCTGACAGGTGACAAGTTTTTAATAATAAGAATTTAGTAATACCGAATTTGAAGATTGCGCCAGACACCCCTTCGTTATTAGACATAAAACTTTGAGACAATACTATGGACCCAAAAAATTAATTATAAATTTGCTATACAGTTTCAAAAATTAGTTGCATTTCTATTACCCCTTTTAATGCAACAAATTTAAATTATAAACAGCACAATGGACATACACTGCTTCTGGCTCAATATCTCTTATAAGTTTTTAAACTCCACTATAAGCGGCTTTTATGTTACATATTAGCACCATCATATCCTTGTGAACTTGATCTTTAACCTGAAGAGATTCTAAAAATTACTCTTTAATCTCGAGCGTCTTTGGAGTTCTATTTTCAACTCTCTCGATCACACAGTAACGGTAAAATTCTTTCTCTATCTTGATTATGGACTCTTAATCTTCATCTAGAGTTCCAAATAATTGCTATTGTTGATATACTAAATATGAATGCAAATGATTTTTCAATGGCTTCCAAACATTTTGTATATCTTAAGGTGCCTTATATGCGAATAACCAGCATAATACAATAAAATCTCCTGTGGGCGGTCACCTATGATTGTCCGGCCACGAGAGATGTCCACCTGGGGAAGATGTCCATTACCAGATATTTTACTATATATGCCTTTGGAAGCAATAGAGAGTTTTACGTCAGACTTAAAAACGATATAAAAATATTTTTCCAAGTAATATCTATTGTCACTGTCTTTGTCCCTTAAAAAGGGGCCTTTAGTGTCTGTTTTCGATCACATTTATCATTGAGTCCTTTTAAGTCACCCTTATCGGTAACATATGGCAAAGATTTAAATTTTTCCACATCAACAAATAATTCACTGAGTTTTGAACGTACTAACTTGGTTCTGGTTGTTCTGGATCCAAAAATATTCCCGGGAGGGGACGCTTCCAGCTTGGTGCTCGTGGCATTATGCCGTCATGCAACTCCATTGTTACACCACTGGGATTACTGCCGCAAGCAACATAAGGAAAGTTCAAGTTTTCCAAAACAATGCTCTAAGACAAATCACGGGAGCCCTATGCTTTCTCTGCGACACTACCCTGCATAGAGATCTTAAATTAACTACAGTCTTTGATATAATTAATTTACACACCAATCCTTTTAATCAGCGGCTTCAAAGGCATCCTAATGTAGTTGCGCCACTACTCATCCGAACGACCTAATTAACGCCCACGCAATAATTAACTAGAAAAATATTTTTTGTTATCTATATCTATATATATATATAAAATCGTAAGCCTTTTCGTGTCTGTGCACGCTAATCTCAGAAGCGCCTTAACCTATTTGAATGAGGTTTTGACTGGTGTATTTTAGCAAGCTTCGTGTAACATTTAGCATTTATTTTATCAAAATCGACCTACTACAGCAAAAGTTATTCATATTTTTAATTCTGTTGCCTACTTATTGGCTGATTTTCGAATGTTTTCTTTAGGTGCGGGGCATCATTCGAGATCTGATAATTAAGAAAAAAGATAACAAAATACACGCTATTACAAACATATTTCGAATACCACGCGTACGACGTCGTGGGCACAGCTAGTTGTAAATAATACTTCAAAAAAAAAAAAAAAATTTCTATTCTTTAACCTATCATACATATATATACATATACATATTAATTGCCTATTTTCTATTCTCCATACAAAATTCTGGCTTAAGAACTCCAATAATTTTATAAGCAATTTGATCAGAAGTGGAACCCTAAAAAGGCAAAACTAACACACCACTTCTGATCAAATTGCTTACGCTGTCCGTCCGTCCATCCATCCATCCGTCCTTCAGTGAGCTCTACCTCTTGAACCGTATTAAAATTTTTCCCGCTATATAAACAAATCTTGTTGTTATCTTTTGTTTCATATTTTAGTTAATATTCTTATATCATACAAAAAACAAACAACTTCAGACAGAGGTGTAACGAAAGTATTTAAAAAGTACAAAGTGTTAAATCTTGAAGGACCGTATGCAACCCTTCGTGTGTGAGTCCGACTCGAAATCGACCGATTTTTTTTACTCGTAAACTAAGTAATCTCTGGAGCTTTAATTTTTTTTTTTTTTTGTCAATGATTTCCTTGTCATTTTGTGTAGTCTGTTATTGCTAATTCATACACATACACAGTTGTTCGATCTAAGAAAAAAAATAAAAAATAAAAATCTGAAAATCGAAAAAACCAAAAAACTGATTAAAATGAACAACATCGATTTGTCCATCGATGAAGCGGAAAATATGCGATTTAGCGAGTTATATAGTGATATTATACGACAACATCGCCAGTCACCATTATTTGACCAAACTGAATTGACATGCATTTTTATGGTTTATCATAAGTTCGTGATCGCGAATGGACCAAAGGCGCGAAAGATGACTAAAAATCAGTTTCAGACACTCTTTGTAGTCGTGTTTCGTATCTATGATTCATTTATAATCAATCGAATATTATTCACCTTAGAGGTGACTGCAGATAAATATGTAACGAAGGAAAACTGGCTGGATCTCATGACGGTCTTTTTTACCAATGATCTTGAAATGCGCATGAAGTTTGTATTTAATGTAAGTGATAGATTGTTACAAAAACCCACAAAACAATAGGTATATAAGTTTTTGTTTTTTAGGTCTATAATGCAGATGGTTCAGGTTTTTTACATCGCGAATTCGTTTCTCAATGTGTGGAAAATTTTTTCACAGGTGACGATGAAGATGAAGTTATTGACTTACGTAGTGTAAGTTGATCCTAACAATCTGAATTTCAATAATAATAATTGCTGCATATTTTACTATTCAAGGATATGGTTGAATTTCTCTTTGTCAAGTTTGATTTAGATAAGGACAATTACATATCATTTGCTGAATACTGTGAAGTTGTTAGAGTGCAACCAACATTAATGGAATTCCTAGGTCCAGTCCTACCAACGCAAGACACGTGCTCACTTATTGCTTACTGTTTTAATATTTTAACTACTGTAAAATCAAGATTTGATTAATGTTATTATATTTTTTATGTTATACTGGATCAAAATTCCAAAATATTGTACGAACAGAATTGTGAGCGATGGCTTTTGCGTGCCTGCATTTTTGTGTCTAAAGCCATAATTGCCGAAATTATCTAATAGATCCATCAATGTTACGATCTTGAGAAATCATCATCACAAAGACGTTGATTAAGGTCTTAGATATGTGTATGTACATTAATAAACTTTAGGACACTATTCTGAAATTAGCGTTGTTTTTAAATTTTTTTTTTTTTTTTTTTTTGATATTATTTTATTTAATATCAAAAAACCAGATGGGTTTTCATACATTTGTTTCATCATCAGGATATTAACAGGAGCTTAGATTAAGATGACATCTAATTAATATTAAGATCTACTATTAAGAAGATCGTTGGGGTGAAGCCTTTTCAAACGACGGCGGATTGTATTGCGTGTAAGACAACTTGCCAGAGGATTCGGGTGGTTTAGCAAACGATCATTGTATCGGCTGCTGAAAAAAGTTATTTTCTCAATCACCGTAGGCATCTTAAGGTCACGGTGTAGTATGGTGTTTCTAACATACCATGGTGCACAAGTTTTGCGTCGTAGGGCTTTATTTTGAGTTGCTTGCAACTTTTTGATGATGTATGGTGCTGCAGTCCGACATATTTGAATGCCGTATCGCCAAACTGGGGCCACAACTTTCTTATAAATCATCAACTTGTTGTTTAGTGACAGCTTACTTTTCGCTCGCAGTAGCCAGTCCAATTTCTTCATCTTTTGATAGCAACATGCAGTGACTATCTTCACATGTTTGCGCCAAGTAAGGCGCTTATCCAGGTTCAGACCTAGGTATCGAATATGATCCACCTGAGGAATGATTCTAGAGTCATATGAAATAACTGGTCAAGCGCCACTCCTCAATGTGTACGTGCAGTTAGCAGATTTAAGGGGATTTATACCAATGTTCCATCGCTTGGTCCATGCTTCAAACCGCTGTAAATAGCTTTGGGTCATGGAGGAAGTGTAGTTCGCAAGTATGGTGTTGAGGGTTGTCGAGTGAATGTTTTTTTATTAAAGTAAATTCATCGCCTCCTCTTCTTAACATATATAATTGTCATCTCCTGTGAACTAATTTGTGAACACAAAAGTTTGCGGTTTTTATTCCTGCATTTTATAATTTAATGTAATTAAAATTTATTTATTTTCTAAACCTTTTGTATCTGATATGCATATGCAAGTTAAAATATAATGATTTATTTATCATTGGACGCATTCAGCAGAACAGATCGCTGACTTTTTCAGATTGATGGGTGTTCACTGTGACTGTCAAATTCACAAAATCACAATGTAGTGATCAAATCAATCATAAAAATACTTTGATTACTTGAAGTCAGCGGACTTCAATCAGCTGTGTTTTGATTGTAAACAAATAAATAAAAAGGCTATTGTTAAGAAAAAATGTTAGGGGGAGAGTTAAGCAAAATAGGGGAAGAATTAGCAAAGTGCAGGGACCAGATTTGATTGGGAATATTTATTAATGTGTTGTTTCAAAGATGAGGCAAGATTGTCATCCATTGTTTTCTCTTTCTCAGCTGGTTCTATTCAACACTCCCAAGCCGCAAATTAAATAGGGTCAGACTACGAAGCTGGGCATTTTACAACGCAGTAATTTTACAAGTAGTCATCACTGCATTCAGAAAAGTCAAATCAGTCAGCGCTTACTAAGTAATCGGAAAAATGTCAGCGATTGGTACTGCTGAACGCGCCCACTGACTAATGTAGCATAAGCTTTTCATAGTTTTACAATTTCCTTTCTGTCAATCAAATCCATGTATCTCTGTTACATGTTATGTAATACAGCAAGCGTCTATACCATCGTTCCATATTTTTAGTTTCCGTATACTGTAATGACACTTACTACAAATCAGTGTCTTTTAATAGAAACTCAATGAAAACCTACCTTTTGATTGCTTCCGTTCTATGCTCAAAGTCATTTAAATGATTTTATTCTGTTAAAACTATTTATCAGTTGTGTGCTTTCATCGACCATCAACACACCCACTCAGTCACTTAGTCAGTTAATCACTCAGTCAGTCAGCCAATCAGTTAGTCATGTAATCAGACAACAACTACCCACTTGCTCTCACCTATTTAATGAACACTTAATTGTGAAAATTGTATTAGAATCCGTTTGACTGGCAGCAACAGCAAATGGCTTCGTTCCCCACTTACTTACTAAGTACATAATATAAATTTAAAATTTCAATCGATTTTTAATTGTTTGCCAGTTTATGGACTTTTAGCCCTCTGACATCCACATCCATTTGAATTTTAAATATTCTGTGAATTGGTTTGCGGCATATGTTCGTTGTTTAGTTTAGTCAAATATTTTGGTGAAAATAAAAGGGTTCAAATTGCAAATAAATGAAATTCGGTTTAGGAAATACTAAATTTTGGTTTTATATGGGAAAATAATCAGGTCAAGGTAAATTTCATTTTTATTTTGGCAGAAATGCTGTGAATTAGTGTTAGAATTGTGCATTTTTAAAATGGACATCGATTTACTAATGAAGTTTTTGATGGGGAACAGCAGTTTTTCATTTATTATTCCTAATCAGTAAAAGACATTATTTATAGAGAGATGCAAGCAAGCTCAGCCTTCAATAATTTGAATGAGGATAATATTTTGATTAATTCAGAACTAGGCGGTTAAACAATGTAGTTTCGCAGTATACCATATCACCCGTGCATCACATTTCTTGTTCTTCTTTCCCTTGCTCTGCTATTTTAAATGAAGTTTTTTAAACAAATGGTGTGTATGAGCAGCTAACCTACCCTAATGAGAAAAAGAAATTAAAACAATTTGAATAACTGTTGTATGTATAACGAAATCAAAAAGAGATATTTAACAAAGACAACTTGATTGATCAAAATCCATTGACTGATTTAGATGTAAGAGGAGAAACAGTCGAGGAGAACGATTTTCTTTTATACTATTGGGTAAAGAAGTACGTTTTAAAGGATTTTTTCTCGATTTGAAACTTTATTGTGCAAAATTGGTACACGGTGTTTTATTCCCCACTTTTCTGGCAATGCACGTAATCCCGTTATAGAGTTTTGCATTGACCGTAACAAATGGTAGTCTGATGGTGCAGGGCCTGGACCATTACTAGTTGTAGTAGTAGTATGCTTCTTTTTTATATTGTAGATATGTATTGTATATAGCTTGGTAGAGTCTTCCAACTGATTTCATGGTCACCGTTTAATATGTTTATCTGCTCATTTTGCTCAATTGAATTTTTCTTAAAATGTGACACCCTAAATTCATTTAACACAGGGCATCTTGATATGAAGTGCGTCAGTGTTTCCTGCTCTTTCCTGTTGCAATGGTTAACATATCTGGCGTGAAACGATTTGCATTTAGTAGTAATATCTCGCAGCGTGCTTTTATTATCATCGTTATTTCACGTTGAGTTAGTTAGTTGGGTTTAAAATAATTTTCTCCAGCTGCTGGTTTCAGGTATTTATAAAAGCGGTTTGTGCTACCTGCTACTTTTTCCAGCATTGTGCTCCACGAAGCTGCTTTTAATGCCTTAATGAGCTGATTCTTCTTCTATCCCAGCATTCCATTGAAAACTTATATTGTGCTCTGCTCCCAGCTTATTAAATTTATTTGCCCACACAACGTTTTCTCTTAGAAAGTAAAGTAGTAAAGTCTTTGTGATGTATTGCATATGCAGATCTAATATATAGAAGTGACTGTCTTCAGTACCAGTTTCCAATGGCAATGCATAGTTGGGATTGCGTCCGGTAGCCTCAGCACTCTTTTCAAGAAATACCGCTGGAACTTGTTTACCTTGGATTGACCTCCAAACTGCCAAAAGTTACTTCCATTTTGATGCCAATGTGATTTTGTTTTTGCCTAGGATATTACTCCATGTCGAGTTAAAGCTGTTTTTTGCTTGCTCAATTCAGTTGTTGATATGTTTGGTGAAAGACATTTTTGGTGTGAGAATTACACTAAGGTAACAGTACTCTGATGTTATCTTCACTCGTTCTTGATTGTAAGTCCACTTTTCTAGGGCCGGGTCTGAACTAAAAATCAGGTGGGTTAGGACTTCCCATCCGGTACCATCGAGATTAGTTTTGACCATGTTTGCGACATGGGGCCGAGCATTGCCTTGGTGAAAGAATAATGGCTCATGTCTGGTTGACCATTCGCCGTTTTTCCGCAAGCGCACGCTTCAGTCGCATTAGTTGTTGTCTGTTGAAAGCTCCGTTGATCGTCTGACAACTTTTCAGAAGCTAGTAGTACACGATTCCCTTCTGGTCCCCACTATGGACTGTCATGGATGTTTGGCTTTGGCGTCAATGGTCTGGGTTCGCGCACTTAACATACGCCTTCTAGCGTTTTTGATTATCGCTGATAATGATACGATGCAACAACGACTTCCCTTTGTGCAGTTAAAGGATCATTTCGGAAGCAGTGACACACACGCCGTTCGATATGTCTTGGTTTGAGAGAGTGAGGCACCCAGACAAACAGACATAAATGTCGAACGAAAAAAATATGCTGTTTACACTTAAATGAATTGAAATTCTAAAAGAAGAATTCACATAAAGTTGGCTCCAGCATAGTCCGGTATACTTAAACACTACTGGTGGTATGGTATGTCCAATATATGTAGTATTAATGATTATGAATCCCAATTGCTTAATACTATAGTGAAATGAAATTCAGATGGGATATACTTATGTACATACTAACTATATTATCAATCTACACATAATAAAAAATTATCGTAATTATACAGAGATCAAAGAGTGATGTTTGTCCAAGACGACTCTAGTGTAGATTCTAACATTATATGCAAACTTTAATCATCCATTTGTTTGGAATAATTAGAAAATAATATTTCAGCTTTTTAGATCCATCGGTTGATTATAGCATATTATAAAAACCAATTGAATTTTCAAACTTTCATTTTCTTTTTAACAAAAAGCATTTTTTACTTGTTTTTACAGATTCCAGAACCAACGATAATGATGGCCAACCGTTCTGCATTCTGTGCTTTGGCACTCTTGACGATGTGTTTGCTCTTGATTTCTAATATTGAAGCAGCTCCCAGGTAGTTGTACAATATCCTAACCCATAATTGTATATTTCATTCGTATTTATAGTCAGCATAATTTTATCAGCTCACAATCAAAATGACTTGAATATTTTCAAATTAAAATTATTATTATTTATTTTTTTTTTTTAATTTTACATTCATAAGTGACAAAAAAAAGGCGAAATCTTAACAAAAAATATTTGCAAAAAGAAAAACCAATTAGCATTCAAATATTTAAAAGAAGGTACTAAAGAGAAGTCGCTTAAATGTGTAGTACTTACATGCACATACTCGTATTCTTAGTAATTAGATACATGTTTGAATCAGCAATTGTTGAATTTAACTTTCCATTTACATACATGTTTCAAAATATTGTTCCTGCGTTTATTCAAATCCTTAGAATGTGGTAGATGTGTGTGCGCCTAATAAGCATATTTTGTCCTTACGCTCCAACCGGAGTACAAGGAAATTATATATTTACTATATGAATATTTAACACTTTGTGGTTGTTTTTGTTTCTTAAATTTTAATTAATAAAATGAAAACTCTTGCAAATTAAGCAAAAAATTTAAATCTTTGCAATGAGCTTTGAATATTTTAGTGGATTTTGATTATAAGAAGACAATTGTTTTAATTGGATTTTTAATTAATTATACCCTAAATTTATATAATAATTTTTGATCTTGTCAATCTGCGAGACACCAAGGTCTTCTCACCTTTAGTAATGGAAGAATATCATATAGATAAAAGACACTAACATTTGAATAGCTGAACGTATTGTATGTATATAATGATCTATGTACATAATCGAAAACAAAAATGTAAATTCCCTTAAACATGTTGCTCATTTTCATCATCTTGTGCACTTAAACAAAAAACTTCAAACGTCATTACTAACAATAAACATTGAACATAATTTGGTTTAATTAAAACATGTCAATGGCCGTTTTTAATGTACCTTATCCAATAATTCGAAGAGACTAATTTGAAATTTGTACTTAAAGTATGCTATGTTTTTATGAACTCAGTATGACAGCGAATGACCAAAGCAATTTCATTCGCATGCAAATTATATGCACAATATCATAGAAGATAGATAGACTGTGACTGTAATAATGAAAACAACATTATCAAAGTTTTTCTGCTATTTATTTATTTATTTTGTCATGGTTGTCATTGTTGTCATTGTTGTTTTCCATTTTCTGTTTTCTGTTTTAAGGAATTGTATAAAATGTATAATGAAATGAACAAGTTGACATAATTAGATACATGCTGACTTAGTCAAATCTGCGTGAGTTGATGGCAAAGAAGATAGATAGTTAGAAATATGGACAAATGTGAATATACAGTACTCTGCAGAATAATGTAGTCAGTCTGTAACTTCTTTAACACTCAATGGATAGTACATTTAAGATTCCTCTAAATATTTCATAAATCCTTTTGTTTTTTTTTTTATTTGAATTCATTTATAAAATTTCTAAACGGTCGTTTAAAGAATGCTTATAAGGAATAGGTTTGATAAAATTGACAGTGAGTTAAAGAACAAAACTGCGAAAAATTAACAGTGTAATGATAAGTTTGCTGATACTATGTTTTTAAGGTATGCATCTATACAGCGCTGGCCATGGGTAAATACAGAGGAGCAGTCGCACTAGGCGCCGCTACTATAACGTTATTATACACGACCTTCTTTGAATCGTTTACACCACTCATGGACTCTGGCACGGAATAAATAATTGTCACCATACACTTGTTTCATTAATTCAAATGTCTCAATAACATATTTTCCAAGTTTCTTTGTTAGAAGTTCATTTTTCGACTGATGCTATAAACACACTGTCACTTATGAAGCATTAACTCGGCTTCTAATTGTACGTTGGTCATGAAATTTTGACAGAACTTCAGTGAAGGATCTACCTTTCCAACTCGTACTCCCGTCAAAACATAGCGTCACTATAAATAGAGAATTTTAAAGTCTCGTTTACTTTGCGACAGACCTTGTATAAGCATTGCATGTATGACGTAGATCCGAAGGGTAAAGACTTTTCAACCTTCTCGTGCAATCGTTTTTAATAAAGTCCATAGCAAGAGGATTGGGGTCATTGTAACAACTGGTGTGGCGGTTAGTTTGTGTATTAACAAATAGGATAGCAAGGTCACACTGTATTTAAACTCGCTTGATGTACGTGCCAAGGAGCACCCGTGATGGAGTCAAAAATATTGTTTAAACGGCGGGTGGAATATGTCTATTCTTGATTCCCATTGAAAACCTCCGTAATATTATAAAGCGAAGCGTTTTCGGTCAATTTATCCTAACAAAGAAAATTTTCTCAAAACTATAAAAATGGAACGTTTTTTTCCCCTAGAACTATTACATGATACACTCTTCAGTTTGAGTTGATACAGGTATTTAATATTGCGTGTACTACACTTCCTTTAAAATTCTCTACAAATGAAATACAATATAACAACAATTTCGATTTGTCTACAATATTTGCATTTGTTTTGCTAACTACTGTGTATATCATACATGGATAGAAAAATTCATTGTACGAGTATAATATTAATATCATAACAAAGATAATAAGTAGAAATGATGGTGATGATTCTTAGTATTATAAAATACTAGTTTAAAAGAAAAAGTCTAAGTATGGTGTAAAAAGTTATAGGAATAATGAACAATCAGACAGGCAAAGAGACAGACAGATACGACCAAATGAAGAAATATATTTTCTTTCCTGCATAGTAGTATTTGTAAATGGTATTGTATAAAGCTAATTATTTATGAAACACTAATTTTCCGGTTGACTGCTGCCGTGACTATATAGTCCTAGCAATGGCGTTGGTGGCTATAACTATAACAACGAAGTGGATGATATGCCCGATGACCTTTTGATAGCATTGATGAGTCGTTTTGGAAGAACAATATTGCGTGCACGCAACGATTTGGAAAAGTAAGTATTTGTAGCGAAACTAAATGTACTCATCCTTGATATGGCAATAGGCATAGATACTTATACTTTTCATCTATATATAAAAATCATATAAAACTGTAAATGGTAGCTGTGTCTTTAATGTTGTTTTGTATTTTTGTTTTTTCTTTTTTTTTTTTTGTGTTCAGCGATGAACCACTTCCTTCTTATTCCAGCTCAAAACGTACTGTGGACTTTGGTTTGGCACGTGGTTATTCTGGTACCCAAGAGGCGAAACATCGCATGGGTTTGGCTGCAGCCAATTTCCCCGGTGGACCGGGTAGAAGGCGACGTTCTGAAACCGATGCCTAAATGATAAAATTTCGAAGAAACCTAAAACAATACCATGAGCTAACAGAATATAAAATTGAAATGTTAAACAAATCTAAAAATCTAAATATTTTTTAGTTTTATTTCCAAAAGAAAATGCAAATACAAAAATGAAAATAAAAATGAAATTATTTAAATAAATGAAATTTATTTAAAATTTTAATTTATGTTTTATTTTTATTGTTTTTTTTTTTTTTGTTATTTCATTGTTTTCTCAAGTTCAATTAATCTTTGTATATAAAAAAGAGAAATTTGAAAATAAATCAAAAACATCAAAATCAACCAATGAATTGTTAAACTGTTGCTCGAAAAATAAAAAAATATAAATGAAATTTATCAAATTAATTACGATAGTAAAACATACACAAAAAATTATAAATGTTTAAACTTTAAATACATTAAATGTTCCTCTCAATGTTTAAACAAGAAAATAAAAAATGAAAATTAAAAAATTAAATAGAAAATCCTTAATTCCTTAAGTAGTAGATGAATGGATGTTTAAACATAGATACAGAGATATGTATACAAAATACTACAATTATTCTTTAATCACAAGTGGGTTTTGAATCTATAGAAATTTTATTAAAAAACAACAAAACTATATGGCTTCAGTGAGAACAGCATGAATGGAGAATCATTATAAGTTTAATAATGTAATATCTTATAGTAGATACTATTGCTTATACTAGATGCAATGCATAGATACAATGTCACTTGATACCTACATTAATATCTCTAATATAATACAGAAAAATATTCATTATTTTGTTTTCAGAAAATCTTTTCTAAACTAAAAACAAAAAAGCACAAATACAATATAATTTATCAATATATTTACTACTTACACGAGTATATTATATACTTATATGAATGTGTTTATATAATTAAATATGTAGTAGTTATTGTACTATTTTCGACTTGGCCTGGAATTACATAGATTGTGCACAGATTTGATGTATTGTATTTTATGTTCGCTGCGAGCGATTTTATTGTAAATAAAATCTATTAAAATTTCCATATACTTAACATAACATACTTAAAATTTTGAATGTGTTATTGTACTTATTTATCTATTGTCTGACTATTACAAGAAACGAAACAAAAGTGACAGCAATTGCAAAAAAACAAAAACAAAATGAAAGGTGAAACAAACATAAAACTAAATGTGTAATGAAAATTATTAAATGTCTATTCTAAAATAAATATTATGATGATTAAAATCAAGCAAATTAATTAAAAAATATTTAATTAATTATTATTATTAAATTAAATATTTACATTTAGAAAAACTAGATTCTGGATGTCTTTTATTTCTTTATACGTCTGGATCCCTCAATACAAAATACATCAAGACCGTATTGAGTCGGTACAGAAGCAATTCCTTCTTTTTACACTTCGAGGCTTAAATTGAAACACTAGTGTACGTTTACCTTCTTACCCAGGCAAGCTTCTTCTAATAGATCTTTCTTCATTGAGTAATCGCCGAATTTCTTTAGGAATAAGCTTTCTTCATAAACTTATTACTGGTATTGTTGATTCACGGGGCTTTTGAGTTTCTGTGTCCCTAGTCCGTCCTACTAGGAATCTTGTTCCTCTTGCTCTAGGTAGCTGCACAACTAACTTTGCCTCACACGATCCATCCCGTGTATTATAACAAAATTTACCACATCCTTTCTCCTGAGATTTCGCCCACCGCTGTCAACGCTCTGGTCTGGCAACACCTACGATTCTCCATCCACCGTGACTGAATCTGGACGTACAATTTTGTATGGGGTATCTAATGTCTGTCTCTGACCACACATGGCTGTGAGTAGGGGCATAGCTAGTTATTTAGCAAATAAATTTCCCACACCGGGTCCGAGACAGATTTATTTTGTTTTTGCTCAATTAGTTGTAAAGCTTTATTTTAATTATTTTTAATGTAGTCTTTTGTTGACAGTATTTTGTCATAAATAAATAAATAAAAATACTTGTATGTATAATGTATACGTAACCCAATTTTAGTTCTGCATAGAAAGGTAATACTCTAGGTTACAGCTCTCTTATACAATAATAGCATAGCCCGACATGCGTTGCTGCAGCCCTATAGTGATGTTAGTGCGTGATTTTTGTAGCCATTATTTCGTTCTCGCTCTAATTTTGTCCACGCACATTTGTTTAATTTTTTGCTACTAACGAAAGCAAGCATGTTTTTGTGTTTGTTCTCGAATGTTCGAATGTTGTTGTGGTTGTATTCGAATGTTCTCGTTAGAGTGACATATAGATTCGTGCCATCTACCGTTAAACTTTAAAACATGATCAAATAGAAACAGAGTTCTATAGTAATGAGCTTTTTGTATGGTGCCATAATGAACTTACAGTGGAGTCAAAATAAATGCACTTCTTATTAAAAAGAATATGAAAATTATATAAAAACCTTTGAGTTGCAACAAAGTGGATAGCATATAAACATGCTTCATAAAGAAATACATACACATACCAACTTTCAAGTTGATCGGTCAAACGGTGTTGGAGTTCATCGATGTTAAACTAATTTCCCAATGATACTTTTCAGGCTTCAGTTCCATTCATCCATTTTTGCTAAAGATATCGGTTTAGTTTAATGTCTGTTTGAATGAATGAAATAGTCAAAGCAGATATAAGCTAAGGTGTATGTGTGGGTATGTATATAGGCAAGCATTGTGTGCTTGTTAGATGTGCAAGGATGGAAAGAGAAGAATGACTGTATTTTTTGCAGTCGGGTTTTTTGTTTTTTTAATCATTACTTACTTCTACAATCTGAAATTGAACTAATTCATACAGTTTTGATAGACCGATAACCAGAAATTTTTCTGGTCAGAATCCTTTTGTTAAAGAACTTCGTAAGAATTGTATTTAATGATTAAAAAGTATAACTTCTCATTGGATGACAGGATGACTTCCTTTGCTGCAGTATCAGCATGTTCATTGCCTTCTATTCCCGTATGAGTGGGAACCCATATAAGGGCCTTGGGCAAAGAAGAAAGTGGAGACCCTTACATCAAGTTTCATTAAAAAAAAAAAACAAATTTCATCTATTTTAAATACATGAGGAACAGTCGATAGGCTTACTAGTTTTAAGTAAAAGACACTTTATATGCTTTTCTAGACGGAAAATCATTAATGGTTTCTCCGAAGTCCGTTCCCGAAGCAAATTACTATTTATAATGACTCAATAATACTCAGCAATGACAGATATGCCACCGTCGTACGCAGCCTCTTTTTATTAATTTTCATTTTAGAAAATGAGCATTGCAATTAGCACCCATCAACATAATTTCAATATTAGGAAATGCAGCGCCGATGTTATTATCAACCAGAATCATGTTCAGTTTTCGTTCATTGCCAAAATTGTAGTCCTTCTTGAAGACTCATTCCCAAGACTGATTTCAAGATCGTCCTTGTAAATTCTGAATAGCTTGTCGGCAGCCTTGTGCAGCTTCAATAGATTCAAAGCTTCCAAATGATTTAAGAAACCAAATGCTGAAAGCTAATCAATTACTAGAATAAAACTTCCTACTCGAAATTTTTCCTTGTGTGGCAGCTGTGATTCTAATGATTTCGCATAGTCCAGTGGATTGAGCTTAACATTTCTAGAGCTTGTTTCAATATATTTTGAAATGCAATGCTTGTGGAGGCCCAGGGCGCCTGCTGCGGTTGCCTTGCCGTAATTCCGGCCTAGTACCTAAAATTTGATAATGAGGTTGCAGAGTTCACAGAGAATGTTGTTGTTATAAATTTTAAACTCCTAAAACAGTTGACAGAATATTCGTGCAGTTTATACATTTCCATAATATTATGAATTTCAACTTAATATTCTCTGCTCTCTTCCTAACTAATTGCAATATTACTGATTAATATTTACTTATTGCTAAGTGCATCAACACTTTGTGTGTTCTTACAATTTTGTTGTTATTGCAACAATGTACGAGCATGATGTTATTTTACCTTTAGGAATAATTAAATAAAGCATACATTATTTATCACTTCATTGACTTTTATTGGTGCTAAAAATGAATACACACATATGTAAGTATGAAGTTCGTAATCAATTGATGGTGAGATATAAAGGTGAAACACTTGTTGCGCCCAAAGGACAAATAAAACATGTATGTATGTAAGTATGCTTACTACTTGTATAAGGAAGTATGTCAAACTTAAAGATGCAAACTTTATTTATTTTTTTATTAAAGTTCATAAAGATTACAACTCTAAGATTAACATATGGAGAGCACTGGCCAATATGGCTTTCAGTTCAGATGCTTACTTTAATTATATTTTTTATATATGTAGGGGAAGGTTGTCAGGACTGAAGATTGCTCTTTTATACTTTGGCGGTCTTGTAATTCGAAATTCATCACATTTCGTGAATGAAAAAACTACTCTTTCAGAGAAGCGATTGTTGTCAGTTGTTGTTTCATGGAACGAGTTTTATTCCATTTTTTTACTCATTAAATTAAGATTTTTACTTCATTAAATTTTGTTTGCAATAAATTTTTAGAACAACGCTCATTGTGGCACGATTGAAATCACAAAAAATAGTCAGGCTGAAAATAGAATCGTCAGGTTTCCGTTTATAGTGAAGCTGTTTAAGTGAATACGGTTGATTGGTCTCAATGGCTCCGTGGTTAGGACGTATGACTGGCACGACAGAGTATGTGAGTTTAAATCCGCGGTGGAGAGCCGCTTCCTTTTTTTTTAATATGATTCTTTTAAAATAGTTTTTTTTATTTAAATTAGCTTAATGGCTAGGGCTTAAGAAGAAGTCGAGATGTATAGAAATGAAATTTAAAATTTTTCAATGGGCTCTAGACTGCTCGTCATTGAATACATCTCTTCATCACTATTCCAAGTCATCAAGAAATAAATTTTAAATTATTTTAGACGAGAAACTAGGAAAAGGTGGCATTGCCTCTCCTTCCCAAACATTTACTGGATACTGATAGGTTAGCAGTAACATTTGTATGTATAATCATTTCTCGTCAAATGTTTTAGGGAATCCTCTGTATTCGCGCACCTTGGTAATTTTGATTTTTAAATACAGGTTGCATGGTTTTTATTTTTATTATTTTCTTAGTAATATTTGTCCCCAACAGGAGCTCGTTATGATATCTTTTTCTTCTAAGCACTCGCAACTATCCCCAAAACTGATGATAGTAATGTTCAAAAACATTTTGATTGATTTGATGTTGAAAAAATAAAAGAGACAGCACTATGGGCATAGGTTTATTTGCATGCACCATCTGCATTTAATTGCCTTCAGACTGGTGGAATCTGAATATTCCAGCAATTTGCCTCCAGATGGCTTAGTTTAAATTATAAATTGTTCAATTAATAAAAATATCGTTGTACATGGGTGTTCTACGACACCTTTGTCTCTTTTTTTTTATTATTTCAGCATATTTTTTGAGAATTTTTTGTTTTTTTTTTTTTTGGTAGCCCAGAGCCCAGCCCTAACTATTTTTTTAATGCCCATAACTTCTTTATTGTCTACATAAATTATAATTCCGATTCTAATACTAATTATACGTCAAAGACGAAAATATGCCCACACTGACAACCTTCTCCTAAATAAAATTCAATTGATGAATCACTCAAGAAATTAAGGAAATTATTTTTAAGTCACATAAAAGGAAAAAGAAAGACAAAAAGACCCTGATAAGTCGTTTTTTTTCACCAAACGAAAATAGTCGTTCAACAGGAGCAGAACTTGATAAGCAAGTATTATATTTAAGGAAGTATTTCATTACACTTGGATATTTGTTCAAGGATTCTAAAGTATTGTCTTCATCTTTTAAATTTTGTAGTGTTTCCAGGTCTATTATAATAGGCTTTATCAATGTCTGCTGCAGAATCAGACTCTTCAACAAACATATTCAGTGTTTTCCTTTTTTTCATTAGAGTTAGTTTGTTTGGAGCTCTTTTCATTTTCTTGTTCTTCTTTTATTTTTCTCACTTCTGAAACAAAAAGTTCTGTAACGTATTTTTTCTAAGCTTTTGGCACCCATTTCATTTTGAAAAAGTGATAAGATATGGATGCTATTATGCCATCTATTGCTTTTGGTTCCTCAAATTTATAAAATCTCTCAAAATGAGTATTACTTTGTTGAATAACCTCTATCAATACACCACAATATTTGCAAACATCTTAGAATTCTTCGTATTCTCATTAGTTCAGGAATAAGTCATCCGTAGTAAGTATTTTTGTCGCCTTCTAAACTTCTGATACCATCAGCAATAGGCTTTTGAACAGCTTATATATTCATTAAGAAACTGGATTTAAATTTCTTTAAAAATTGCTTATCCAAGTTTCCTTAAAGTATCATTAAGGGTATTCTTTACAGCAAGTTAATCTTGAAGGGAATTATAGTATGAACTCCATTGTGTTGGACATGGAGAAGTAGGAGATTTTCCAGTTGATTCTGAATAGATTTCAAAGGCTTTAGGAGACCTTGAACACAGATTCCAAAGTGCTTGACATTTTGCCATAGCTGTATCATAAAGTTTTTTATATGAACTACTTTGGTATCTAGCCTTATCCATATCTCTTGAAGCTATTAAATGTAATGTATGTGTGGCACACCTTTCAAGATTAGGCAGTTGACACTCATGAAATTCTTCAGATGGCTCCGGAAATTGTTTTAGAGTTAGCACATTGTCATCATCATCGTCAATATTAGTAAGCATAACTTCAATATTTTGAATAAGAGCTGTATCTCTTTCACTTGTTCCTGTATCTAAATCTTTTCCATATATTTGGAAATCCTTGACCATATTTGTTCCATTGTCCGGTAATAGTCTTTAAGATTAAAATTAAAAAATCACTAAACCATTTTGCATTTTACAAATGCAAAAAAAACATTTCAAATAAAATACAAAATGCATTTTGAAAAAAGTATTTCAAATGCAAAATAAAAATAGGTATTTTGCATTTGCATTTTAAATATATGTATTTCAAATAATTAACATCACTGGTTTTACTAAAAAAATCTTAACTTATAGCAACATAGAGAGCTTCATTATTGCCTTCAGACTGGTGAAATCTGAATATTTCAGCAATTTGCCTCCAAATTCGAAAAAGAAGACAAAGCAGTTTGTGCTTACTTCAGCATTCATTTAAGTAAAACTTTGATATTCACATCATTTCCAATGAAGACTTACTTAAGAACCACCCAAAGGACGTTGACATTTTGGTTGATTAGACAATACCTTCAGCACCTCATCTGAAATGAATAAAATTACCTCGTACTGGTTGAATTTGCCTGGTTAAAATCAATTTCCTTCAAATAGCTGGGTTCTTTTAAATAAATTAATAAATAAAAGAATTGTTTTTACAGATATTTTTAGTATCTAATACTTTATATTCACTTTGTAAACTTATGTAAATAAATGCACAAAAATCAAATAATTCATAAACATATATAAGTATACGATACAATAAAAAATTCCAAAGCTTACATCAAATGAACTGTTCTGGAACATAGAAAACTGTTTCTATAACCATAACGAGAATTACTATTAATATCAATCAAGAATAGATCTATTAATACCAACATGGAGAGTATAAAATAATTTTATGTTATAAAATATGTTTATAAAATGGAAGAACATATGGATTTCGTTACATTGTAAATGGAATTATTTTTTGTTGTTGCAGCAGTTTTTATTTTAATATAATAACGATTGGCACGTATTATGGGTTGGTTACAAACTATGGGGATCTTAGGAGGACCAATGTAATGGTGAATATGTGAATACTTAAAACAAAAAATCATAATCATAAATTTCAATACGAAACTACATACATATGTGTATGTGTGTATGAAATTATGCGTATTACTTATAATGTAGAGTACTAGTAAGTAATAGTAGTATGTAGTAATAATATATCGATAATATAAACTATTTACAGTCTTCTGCTTCCGGATTAAGCTCCATGACCAATGACCAATTAACATACACGTATGTGGACAGTAACAGTAGAGGCTGGCACCGTACAAAGGAAGGAAATGATGGCGATTGATGTTTGCGGTTAGCAACACTGGATCAAATATTCAAATTTTCACAGCATTTGCTGTGGGAGGATTGTTTGTTGACCCTGTTACTGTCGATGTTGGTGCTGGTATGGCGCCTGATTGCTGGTTGCTATTGTTGGCCACAATATTAGCCTTATTATTGTTGGTTTTGTTATTATTGTTGTTGTTGTTATTGCTGTTACTGTTGCTACCGCGCACTAGTTCCATATACTGAAAGGGTACATGGAAACTTTGACCCTTGTGCTCAACAACCAAGTGGCCACGACATGTTGATGCCGCCACCACTGTAACTGCTTCACCCTTCTTCAGTTGTAGTTCGCCTGATGTCGTTGTCAATGCTGTTGTCGTTGTTGGTTGGGATGTGGCTGCTGTTGTTGTTGTTGCTGCTGGATTAGTGAGCGCATCCTCAGGGAAATTCATTTTCATGATGCGACTTTGCGGATAACCCAGCTTTGTGTTACCCGTAATAGTATAAGCACGCGAGGGCGGCACGGGCGGTGGTCGTTCCTGTTATGGCAGCAGCACCATCATCATCATCATCGTCATCATCAGAGGTAGCATTAGAAGCAATGAACGTCATCATCAAAGTTGTCGACAAGAATTTCATAAAAGAAGGATTGACAAACAATTAGAAAAATGTCTGAATGCATGAAAAGAGTAAACTTTATAAAGATATAATGGATGGAATGGATGGAAATATTGGCAACAAACTTAAAACGCATACACACGCACACTTATGTATGGTATGTACATTCCCTCCACCTAGTTTCATATCAAAGTTTAAAAGCAGAATAATTTAATAGAAGCATCGTCCCTGACATAGTTATAATTTATTAAGTCAAATGATTTCTAAGTTTATCATCAAAGAAAGCAATTTATAGAAAAAATATAAAATTATGTGATATTCGGATAGCCCATTTCAAAAACTAATAGTTTCACATAACTCTTAGATGCGAACGTAATGATTTTTTAATTATAAATCGACCCCAAAACTGTTATTTTCGGTCCCTGATTTATGCACACAAAGTGATGAAGTTGCAATGAAGTCATCAATAGATGACATCCAAGGTTTTATAATCTGAATTTCAAACTAATTTGTTGATATGGTGATCTTAAAAGTAAGATCTTAAGTAACTCACTGCAGGTGATGAACTTGCTCATACAGAAATTCAATTTTCAAGGTAGTTTTTACAATATATCAGATATCGGACATATAATTCTTATACATATCTGATATATTGTAAAAATTAACATTAACATCGGCTCACCGAAGCTTAAGTAACTCACTGCAGCTGATGAACTTGCTCATACAGAAATTCAATTTTTAATGTTTTTTACAATATATCAGATATCGGACATATAATTCTTATACATATCTGATATATTGTAAAAATTACCTTAAAAATTGAATTTCTGTATGAGCAAGTTCATCAGCTGCAGTGAGTTACTTAAGCTTCGGTGAGCCGATGTTAATGTTCTATGTACTTTATTTTTTATTGTTAAGCTTGTAATTCTCTTGCCCTTTGTCAATATATGATAGCTTGTGTTTGTTTCCTTAATCCACAATTGTGCTGCAAACGGGTACATACTATTACAGCTGCGTTCATAAAAATAGTAGTGCAGTTCAGTAGTAAGTTTTAAACTTTAAATCAAATGATAAGTGCCAATGTACATACTCACTTAAAAATCTGAGTTTCATTTGTTATAAACCTTTTATTTATTTTCAAACAAAAGCTTTAACAAAATAAAATATAAAAATTATTCTCTTCTTTGTGAAGAAGTAGTGTTCAAGATAATAAAAAAATGTAAAAAAAAATCAAGACTACTAAAAGTTATGAGTCTAATACTTGCTAAAAAAATCAATTATTGCCTATTATGGCTTAGCTTCGACGTGGCATGGAGTTAATAAGGTCCTTACCTCGCAAAAGCTGTGTGCTACTTTTAATTTTGTTTACTTGCTTATGTCAAGCGCTAATGACTTTTACAACTGGACAAAAAATTTGCTTCTGAAAATAGGATGGTTTTGCTTTTTGTTGATAACTACGGATGTAAAAGATAAATTGCAAAGTATTGAGCTTGCATATTATCCTCATAACTTGGTTGATTCAACCAATAGACCAAGGTATTATCTACAATGTAAAACAACATTACAGAAAGGGAATTTTGACGTTCATATGGACACGAATGGAGGAGAATAAATCTGTTATGGTCATAGAATTCTACAAGCCATTCGAAATTTAAGCACTGTTTGGAATATCTATATAAAGCCAAAAACAATTGCGAACTGTTTTAGAAAAGCAGAATTTTTAAAAGATGACATGCAGACTCCAACTACTCATTGGGATGAAGAGGACTTTGTTCCATTATCCGATTTGTCTGCTCTACAGTCTTCATTTAGAGCAGATGCATCATTTCAAGACTAAATCAATGTTGATGTTGATGTGCAGACCAGGGACAACCCATCCGATGAAGATATTCTCAGCAGTGTTCTGAAAAGTCATGGAGTTCATGCTATCCCTGACATTTCAGATTCAGATAACGATGAAGAAAATTGGCGGATGTTATAAGGTGTTACCTACATTTGGATGAATTTCTTCATCAATTGAAATCTTTCGAACCTTTGTCGAGATGAGGAGTAACATACCGACTCATGTGTTCAAATCTCTAAATGTATTAGAAAGTTTTGTTAAAGAAGAACATGGAAGAATGGTAATCCAACTAAAATTATTAAATAAAAGTACGAGAATTTATCATAATTTCTGTATAATGAACTTTCTCTATAATAAGTAATTTCCTGGTCCCATGCGAATTCACTATAGGAAAATTCGACAGTATTTTAATGAACACCATTTGTGCTTCTATTTTTATGAACACAAGTGTATATCCTTATGTGAGTATATGTGTGTGTGTGATTGTCGTCATAAACTTGTTCTAAACCAAATGATCATCACACAGTAGACAAAAGAACAAGAAAGGAATAGAAATAATACAAAAAAACAACAAACAACTTACCAAATCTAATCCGAAGAGGCTACATGTTTGCTGTATAATCTTTTGGTCGCATTTCTCATTCGGATCTGGTGGTGGAGTACCGGCTATTGGTTGCGGTCGCGGTCTGGTCACTGTGCCCAGATTTGTGTTTTTTGCAGATAAGCGTGGCACTACAGCAATCAAATGAAAATCAACAACAGAAAGAATGAAGTTGCGCATAAAAAAGAAATGAAAAAAATTATTAATTTGGTTTCAAATAGGTCATAGGAAAACAACAAATCTTGACTCACCAGCATTAGATGTTACTAAGCCGCCACCACCACCACTGCTATTATTAACAATTCCATTGATAGCATTAGTTACCGAAGTTGACATGGTTGCTTTTGCACTCTTTGCTGGTATATGGAGAATACCACGTGGTTGACGCTTATTGCCGCCACCCATTTTCTTACGCCATTGCCAACCACGCCAGGTGGCTTGGATTAATGTGGCGCTCTTGTTGCGTATTTCTGTGCGCAAATGCTCCAAATGTTGCCGTATACCTTCGCTTAGGAAGACATGACGCTTACCGGAAGCCCATGCCAGGGTTACAGAGCCTTCAACCGGTGGTGGGTTCTCCATGGCATACTGCAATATGAGATTGCAATCTTCCAGTGCCTTGTCCTCTGTGCGACGCAACAAACGGAAAGGAGCCAACATACGATATCGTGCATTGAATTGCTTAAAACGCATACGATGAGGAAAACCAGAGGCCATTAAATTTACTGTCTCCAGTACCTGGAGCGCACGTATCTGTTTAACCACAGTGGCACGCTCAAAGGTGCCTGCCATTTCGGACCCATTGCTGCGTATACATCGCACAAAGTGAGGTCGTGCATGGACCAAAGTACGTAGTAGATTATCAAGACGAGTGTGGAAGTCCTGCGTTAGTGTGGACACAGGTTCATCGCCGTTCAAGAGATCCGAATGCGATGTAGGAGATATACGAAAACTGAGACCACGGGGAGCATTCTGCATGGCATATAATGCCTTCAATTCTGAGCCAAAAAGATGCGTTGCAAAGCCAAAATTACATGTATGTTTATAGAACACAGCTACCAAATCGTCGGGTACAACATCACGATTGGTGTCCAGAAAATCAGTGGCATCATATTCCACGCGTCCTGCAAAATGACGTATCAGAAACATACGAGGATCATGTGATTCAGCAGCATGTTTGCTTTCCAGACGCGATGAGTTACGATGCTGCACCTTGATCTTGGCTACATAACTTTCCGCAGTACCACGCACCGAACACTCAGCATCCAACATACTGAGCAAACCAGTGCGAAGTGATGAAATCAAATCGATGCAGGGCACATTGTCCACATAATCGACTTCGGTATCGCAGACAATACCCTCGTCGCGACATGATTCCACGGATGATTTAAAGATGTGTGTATTATAAAAATGTTGCATTGTCTCTGCGCATAGGTTGATACATAAATGCTCAAGTTGGGCATGTGGTGATGGTTCCTCAAAGCCAAACATATCCAATATACCAATGAAACCATCAGTGGCATGTCGTACAGCATTATTCAGTGCAGCCATGGATTTTGAACCCGAGTTGCCGCCAATGGTCGAGGCATGCTGTGAAGCAATATCGGCTTGATTATGCACCGATTCATTAGAGTCGGAACTCAATGTTCCCAATGTGGAACCCAAACGCTTAAGACTATTTGCCCGACGAACAATGGTGGCCACAGTGCGACAATATAGTGCCTTTGCAAGGCAATCACGTGTCATATTTGACATATTTGCATCGCAAACAGACTTCACAAGTTGACCTCGAGCATTATGAGTGCGGGTTGTAAGACCACGGAAAAGTGCTGCCGGTGGGACTCCAAGTAAACTGGCAACGGAATTCAATTCTGTTTCACCTTTAACATCAACCTCAAGACCCTACAAAAGTGAAAAAATATTATTAGAGATAATCAAATTAAAAAAAAATTAAATTTTTAATAAAAAAGAAATCTCGCTCAGTGTACCGGCTTTGGTACATTCTGTTATCGAACATGGTTTGTTCAGACGTAAATTACCCAGAAGAAACATCATCACGAGATTTTAACAAATTTACAAATTTTAAATTGAAAAAATTTTTCTATGGCGGCTACGAGAATAGAACCTGCGCTGCTTCAGTACTTTCACATGAAAGACGCTTCAGCCAGTTGCGCCATTAGTCACTCAAATCAGTTGGTGTTTAATTGCAAACTTATTTTATTTGTGTATGTGTATGTTTATTCAATGTAAATAAAAGCTTTTTTAGATGAGCTTTTTATTATTGCATATTAAAGCAGTGCTGCCAGATCTATTATAATATTTCAAGATTTATAAAACCATATTGTATTTTAGTAAAGGGTGATTTTTTGGCTGTTTACATTTTCAGTATTGTATTTTATTAAGCTAACGCGTGATTCGTGACATGTGTCAAAGTCTGACATGCTTACCATTGCTTTTTATCATGGAAAGACTTGCACCCGAACCATGCTTACAAATTAATGAATTTTAGTATCAAAAATGTTTATTTACTCTGTTTGAATGGATAAGTTAATAAAAAAAACTTCCGAATTTGTTCCGATGAGCAGCCTCAGGCAATACAGCAATGCACCCAGAAAAATGAACTATTTTGGTGCGGTTTTATGGTTCAGGGGAATCATTGGCCCGTATTTGTTCAAGGAATACGATAAAAACAACGTTATCGTTCAATGATTTCGAACTTTTGAGAAATGAGTTCGGTGAGCAATTTATCTCGCTTTATGGACCTTTGATTTGGCCATTTACATAGTAACATTTTTTACTTTTAGACCATTTTTTTATGGAGATTCGTCGAATCACTAGTCTATGCCTATAAGCCAGAGTCAACTGTAGCATTAGAAGAGAGCATTACTCATGTCATTAGCGAGATTCCAGCCAATATGTTCAAAAAAGTGTCTCAAAATTGGACTTCTCATCTGGACCAGTTGAAACATAGTCTTGGTCAACAAATAAGTGAAATAATCTTTAAAAAGTAAATAGAAATTTTTGAAAATTTGAAAAAATCACCCTTTATAATTAATATAACTTTAAATCGTATCCATTTAATTAATCTTTTATATAAGGGTGTTTTTACCATATAAACTTCTTCATTAAATTTCCAATATTTTTATGATAGCTCCTGATAATCTTAATTTAAATATTCATCGTACTTACCCCACCATCAATAAACTGAACATTGCCTAGTAGAAGCACAGCTGCCAACACACGTACCACATCCAAAAATGGTATACCCAATATGCCGAGGCAAGTTTTCCATGCCTGAAAACGAAGTGCATCCTCCTTTTCATTTTGACCGATATCACCCAATTGCAAATAACGTAAATTTGCTGGCGAATACCCTTCAAGATTTAACTTAATTCGTTCCTCACGACTGAGGCCCGCAAGCATTTGATAGAATATATGATAGTTTTTCTCCTTGGGTAATGGTCGAATGACACGTGTCTGATCGAGGAAATAACAGTGGATTTTCGTACGATAGAGTGCTCCATCAGTGACCTGCACTTCAATAAACTGACCAATGCGACTCGATTCCGAATTGGTGGTAGTTTTTGCTGAACCCAAAGAACGTAGGACAGTAAAAGCGGCAGCCAAATGTTTGAAAGCATCTGTTTCGGGACCGCCACCAGCAATGGCAAACAACTGACGAAGAAGTAGCATAGAACAATGTGTCTTACCAGCACCAGACGTGCCTGATAATATTATGGCCTGCGGGTAACCGGTCTCGGCTTGTTGACGTACAGCTTCTTGTACAATTTTATGTAGTTGTGGTGCCAATGGTAATGAACGTGTCGAGGAAAGTGTAAGAGGATTACCAACATCCAAATAGGGGTTAATTGAGAGTAGTATGGGACCAACATTTGTCTGGAAATACAAAAATTATTAAAAATTATACAAAAATTACCATTCAATACGTTTGAATCAAAACAAGAGGAGTATCTTGTGCAAATACCTGACATTCTCTTTGGACGGTATTAAAATTAATTAATATTAACAATTGGTATGTAATAAAAAACTCCCATTACAACCCACAGGCTTGCAATCTTCCCATAATGATATTAAAGTGAGTAAGTGCAATATATTTATGTTCGATAAGACCAACAATAAAGACAGGCCAAGACCAGTTCTTTGCTGTAATAACCATTTATACAAATCAACTGTGACTGTGGGAAGTCGGAAAATCACTGTTGCCGCCAATGACACTTTATGGTAAAGTAAAGAATGTCGACAAACTTGTAGAATATGGTAAAGAAATTATGCCAGCCAGATATCTATGTATATATCGTTTGTATGAATGTATCTGCATATTCTTTATGATAGAATCTCCATGCTACACGAAATGACAAGTTGTACAACTTGCAACAGCAGCTTTGTTTACACAGATACACTAAGTACAATAGTTGCTTGGCGAAAGCCTTGAGGTCTCAAAAACCGGCTTAGAAAAGAAAATTATAGACCGGTAACGGAGATTGCGTTAACAGCGAATCATGTTTATTTTTCTCATGGCTGTGTTGTTGACAATATGAAAAGTACTGTTGTTGCTGTTGTTTTTGTTGCCAATAAATTCAGCCTATAATTGTCGAAATTAGCAGTTAATTTGAGTATGCGCGCCAAACGGAAATTTAATTATTGATGGAAATCGATTAAATCAATTAGGAGAAGTTGCAAGGCACCGTTTCAAATTGATCGTTTTTTTTCTAATTAGATTTCATCACTAATAATTTATGGTAACGGACGAGAAGTCATGTAAGAACTTCTGAATTCGAACTTTACAGTGAGTTAAAATGGTACATAAATATTGTTTTCGTATGAGCATCTTGACATTTTTTATGTCTCGTTCTCTACGAAAAAAGAAGTGAGATGGCCATGCTCGTATCATCACATTTTAACTGACTTTTTCTTGTTGAAGAAGCTTTATGTCAAGAAACATTTCAGTACTGAAGCCATTAACTTGGCCATTGTCTGTTCCTATCGCTACACTGATCTTGAACATTAGAAGACCATTGGTTTTGGACTAACTGACAATAAGAAACGCTTCTCCGCTATGCTGAAGAAAGACAAGTACGCCCAAAAGTCTTCCTAAGTATACTGTGCGTGTTTCCATCAAGGATGGTGAAAGACTCTCTCTGAAAAATGTGAAGAACTTCCTCACCGGCTCTAAGTAGACCAAGGAATTGACTCAGGCTTCTCTCCTTTGTGCGTTCATTGTACTGCATTCTCAGAAGCACGTTCAAGCAAAGAATGGTGGCAAGAATAACTCAATAGCATAGGGTTTTTACTAAATAAAAATAATATAATGTTCGGGGCCACGAACTCTAAGAGATAAACATCTTAGATCAATAAAAGTTCGCTATTCTCACTATAGCCCCTAACCCTATGTAAGGCAATATGGTACCGAGCTTAGTTTTTCATTTTCAGATATGTTCGTACTCGCAAACTTTTCAGTTGATTGGGAACGCAACCAAATATGCAGAGGCTTTTGAAATTGTTTTTATTCTTATTAAGATTAGAGGACCCGAAATTCAACTTAACCCCACAACTAGTGGGAACATCATTGGTAAAGCTTCAATTCCTTAGAGAAGCCAATTGAAAGTTTCACAAAAAAAAAATGTGTACTTACAAAATAACAACTCTCATTAAATCGCGAATGCAGTGTACGCATGACGGCATGCTCTGTAAGAGGTCCAGGCAGGTGTATCAGATCAGCCATATCATGTGATAGTTTATTATGGCCATTGTTAAAGCCACCACTACCACCTCCACCAAAACCACCAAAGCCATTATGCATTTTCAATGATTGTCCCCGATTTCCGACATTGGAAATTGAGTTCTTTGAATTGGCGAATCCAAAGGGTAAAGTATTAATTCCCTGACAAGGATTTAAATGTTTCGAAACTGGTATAAATGGTAATTGTTGTTGTTGTTGTTGCTGAGATTGTTGATTGTTATTATGGTGATTCGAGGCGTTTGACGCCGATAATGATGTACGCATGGGCAAAGTGTGTGATGAATGCGGCAGTGTATTATTGCCATGCAATGGTAATGTGGATTCGGAAAAGTTGTGTTGTGGAACAGATGAGTTGCCTAAAACAAACATAAATCATTATTTTGATTTTTAGGGATTATAACAATATTACCATTTGATTTTTCATTGATCTGATGTGGCAATGGATGTGGTATTGATGTATTGCGTGAGGAAATGACTCCAGTTCCGGATGAATTATGCGGCAAAGTTTGGCTGAAGGTGTGTGAGTTCTAAAGCAAATTTAAAAGTAATTAGTTTATAAGTATTCATTATATGGAAGTATAATTCGGTTTTACTTTGTTAAGCGTATGATGTTCATTGTGCCCATGTGTCACTGTGTTGGCATGTGAATGTGTATGATGATTTAGTGAAGACATGAGACCAGCATGTTGCTGTATGGAGTTGGATGTCAGTGTAGTTACACCACCACCACCGCTGCCACCTCCACCACCACCACCACTGTTATTTGTCAGATTCGGAGTTGAGGCATGCAAGTCCAGACCTGGTGAAGTCGGACCCTGCGATTGTGTATGTTGTTGTTGCTGATGTTGGTGATGTGGTGTCGCAACGCTGCCACCATTGCCAGCATTGCCCGCTTGACCGACATGTAGTCGATTGCGTAGGGTAACCAATTCAGTGCTTAAACTTTTGAGACGTTGCTGTAGATGAACAGCTTCATTGGAAGATGAGGCGTCTGTAAAAGAAACAGAAAAATATATACAATACATTTATAATCTTTCGAATTTCACCATTGGATAATGGGATCAAGCACATGACCCATTTATTTGGAAAGTGCTACAAGTGTTCTCTCATTGATAAGATTCAATTGACTGAGTTTGCATGCTTGAATGCATCTGTTTTTACTTTATATAACTAATGATCTTGAATTGCAAACCATAAAGTCATTGAGGCATGAAAACAATGAATTGGAACAAATCAATAACCATATCTGAATGATCATATAACATATCATATATTCTCTAATTTATTATTGAATTTTCTCCACAAAAAAAAAATAAAAATGCATCCAAGAGATCATATAGAACTGATAGAGATAGAGGGTTTATGTTTCAAAATAAAATATGTTTAAAGGTCGTTTGCATTGTGGTGTTAATTAGTTGTTAATCTCGGTTGTTATTATCTTTCTTGGTTTTTGGCAAACTTTCGAATTTTTAAATACAATAAATATTTACAAAAAAAAAAAAAAAAAAAATAACAACACAAAAAGGAACGCAATCCCACAATCAAAAATGAAAACAAAAAATGTTTATGAAAACCGGTTAACAAAATGAATGATTAAAGTTTTGTTTTGGCATCTCTTCAATTCTGTTCAGTTGAATGCCCTACAAATGGCTTAGCAAAATGTTTACATTTGTAATTTTGTTAGTTAATTATGTTGAGCTTTTGTGAGCATTTATGTAAAACTGCACAGCTTAATGGACCGTTCTGCATAAAAAGACAATTAAATGAGAGAAATAAGAATATAAAAATATTGTTAAGGGGAGCGTCAAGAAAAGTCACATAATGAAGAATAATTAACAATTATAAGAAATAATTTTCAAAGCGTTTTTCTTTTATAAGTACGTATTTATAATTCTAGACAAATTATTTATTTCATCATCATTATTATAGTCTACACCAAAAATGTAAAACTGTTTTCTTTTCCTGGGCTACATTGGAAGAAGACATGATGATTTGGGCCTCAAGTATATTACCAGAGCAAATGTGATGAGATCTTTTGTGTAAGTAGGTGACCAAAAAAAGTCTTTTTGCCATTGTGACTGAGTGATGAGAAAACAGTCAATCGAGATTTTGCTTTTCTGTGTTAATTACTTGGGTCGCAGGTTGTAGAGCCCCGCTCTAGACTTAAATAAATACGTTTAAGACTTTTACTTTATTTCATTCATTTCAACGGTTGCGTTCATTTAAAAAACTCATTGAACTCAATAAATGGCAAACACTAACCAAGAAGCAATGATAACAACTCCCCACCTTACAATATTTCGAGATATCATTTCACTCATCTGAATATTGCACTCATTTTATCATTGTTTCTTTATTAGCTTAGAACCCATTAAAAGGCATCACAAACTAAGTCCAAATTGTAAAAACTCACAACTTTTCAGAATTTTTTAAAAATATTTTTACATGAATTTTTAACCCATGAAGTAGGTTTCTATAATTACTTTAATTCATTCATAAGTATTAGAGAACTGCACGGGTGCCTTAAAAATGGTAATGAATGCATTCGCTCTGAAAATGAATCTATGTTGTATCAGTATTACTATATCAGTACGTAGTGTATTTTTAAGGTATTCGTTCTGTGTGTATATAATAAGAACTAGTACTTTTCTGTATTGTACGTGTATATTCGACGCTCATTGTATGAGAAATACACAATACAAAAATTATAGAGTAGTAGTAAAGTGTATGAACTGAAGCGAAGTTGCGAGAATGGATTAGTGCAGATCTCTAATAAGTAACAAGACTTATAAGACTTTATCTAAAATATATGAAAACATACTGATCCTTTAATTTTTGCCTGCTTCTATCTGGGTTGGTACTAGAACTGTGCGTGAATCGTGCGTGATTGTGAAAAGCCGAATAAACCGCGAGTTCTCGTGATCGTGAACGAGTGCCAAAATTGCGTGAAACTCGTGAAAGGGTATTGTATATACATTAAATTTTTTTTGGACTGCATTTTTCCGCAACAGACGATTTCAAAAATCCAATAAAATAATCAATATTCAATTAACGTAAGTCAGGAACGATTTAATGTAACATAAATCAATTCAGTGCGCAGAACATCAAGAGACATCACCTTATCATCATTAAATTTTATTTTGTCCGCTCAAATGTTCAATCTGTTAATTAAAATTTGCAATGATTTTGACAGTCACCTGTTTCGATAACAGATAACTGACTGGTGCTGCACGCAAAATATTAAACTCATTTATGATATTTGTGCAGCATAGCGGTATCCATGTCGGTGCCACTCACTCATAAATACATATAATAAATTTTGCAGCTGCATTGTGTCAGATGGTATAGATTGTTATCGATTGTGATATAAGAAGGACTTATAAATTTAAATAAATAATATCTATAAACACATAAAAAAAAATTTATTACATCGCAGCCTATAATACTAGGAGAATTTTGTCACGCGCACAGCTCTAGTTGGTACGTAAGAAACTCAGTCGTGTAACTAGTATTGTAGATAAATTCAAGTAAACTACACGAATTTGTTAGTAGTATGAAATTAGGATTTTTTAATAATTTTATTTAAATTTATTGATTTCTTTATGCATTTTGATGATGAAGATAAAATGCACAGTTTGAAAAAAGGCATTCCAATTCAATTCAGTAGGAGTTAGTTTTTCACATTTACAGAGAACATCAAGGAGCATTGAGTTACTTAAATATAACGATCGTTATTTCATTTCTTCTTGCTAAGCATTGGTTAATGCTGGTTAACTGTAGGTACTTTTATATCTTTATACTTGATGTATAATAAAAGAGGTAACTATTTGTGTATACCCTGTACGTTTTTGAGTAAATACTCCTAAATAGGAGTTTATATGGAATTTTACTAACCCAGGTTTCTTTACAAATCGAGATTTTGCGTAAAACTTTCCATAATCTGTAATGTTTTTTCTCAAAATAATTAAGTTGAACCATGAATACTGCTCTTTATTTTTTTATTTTGAAAGAGACCACAAAGGTATAAAGTAACCAAAGCCTATAAAATTATAAAGACGGGACAAATCTCTTAATTTAAGCGGTGTTTCTCGTTATTTTTAAACCCAACAACAAAGTGTGTTTAATTTTGTTCTTATATATCCCGAGACTATCCACAGATTGTTGTTACATATTCCTTTTTAAAAGTGATTTGCCCAGTCTAGTATTTTATAGTCTTTGAAGTAACTGTTCACAAACATTTTAATGGTTTAGTTGCTTGATAATTTTTGCATTTTATACTCAGACAACCGATTATTGGTCTTTTAAAATTAAAAATGTTTTTTCATAAAGTCTGAAATATAATCTAATTTTTGTAAACTAATCTAAGCTTAAGATTTTATAATAATAAAAATAGGATCCATCATATATCCAATCAGAATTTAAATAATTTTGCAGCAATGATAACATTTAATGACTCCATTAAATTGTTTTATTAAATTCGCTATTAACTTGGAAAAGTGGTCTTACTTTTATTTGTATTATTATAAATATTTTATAAAAAAAAAAATACAATAGATAGAAATGCAGTTCCACTTGGTTTAACAACTTTCAGTTTAGTTACTACTATTATAGATGCCTCATTTAATGATTTCCGTTCGAAGACACCACCCATTTATGCTAAGAGTCGCCATAAATATTTTTTCTTTAAACTAATGAATGTAAATTATCTCAAATTATAAAGTATTAAGGCGAAATCTTGATTGTCGGCTTTTTATTGCATTAAAATCATTTGAATATAATAGAAATTTAACTAACGACAATTCAAATTGAAACAAATTAAATCATTTGTTGAAATCATTTTCAACTTGGATTAGAAATACTACGAGTACTAGAAACACAAAGAAAACAACACAAAGAGATGGAAAAAAATAATAAGATTTCTTTGAACTTTTATAATGAAGGGAAACCAGTTTTGAGTTGCCAAGCAAAGTCAAAAATAAACAAACATTTTGTATTTTTTATGTTGTTCGAATCATTTAAGAAAATAAAGAGTTAAGAAAATTTCTTGGAAGTTGAATCCAACTTTATTGAACGAATAACATAAAGAAGCAATCTCTTGGTGATGGTGGTGGTGGCAGCAATACCAGCCAACATCAGAAACACCAGAAAACTTGTAACGCAAGTTAACAATAAAGAAAAACACAATTTATGTTGCACGTCTGTTTGTCTCCTCTGTCTGTCTGTCTGTATGTCTGTAGTCATATATTGTCAAAAGACCAAATGTTGAAAGATCGTCGTCACTCCACTTACTTGCTACTTACTAACTTACAATATTTTACCATGGCATTCAGCACCAGACACCAATAATAATAATAATGAACTTAACAACTTCTTGTTGTTTGTCATAAATTTAAATTGAAAATAAGTTTTCTAGTTTTTAGAAAAATCTCCTTTATTGACCTCAACTCATTAATCAAATGTCTGGTTTTTTGGCTTGTAGCGTTAAACAAAAATCTTTTGTTTTAGAAATGTTTTAAATGTGTTGTGCTGCCTTTGCATTTTTGCCTTTGTTCAGTTGCCGAAATTAGCATAAGTTTTTGACTAATTGCCAGTTTAAGCAATTTTGTTAAAGATTTGTTTGACCTTTGCAAGTCAACGTCTCCAACATCTTTCACTTACAACTTTATGATTTTGATTAATCAGTTTGCCAAAAACAAAAGACTTAAGTAACAAACTTTCAAATTTGTGCACAAAATTCTAAATAGATAAAGAGAATAAATAATATTGCAAGAAAATACATAAATAAAATATTAACAAAATAGGGACATGTTTTTAAGGGTACATAAAACAGAGAAAGTAGAGATTCAGTACATTGTAAGATATGAGGTGTCTGTTTTAAACTATAAGTTTGTTTGTGAATTTAAAACCTAACATTTTTCTATTAGTAATCTTATAAGCTCTCAGCTTACGACATACATATAACTAAAAAGTAAAATAACATTTAGATAGGGTACGGATCAATGAAGTTAGCTTAAGAATTAATATTCCCATTATCTAAGTTTAGTAGGCCACCACCTAGGTAGTAGTTTTTAACTAATATGACCGATGGCAAACAATGATGACGTGTTGCATCGTTTCTAAAGTATTGAGGCTGCAATTTTTGCATGTACTATTCTGATCTTTTTAATAAATTAAGCCTTTAATGAGAAACATAAGACAACATTTGGAAGACAGACGCAATAGCGCCAAAAATTTTGCACATATAAAATTGTCTGTGATGAAATAGTAGTGATAGTAGGGCACTTCCCTATAATCGAGAGCTCTTAGAATCCTACAGTTTAGGGATAAAGTACAGGATGCGCCATCTTTTATGTCGGTATGGAAACATTGAACATTTAAAAAAAAACCAACGATTTTTATACGAGTATATGGAGTATTCTTATTCAATTTGGTTCTTTCCACTTTATTCGGACTAGTTTTTGAATACAACATCAATTGAGTGGCTGACTCTATTGGCAACAGGAAAATGTGCAATTTCCATTACTTTTTCGAGCATCTCGAGCAGCACGCGTGTATGCCTTGAGCTCATCAACGGTTTTAGGCTTGCTGGAGTACACTTTGCTTTTCAAATAATCCCACAAAAAGAAGTCGTAAAGGGTTAAATCTGGAAATCTGGGTGGCCAGTTAATGTCCCCTCTTCTTGATATCTTACTAAGTATTTGGCCGTATTCCAAGCAACGTGGACGGTCTGTCGGCAATATTAATTGTGTTAAATGCAGTTTATACGGAAACAAATGCAAATCATCCTTCAAAATGAAGCGCAAAATACAAAAATGCTGAGCATGTTAACGATGCCCCATTGTCCCGTGCTCAACAAAATTCGACACCAAACAACAAATAGTGTTATCAGACGGTGGCTGTTGGCCATGATATTTTCAACGATGTGCACTTTGAGTTAACATAACTCAATGTTTAGCGTCACTATGTCGGCACGTTGTTTCGTTGTGAAGCGATTCATGGTTAAAATTGTATTGAATTCACGTTTCAATGACATGTTCACTCAAGTTAATCGGTTGACAATTGTTAAAATTTTTCAATGTTTACCTACCGAAGATAAGGCACCCTGTATTTCTGCTGCTGAGAATATCTAATAATAATTAAAGCTTTAAAGGGTTGCAGCTTTCATATCAAGCCATGTTTCTGGATCAAGCTATTACAACAAATCTATTGGACCATTTTTAGTTAGAAAACAGTTAAATTGGGTTATCCAACTATATTCAGCCTATTTGAAGAACTGTAACTATATAAGTCCAAGCAGACTTAAAAATCATGGAGACAACTTTGTAAAGGCCCAACTCAAGCCTTAGATTTCGGTAAGGCTAATGGTTTTTTATAGCAGACGGTTTGTACAGTCTCTAGCTAATGGGAGTGCCTAATACTTCAAACCTAAGATGCATATAAAAGAGTAGAAGACTCCAATAGTTAAGTTCGTGCAACAAAATTGATAGTTGATAATATTGTCCATCTATTTGTCGCTTAAATGGTTCATGAAGAAGAATTTAGTATAACCAAATTTACTAAACATAGCCTGATTGATTTCCCCCCATTCAATAGGATTTCCAAAAGATAGATTTTAATTCACTCCGAAATATGTTGAGAAACTTTCAAGCAACTTATATGTCAACATTAAACACTTTATGGAACAATAAAATCAACATAGCCTCGATATCCTTAATTGCAATTAAAACTCATTATACTTAGAAAGGTTTTTCAAATATTCCATTTATTAGAAAAATATTTGCCAAGCATTTCAATAAATTTCTTTTGAAATTAAATACTATACAATTCATAGTCATGAAGATTCTATTTAACTACACATAAGCATGTCTTCATCAAATCATCGATTTCATCACTTCATGAAATTCGCATCAAAAACAAAAGATTTAGGAAACAAACTTGTCTCAAATAATATATGTAGTATTGTACAAAATACCAAAAAAAAAAAAAACGAAACAAAAGAATGCAGGATAACAAAAATTTAAAGAAAAAAAAAACTGGTCTTTATCAAAGAATAAAATCATTCTAAATCAAATCTAAGAAATGAACTCACCCTGCAACTTCTTCTCTGTCTCCCAGAATTTTTGCAGCTCCGTGAAATATTTATCCAGTATGAAAACTTTTGAAAGGCCCAATGTGGCCATCGTTGATCAACATTTGTGTGGCGCGCGCGTGTGTTATTTATGGCAATGGTTTTCGGGATCCGAGATTCGGAGTCGGGGATTAGGGAATAGGAACGCGACAACAGGCAACAAACAAAATGCGACACTAAACGCAACAACGACAACGAGTGTGACGACGGTGATGCTGATGGTGAGGCCGTAAACGATATCCGAAAATACAAAACATTCGCCACAAAACAAGTTTTACATAACAAAAAAAAAAATAAATAAAAAACACTAACGACAACGACAAAATGCCTAAAAATGAATAAAGAAAATAAGGACGAAACGGCAACAAATGAGCGACGCTCGTTTGGATTTTTCTTATTTGAATAAATAGTCTTTGAGTTCGAACAGGTTTCCGAAATGCGAAACGACGCCAACCAAACAACTCCAAATGGCAATGGTAACGAAACCAAAGAATTATACCGAACCGATTTTCACCACACCGCACCGAACCCCTTCACAGAGTATAGAAAGAAGGTTCAACTAAGTTAAAAATGTATCTATGGGATACAAATATTTCTGTATCACGACGACGATGGCGATGACGACGTCTTGCAACAAGTGAAGATGCAAAAAACAAAACACGAAAATATTTTAAGAAAAGAAAATGAAAATAAACAAACAAATGCAGAAAGGCGTATAGAATACGATGATGGAAGCAAGTAAGGAAGGCAGGAAGGAAGGAAGGAAAGAAGGTTCAGTGTAGAAGCAAACCAAACCAAACCAAACTAAATCGAATCGAACGAATAAACACAAAACAAGTGTGGTGTCGGTCGTTTGACGATGTCAGACAATTCCAAGTTGAGAGCGATACTTGCTCGCGTATCTGCCAGATACTTTACTGATTTCTGTTGGTAATTCTTTTTAGACTGCCTTCTTTTTACTTTTTCTTCTTATTGTAATTTTTCGTTTTTCATTTTTATTTTTTTATTTTTGTATTTTCTTGCTGCTGCATTTGCTGCCCGAAGACGAAGCCTTTTGATATTGTGCTCTCTGTGTTGTTTGTTGTTATTTTCTTTCCTTTTGTTGTGTTTTTTTTTTCTTTTTTGGTGCAGACTTTTTTTTAGTTTATTTCAAAAACAAGTTACCACCAGCCAACTTCACTGCTCACATGCGCACACTTATTGAGTTACACGTACGTATGCCAAAGATACACACTCACAGTCTCAGATACAGACATACAAGACACAACAAAGATACAACGCAACCAAAGCCTAAAGACTCTGTTCGGTTGAAGCGCGCACTCGAGACCAAGTGTAGATACTTAGATACCTTAAAGGTATCCACACACAAAACAAGATTTATTTGTACACTTCGTTTATATTTCTTTATTTTTTTTTTATTTTTCACTTCTTTCAGTTTTTGAGTACAATTTACTTTTTTCCTTTTTTTATTTCTTTCTTTTTGTCTCCTCAGATTCTTTGATTTGTGAAAAAAGAAATATCTTTCTTTTTTTATTATTTTTGCATTCAAAAAAATACAATTATTAATAAAATTATTATTAATTTTATTAACAGTCACTTTTTTTCTGATTTTTTAATAAAAATAATATACACAAAATTTATTGCGCTTGCGATGTTTTAACGGCTTAAAAGACTCTCCGCAGCAGACTGACAGATACAAGATACAAGACACAAGGCAAGACGCCAACTTGTTGCTTCTTCGGCAGGGCTGCCTCTGTGGCTCTCTATCTCTCTCTCCAAGAAGGAATTCTTTCTCTTAAATGCTCCCAACAGAGTGTAGTATACGCTTAAATCAACTTTCAGCCTGGTAAAGAGAGAGAGAGAGAGAGATCGAGAATAGTAGAGAGTTGGAAGCTGATGTGGGTACTACTCTCTTACTCTCTGATTGTCTTATTTAATTTTAATTTCTAGCTTATTGTTGATGGTGTTTGTGTCTTGCGTGTTTATCTCAGTTGTTCAAATATGAGGTCAAGTGTTTGAACTATGCGCCTTCTGCTTTTGTTAGATGCTCTAATCTATCTTTCTATCTATCTATCTACATATCTACATATGTGTATAAATATTTAAGTGTCTTGTTATAGTACTTGTTAGGTGTCTTCAATGAGCGTGACGCTCTCTCATAATGTTTTTCATTCAATTATTAATTGGTTTTGTACGAGTATATAAACACATACAAATTCGCATTCTCACATTATGCATTTTCAATTTGAATAATTTGTTGTTGTTCTTTGTTTTGTGTGAATTATGATGCTCAGTGTAGGATTAAAGAAGAAATATGCAGATTGTTTTATAAGATATAGAGACCAATCCCTGCTTTGCATGGGTGCATTAGACAGACATTTCCCATTTCCATTTCAACGGTTCTGAACCAAACGATTACTGTTTGCGTTAATTGTTCTACGACCTGTATACAAGTATATAAGAAGTCGTTCACTCTTGGCATAATTGATCTAAACAACTTTAATTTTATTTATTCAAAACAAACTTTTCTACATGAATTCATTTTGGAGAAAACTCTTTAAATGACATTGAAATCAGAATCTAAATCCCTTGTGTGGTTTAGAAGTATTCAGTATCCAAACTTTCTGCAATTTCAACTTTGCTAGTTTGAAGCAAATGATGGTTGGAACATATTATTTGAAAAAAATGTCCGTTCTTATTAAAAAGTATGCAGTAACGCTGTAAGTAAGGAGCAATTATTAATAATAATTGAAGTCTTATATTGAAAAATATATTTAATTCATTTATTTATTTATTTATTTATTAACAGCTTATAGACTATGCATAAATAGAATACAAGCTTATTTGAAACTATAACTAAGCTTAAAATTGACGACATTGAATATGTCAATGGGAATAACTTCGTTGTCTCTCGCAACTATCATTGTCTGTTCCCTGTCAGCACAACAACACCTCCCATCCGGAATCTCAGTATAGCATTGGATTGCCCAAATCGGCGAGTATCAAGGTCCTTAATGTTACAACATTATTTACCAGTTTGGAATATCACAAGCCACGTGGCAATCTGTGGCTGAACTGATCAATGCTCGGCATACCACATGTGACAGTTGAAGAATTGTGTTAGCATCACCTGCAATACCTCCACCACTACCGCGATCACGCTCATTAATGCCGAATCCTCATTAGATTCCCAATATGCAGACTTTCGGGAACGATGCCAAACAAATTGCAGGAGTCGGTACCACCAACATCGTTATCTCCAACAACTACGATGACAATGACGGCGGCACCCTCGGCAAAGGTCAGCAAGGAGCAATGCTGAGATAATGTCAAAATGCCGTCACCAGCACCATGTAATCTTACATCGTTGCCATGCTGGCAAACCTCTTCGGAATATTCTGTCATGCGTGATAAACTTATGATGAAACATGCATCAACAACATCACCCACAACAATATCATCCCCATAATAAAAATGGGTTCCATTGACAGCAACAATAGCTTCGTGTTGCCACCTCAAGATTCACCACCATCGGCAATTTGTGCCCCTGCCTGAACGTCTGCCGAGAAATCCCAATAAGCGCGTGGAATCACCATATTTACCACCGCCACCCAATGCTGAAATTGATAGGGGAGGGGACCCAGTTGTGACGCGGGTTTTAAAAAAAATTAAAATTTATTCCTCAGTTCCGGAAAATGAAAAATTAAGAAGTTTAACATTTAAATATTAACCAAACGCAACTTTTTTCCAAAGAAAGTATGTTTATTTGAGTTACTCAAAATATTTTGGAACAAATTTATTCAGGATAATTTTTTTAGGCCCAGCTGTGACGCAGGCCCAGCAAAAATGAGAAAATATGAAAGGAATGTCACACCAATTGTTGTGATTTAATGGTGTTGGCTTCTGCGGTGTTGGCTTCTTCGCCCCTTTGGCTGCTTTTGCTACTGCCTTTTCCTTCAAAACAGCACGATTTTCAGGAGAGGTCAGTTCAGCACTTTCAAAATAACTTTTTCGCACGATTTTCAACACGATGTTTGGTGCGCGTATACACAATGCGACTATTAACGTTGGTGTCTGTCCAAAAACTTCAGAACGTCAAACGAACATGATTGGCAGTGCTCAAACTGTCATTCTCATACCGCATGTCAAAAATATTTAGCTGCGTCACAACTGGGCCTGCGTCACAGCTAGGCCCCCTCCCCTACAAGTTTCCAAATCTCTAATGAACTGCCAACCGCCGGCACCAGATATTACAAAGCCAGCATTGGTAGCGATCAATTACAACAAGGACTCCCGCCAAATTTCATCGACACAAAATGAATCTAAAGCCAAAGTGCAACAGCATTAATCTTAAAGATTGTTATTTCAAACAAATTTATAAAATAGATTCACATGCTTTCAAACTAGACAGTTCTAGAAAAAAACCCTAAGCGAATTAAACCACTTTGTATTTTATTGTCTTTGCTTGGACGAAATTTAGATCTTATCTGTGTTGGTGGAATGCAAAAAATTAAGGAAAACAAACTGTAAAGGCTTGCAATCTTATCTGACAAGCCTCTGGTCACATTATAAGGTTAGAATTAGTGGTTATTGTTATGTCAGGTCATTTAACTTTAAGCTTTTGTTATTTTTAATTTAAGGAATCCTCCATATTATTGGACTTGGCTTATTTCTAGATTAAATCTGAGAAAAGAAATTAATATATTTCTATTTTATTTTATTTTTCTATTGGATTTCCCCAGAAAATGCAACTGTTTTCCTATGGGGCAACCAAGTTAAAACGGAAAAAATGTCAAGAAATTTTGAGTTAACAGTAACAGTCAACTGACTGATTCTGTTAATATTATTATCTTGCCAACGAGAAGAAGAAGACGTCGCTACAAGATCGTCAACGAATATTCGCCGCCTTTCAGTCTGTCCGTCTGTCTATCCGTCTGTATGTTGCTTTTGTTTTCTTTGGCGTGTGTAATTGTTGTTGTTGTCTTTACGTTTGCCGTCTATCCCATCTTGGCAATAATAAGATCAACTGCGAACTTCTGTATGTTTTTCGTTCTCTTTTCTTCGTATATTCGCTTTTTTTTTTGTACAACACACAATCTGTTTGCTTGCATGTGACACACATAAACTGCATGTTGTTGTTGTGGAAATGTAATATCTTTTTTGAGTCTTTTCCGGTGGATTTTCCAATAATTTTATTATTTGTTGGGGATATGGTAATAGAAATACACAATCTGTGAAAATTTCAAGTGTCTACCAAGTGCAGTTCATGAGATACAGAATCCGGAAAACGTTACAATCTGTATTGATTCACTCAAAATTTGTACTAAATTTTTGCCCAACAATAAATAAAGTTGTTAACATGTCATGACCGGAAATTGAACTTGAAGCTGTGCACATGGCCATTTAGAATAGAGAAAGCGCCATCTAGTGCAAAGTAGACATTCAAAATGGAGTGTTTCATATATGAAACGGAAATGAACTCATGACCGGAAACGGAAAGTGGTGCCATCTAGCGTAATGTAGATATTACAGCCTACAGAAATTTGGTAAAGTGCATTTGTTGATCTGAAAGTTATGTCTGTTGGTTATATTTATTTTGTTGAAAATTTGAGTCAAATGAATCTATGCTCAATAGTCATTACAAATAATTCAATATCTTTTACCAAAATTTTGTGATTTGTGTAAAATAATTCAATTTGTCACAAAAGTATTTTTACTCACCTGTAATATTTCCAACTGATTTAATGCAGGTCTTCTTTCGTTTGGCCACAGGTAAAGTATAAATTGCTGAAAATTTGGTAAAATGCTCAACTTTATCTACTATTTTAGAAGAAGAAGATGGTGATTTGACCGACATTAACTCTTTTTTATTCGTGTCTAACTCCTCAGGCCTACTAGAGATCTGTCGACATTTATGTGATTTTGCTTGATTGGGCGATGAGACAGCGGAACTTAAAAAAAATTACAATATTTATAACATAATTTATTAACATAAATCAATTGCCAAATTGTCATACCTAACTGCCTTTTGATATTGACAAAAGAAATCGGGACGCATTCGATGACGACATAGAAAGTCTTCACATAACCGCAACACATCGGAACTATTTGCGGTTGATTCTCTTGTGGTATTTCCAAAGTACGAGTATTTGTGTTGTTTCTGTTCTTGGTTTTCTTTGGAACTATAGGTTGCACTTCGCTCCTCGCCATAGCTTTGCCCATCGGAACGTTGACGATCATTGTGAATTGTCGTAAAATTGTCACCCAAAAAATCAGGAATATTATTGAAAAAATATGCAGTACGTTCGTAACTACTTGTACTTAGACTCGTATCAGTTGATCGTGATCTGCGATGGAGCTGACGATCCCGATCTCGATTTGATGAACTTGAACTTTTAGAGCGTGTTTTGTTGTTAGTAATTCTTTGATGAACATCTGCTGGTGTTGGCTTAGTTTTACATATTATTTGGCGTTGTCTCGATCTAGTTTGGCCATAATCATCATAAGTCTGATCCGGCAGCAACATATCATTGTGCTTAATCCATTAACTTGTCATTTATGAAATGTTTGCATTATACTTTCAATTTACAATCAGTTGAATAAGTACAATAAATATTTCAATGATTTATTAATTAAATTTTTAGTTCTGTTGGAAATCTGAAAGTAGTAAAATTATGTAGTATTCAATATAAGTTTTGTAGTATTCAATATAAGTTTTGCAAGAGAAAATATAGACTGATTCTCACAAGATCCCAAAGACTACAAGACAAAACTACGGCAACTCCCACATACATATTTTAGATAACAAACTTTCAACTTTTCATAGACCCCAATGAACTATCTAATTCATAAAACAGAAACATTATTTGTACAGTACTATATGACATACTACGAGTATATGGTAGCTGATAGTCGGTCCTACCAGACTTGTTTATTTTGTGAAAATCAATTTTCTTTATTAATTGGTTTTTAAAACACCGCAACCGACTGACAACGACAACCCGAATACGTGTTCGAAGGCGTCTTGCAGCATAAACCTGTCGCTTTATTGGCGAAACCGATTACCATGACCATGACAAAGGTGACACTAATTCCTTTTACAACCAACACAGATCATAAATTGAGGCAAATGTGGTGGCCTGATAACCGGCTTCATGCAAGTTCGACACAATTCTATGTTACAATGCAATAAATGCTTTTAAGCTCGCCTTCATCTCCACCATGTCTGAGTGTGTGTTCACAAAAGTGAAATCTAATCCAACGATGTCACATACAAACTCATCAAATTAGATGATTTGCCGATTTGAAGTGTGACACAAAATGCTTACTGTGTGTGGTCCAAGTTCTTCACTACAGAACTTATCGTGCACCCATTGGCAATTAACTCAAATGTTTGCCACAAACCCAACTGCTGTTAGACTGAACTAAAGGTACTACTTCGGAGCCATTATCATCATCTCCTTCCTCATCGTCATCTTAGTTTCCTGCTTAGATTTTTATACACAGCGGGATACTTTTAGGTGCGTCGTCTGCAATTGGCTTAGGTTTCTTATCTGAGCAATTCTTTGTGTTGTCATTGATTGTGAATGTGGATAGTTGCGATTACATAATGTGAAAATGTCGTTGACAAATGCAGCAATTGTGTACAACAAGAGATACTCGATTGCATTGAATTTATCAGTGTCATTTTGCATTTGAAAAAATACCAAAAAGCATATGTTATTTACAATAATAAAAAGAGGGGTTTACTAAAGAATGATGTCCCCTAATTTTGTGGTAATGCACTGTGAGAAATTTTTTGGTAAATAAATTACAGTAAAGAGAACTCATCTTTACCTAGGAACAACCTTTATTCAAAATAAAGATAACTAACAATAACATAGGCAAATCAAGTTACTTTTTACTAAGAATGAACTGCGTTCGAGAACAACAGTCAGTTAGCAACAGTCAAAAATAGAACAAAACATCTTATTAAGACCTGAGAATTCCCAAATACGAGATATTACAATTGATTATCCAAGAAAAATTCTAATGGCTAGTAAGCATTTTCAAATTCACCGGAATACAATGAGTAGGTAACTTACCAAGAATGAACATAAATTTAGGATATGCGCCTTGTGGGAAGTTGTCCCTAAAACCAAAAATTATAGTGAATATGCACTTGAAGGAAGATAAAAAAGGATTTGCGTTGCGTCTGCATTGTTTGCAATTACATGTAAATGAAGGTTTACACAAAGATCCGTATATAGTAAAACATATCTTTTTGATTGCTCTGTTTAATGACTAAATTGGACCACCGGTTAATTTAGATAATAAGTTGAAAATATCAAAAAAAATATATGATTCTCTAATCAACTAAAAATCATCTTAAGCCTCCTTTCATAAAGTTAGATACCTATTTTTGTGGCACGATGGGATCCTGTTTAACGTTCCAGACCCACAGTATTTACTGTTAAAGTCTTTCCTGCAGACCAGAACCTATCAAGTGGCAGTAAAGGAAACAACAATTAAGTTCCTCAGAGCAGTGTACTAGGCTTGATAACTATATAACACCTTCACATCAGATATGCCTCTACCAGTAAAAAGGAACGTACTTGTGACTTATACTTTTGCTGGTCATACTGTCGAGTCCTAGAATTACTTCCGGCTCTCCCAATAAAGCAACCAGTCACATCCAGGAATACCTTAACCATATGGAGGTTTGATCATATACCTTTATCAACTAGAAAAAATGTGCTAACGTAATATATATACTTTTGAGGTGCAATTGTCGAGACGTAATTTTTTTTTTTTTTTTTAATTTTTTGAGAAGTTTTAAATTTAAATTGATTTTACAAATAGTAATCAAGTGAACAGTAACCACATAAATATTTTTATTAATCTTTATCCTCCATATTCGATTTTAATGTTATTTTATTAATGACAAAATTATTATGGATAATAACAAGACGAAGGACAACAACAGCCCCATACCAAAATTAAGCATGTACTGCTTCCTGAGGGTACATTTGCATTCAAAACTTAGTTAGGCACACCATATTCGAAGAATCCATGCCATATGTCATCCGAAGATAAGAAGGGCTCCAACAATAAAACTAAAACCGTCAGATTATAAAACCCACATTGACTTATGGCATCCAAGTGTGGTACACAGCTTCGGCATGCCATATAAAAAAGATAAAAGTACTGTAAAATGAAACCGTACGTACAATTGTGGGAGCCCCTGGTATGTCCGCAATAAAACCTTGTAACGTGACCTACTTGTGCCGATTGTAGGAGACGAAATAAATAGATATAATGACAGGTTATTAAGTCACCCAAATCCAATGACAAAGACTTTGGCTACATATAGGCCCTTCAAAAGACTGAGAAGATCTCACCCATATGAATAATGCAAAAGGAGACTTCATTAAAAGAAATTATTTATAAGCTCAATTATTTTAAATTGTTGAATTAATTAATTATAATTAAATGTAAAAGTTATTATTGTACATATAAATTATGTGTAGCAATTTGTATCTTTTGTTCGATTATTGTGAAAAGGTGGAGAGGGAATTCAAAAATATAACTTTAATTTTCAATTGTCAATATCAATCATATGAAACCCCATGCTGGACTGTCACCTTATCTTGGTAAGTGTGCACAATAGATGTAAGGGCCCTCAGAGCGATGCCGGTGGTAACCCAGCCTATGGGTAGTGTCCTCCATGCCGTTAAAGTCGAAAACGTACATTGAAGCTAGGAGAATTCGAAATCAGGTGGTGGTGAACACTCCCCTGTGGCGAACAGAGCCTGTCTATCCTATCCTACACACATGAACGCTATATTGAATTGTATTTGTGTTATTAAATTTCTCTGAGTAAGAGCTGAGATACCATTTACATTAAAATAAAATGAAACTACAATAATAAACGTCTTAACATTATCAAGTAGCGACATCGTCGCATAAAATAAAATAAATCTCATAAATATGCAGTTTGCTTAGGAGGAATTGTTGTGTTGAGCGCCTGCTTTAGTTGCAGCTACCGAGGAAATGTATCTCAATTCGTCTGTCTATCGGTATGTCTGTCTGACTATCAGTCTTAGATGACTTTCTAAGCGAGCCTAATACAAATGACGGGTTGTTGCTGCTGCCTTCACGTTACCAACTAAGCCAACTAACAAAAGTTATTTATGCTAACCACAATTGTTAACCACTACGAGAATCCAACTAAGAAAACATCTCAGCTCAGTTAAAACTTGGCTTATACTACGTAGAATAAACTTACATACTTGGCTGCGGTGGGTCGAGTTTAGAATCGAGTTAAAAGAATTTGTTTTTACAATGAAATTTATGAGACAAAGAAACCCTTTAACAGTTGCCAAGACATTTGAGTATAAGACAAGGTATTTTAGTATGTTAAGGTATGGTTAGAAAAGATATAGAACCATGCGAGTAACTTTTGTTAATTTGCATTTTTACCAATTGGGCGTCTGCAACTGAAGTAGTTGCAACAAATCAGAAATTCTATTATTTGTCTGAGGAATCTCAGAGAGCTTGAGCGATGGATGACCGATCTGTTGTTTTCTAATTAATGATCAACAACAACAGACGGAAGAATCATGCAGAGTTGTGAATTCATTCGATGAAGTTGCTAATATTTTCCAAAGAAAAACCAATTGTTGATTACAAGAAATTACCTTCAATATACTTACATGCATGTAAGCACTTGATGGTTGGGAAGAAGAGTTGGTATACAGGATCGTGATATGAAGTCAGAAACAGACCTCAACCATAAATCGTTGCACCTTTGACTTTGCGTATCTCAAAATTACATGATTTAACTTAATTTAATAAAAGCCAAAGGCGTTACACTGAAAACCAAAACAATCAACAAAACCCAAACTCAAAAATCAACTGAATTCCCAATGGACGGAATGGACAGCGACAGCAGCAACAACAGCAGACAAAGTCAAAGGCATAGCCACTGGGCCATGGAAATCAACAATCAAGCAACCTTCAAAGCGAACATCGTGATCTTTGAGAACTTGGAATGAAGCAGCAATTGGTGGAGAAAAAAAAAAAGAAAACTATAGGTTCCGGTACACATGCTCAATGCTTAATACTAACTCCACCCAATACTTATGCCCAATATTATGTCTTGTCCGCCTTCACCTTGGTTTCTATTTATCCATCTCCTTGTTTGGTTGGTTCTTTTTGTGATTTACCGCATATGCGCTTTAGTTCAGTGTTGTCTGTTGTTGGAACGTGTTCTAAATTATTATAAGCAATAATCCAATGATCCAATGTGTGCCTATCTATCTATCTATCTATGTGTTTTTTTCACAAGGGCTTAGGAAGGAGGACAACAAATGCGCGCGCATCCAACACAACAACAAATGAATGGGATCGATTACCTTGATCTCTTGTCTGTCCATTTATCAACGTGGTGGGCTTTTGTAGAGTCCTACATGCAACCAAACGACAGACAACCAGACAAACATTCAGAAACTCAAATAATATACGCAACAACAAGTTCAATTTCCACTGCTGCATAGTGTGGGTTCGTTTAAGTTTTATCTCCAGTTTTTTCTTCTCTTTTTTATTTCGGCTCATAAAACATTCGCGTGAAAATGCGATACACTGATAAAAAAAATATAAATTACATGGGTTGGTAAAAAGATTTCTTGTCAAAAAGTGATACATAGAATAGTAAAACTCTCTATACCATATGATATTTCTAAAGTAAATCATCTTCATTTGTGATTGTAGAAGAGACTTTCTTTAAGAGTCTAAATTTTTAGACATTTCATACTACTGTAATTTGATGTTTGTACTGCAAAAAAGCGTGTGCCAAAAACCCCTTAAAAGATCTTGGAAATATTCAGAGTGATGTGAAGAATCGATTAAGCCATCTCAATTCGTCCGTACTTATGCTATCAGTTTTTTAACTAAGAAACTAAAATTTTAATATCACACTCTGAGTTCTCTGATTATAAGAAGAGATCCCCATATAATAATCCATTTAAAAACAAGATATTTGTGTGTTTTATTTTCCTATGTACGTGTATGTAAACTTTGGTACACTAAACAAAACATTTATTTATCTTACTTCCATTCAAAAAGTATTCAAAGTGTATTTAAGCTTTAACGAAGATCAAGAGATTTTGATTAATAGGTGGTTACTCGTTCATAGCCTTGGGTTAGACATTGAAGAATATTTTCGCGAATCAACTCGACAGACGTAACAGAACAATGCAAAACAAAAAATAAACATCAGGAATAACTTGCAAGGCACTCAATTGTTCAGATTTGCAAACGAAAAAAAAAACACCAAGGCACATCCTAACATAGTACATACTATATTCATAGCGAAACTGTGGTCTATGAATTCAATGTAATACATTGCTCAAGGCATCGAATATCTTTATGAGTTTCAAAGAGAAAATGAAAACAAAACAATTTAAAATTAAATTTGGCAACATTTTTTTGTTATTTATATGTAAAACTCCATTAGCATTACATCTACCAGGATAATTTGCCTATGTCTAGTGTAATAATGGAATCGCTTAGTCTGTCAATTAACAATATATTTTAATTCAGTATTATCTACATAGGTTTAGGATATCATTAATTTTATGTACCACTTGGATATGAGTAAGATGTATCCAAATTTTTGATAGGACTTATCAAGTTCTGAGAGACATACCGAAAATACCAGGCATGAAATTCTGCTCGATCTAAGCAAACATTGCAGAGTAATCTTCAATATTCAGCTTGTAACACCCGAAACGTCGACTGGGTACGCATTCGTTGTCAAAAGCTACTTACCGACCTATTATCAAAATAGTCACAAATGGCTGTTAAGTGGGTGTTTATAACATTTTTCAAATACCTTCTCAGATAGCAGACACAGCAGCACAGGTGGATTAGGAAGCAGCCACGGTATCCTCCACCTCATCCCAATTATTACAGATTGGCTTAAACATAGCTCTGGTAACGTGCGGTTCGAATTTACTCAATTCGCAACTGGCCATAAATGCTATAGGCAGTCTCTTCACAGGTTTGAGCAAGCTACGGATATGTTCTGTGATCTCTGCAGAGATATCGTGAAGGATCCGGAGCATCTTGTTCATGAATGCTCCCGTTTCGAAGCGGATCGACGAAGAAGGTATGCGCGCCTGGGATCTCTTTGCAGCTTTCATGAGATTGTAAGGCGCATTATTACATCTGGGGCGACTGGGCGTACTTCTCTGCAGAAATTGCCAGCATAATGTAGGAGCGAAGAATGGCGTCTGCTTAATTAAGCTTACTATCCCTCCCTACGAAGGAATGCTTCGGTGGTGCCGTAGGGATTAAATGGGTATTGAGGTGATAGGGGGTTTTTAAGTCGGTATGCTAATGAATTCGACATAAATAACTTGTGGCACGGGCCAAAGGTATTTTTAGATATTCGCATAACAAAACAATTCATTTTTGGTACATTTGCTATAACAAGAAAAGCACTTTTTGTGAATTTTCGGGTAACAATTGTGACTTTTGTGACTATGTTGAGAATAGGTCTGTTATTCTGAAACTATTTTTTTCTTTTTAAATTATATTTCATAACGTTTATCAGAGTAAAATGCCTAACATATTTATATGATTAAAAGAATAATGATGGGTGTAACTGTGGAGTTATGGTGGTATCTCCTTCTTAGAAGGAGATTGTGTGGATGTAGCCTTTTCAGTCCTATACCTTATGGAACAGCGAATGAGGGTGGACGCCAGCGGGTTGAGATGCGTCAGAAGCTTTGTATGACATCAACTCCTGGGTAATTTGATCACCTGCATTACACATATAATGAAGAGTGGCATAGTAAATATTAAAATATCTAAAGATCCTTCAAGATTATTTTTGAGATCTATTAAAATTCTACATAGACCTTTCAAATTCTTTAAAAATATTGAATTAAACTTAATTAAATTTAAAATAGAATTCCTACAATGTGAAATCCACAAACCGGAAACAGTTTTCAACACACTCAGACACTCTGGTATGTAAATTAGTTTTAAATACAATACAATTGTCATTGTCATCCTCAAACCCTGCTATCCCTCACCATAAACATCCCAATCAAATTCACACATCCGTTGAAGGCGTTAATTTATGTGAGATCTTTTTATATTGCCTTTTTACGTATGAACGTATAAACAAGTATTGTAGTGTGTGTTTAAAAAAAAGGTCTTGAAGAAACAAGTTGGAAAAAATCTTTATATATAGACTACCATATTTTCTGTTTTTGTAACAGGTTCCGCTTTAAGTTGCTCAGCGTGTGAAAACCTTTAATCGCATTTTAATTGTATTTCCTTAAAAAGTGACAAACGTCAAACGCAAAAGGATTTCTAAAGATTCATTTATGATGATCAATCGTTGATTCTTTTGATCGATCATTGCAAAAAAAAAAGCATCATCATCAACCATTATATAGTGATCCATATGCTATATAATATTCTTCGCTTCCCTCATCTATGGTATCTAACTATCTACCTGTCTGCCTATCAAGTTTATCTTTCTAGTTTAGTATCTTTTGTTGCGTTTAATTTCTTGTCGCGTGCAAGTTATCTAATAAACATCAATCAAATGCCAACACGTGCATTCAACAAATAAAGAAAAATGGGAAATAGGAAAATTTCAAACAAAAAAAAAACCAACACATAACATAAAGAAAATTTAATAAAATCAACGAGAAAAACTTGTTTAACCGTTTAGAATTTCAATTGACTGAAAATGGCATTAAACAATTAGGTTGGTTTTTTATAATCATGTTTTATATCTCATGATGATACGAGTCAAAACCATCAATAATGATGTTGTTATAATATTGTAAGAACAATAATAATAATGATGCTGATCATTATCATTAAGTTATTGATTGAGAAGCGCTTAATACGAGCATATAAAAAAAGAAAACGATTAATTTTGTTCTCACAGAATCTTATATAATTTTGATCATAGAATTATTTTAGATTTAGGTCAAAAGATACACGTACGTACTACTTACAAGATTTTTCATTAAGTTGATAATTTCATCGAATAATTTAAATGAAATTCATGCAGAAATGTCTCCTGCAGAGTGAACAGAAAAGTCGTTAAGGTTAAGTCGGGCTTATGAACATCAAATTGCTTATGTAAATTTTTAAATAATTTCACCGTTACATAGATACTAAGAAAAACCATTGATTTTACCCATTGACTGTTAGGAAAATAGTAGAAGCTTAACATAATTAATGTTATGCCATAGGAAAGCTTTGGTGCGTTGGTGTCACTTAAAGTTGCAAAATCAATTATCAATAGAGAGGAATTATGGAACCATCTATTAGCACCTCATTTAATATTGATTCTCTCGTATCTTTATTTTTTCTAAGTTTGTTATTATTTTCTTTTATCGTTAAGGTTAAGTTAATGAGCATATTTAAGCATGCGTGACGACATGACGCAAGAACAACTATGGTACTACAATACATGTAGTATAATACATACAATATAATAAAAAATATACACTGTGGTGTAAGATGTTTCCCACTCAGCATGCCACAATTTCTGGGTTCTCATTTCGCAGGAGAAATAGTATATTGTATTTACAATAAAAAAGAAGGAGGACTCACTCACGTCGTGACACAGAAAAACGCCAAAGAATTATTTAGCATTCAACCGGTTTACAAAACCAACAAAAAAAACACAAAGATGCTTGCAACACCAACAACAAACATAACAGAACTGAACAGAGAACAGTTCTATTCATGTTGTTGTTGGTGTTGTTAAATTCAACTGATAAAATATTTAGTAAGCAATTTGATGTAGAGACAACAGCACGAGTTCGCAATTCAGATAAGAAGATACATTTGTATCCATACAGAAGCATTAACAACAAACTTATTGAAAGTGTTTATAGATATTTGTATATTTTGATGATTTCAATTAATTGTAAGATTAATTAAACTAAGAACTAAAAATTCCAAATTAGAAAACATGTGAATACATGGCAGCTTTGATTTTTCATACACCCACGCAATCGCAATATCAACAACTTCTGACAATTGGTTTAAGAAAACATAAGAACTTAGAATGTGACTTTACCTACAATATATTGGTATATTATCAAAGTATTATCTATGGCATACACCTTTTCCATTGAAATGGAAGAATGTTCACACCAATTGTAACACATAAAACTGTGGGGTACGGGAGTCAATGAATTCCTGGAATGTTATTTTTACAACGTTGTCCGAATTAAATTGTTTTGCTACCTAAAAGTTGTCTAAGTCTGGTGAGTATGGAGGATGTTGATAAAGTTCCAACTCCAATTCCTGTAGATTTGCCACAGTTATTTTTGCAGTGTGATGTCTGGCGTTATAGTGCAGTAAGATAGGATTGGTATAGGATGTTGTTGCTCAAGTTTTTGTATCATTTGGTCCAGTTGGTTGCAGAATACTTCCTCAGTGATCGCTGTACCATGTTTCATGAAATCATAATGGATCACACCTGCACCAAACCACCAAATAGTTACCATAAACTTCTTTTGATGAATATTAGGCTTTGGTGTGTGTTTTGGTAACTTATCCTTATCTAGCAACTGTGCTGAACGTTTACGATTGTCATATCCATTTTTCATCACAAGTAATAATTCAATTCAACAAGTGATCGAATTTTTGATGAAAGAGCAATGATAAGCAATAACCAAAACGATTTGTTTCTGTTTTTCATTGAGCTCATGTGGACACTCTTATCCAACTTTTTCACCTTATTTTTTTATTATCTGATGCGTAGTAACACTAGAGCCAAATACACTTTTGATGTTGGTTCCGTTTATCAACTCATACCTCATAATGCGAATTTCTGACAAATACTTTTCTTATAAAAAGTTCTGAATTTTTCTAACAGGTTAGAGCGACTATTTGAAGGAACAAAATGTGTAGCTTTCCAACAAAAAAACGGGACATTAAAATATTCAGCTGTTCAAAAGTAATCGGCTGTTCCAGTTCCCAATACTGCCTTTTTACTTGAAGATTTCTTTATAGCAATCATTTAAATGAAAAAGGAAGCATAAATATAAATACAGTACAAGCAAAATTGAGTAAATGGTGATTGTGGATGATTTTACAATTCTTGGTTTGTATGAGGCAAACGACTCAACAGATAATTATGAAAAAAAATACCAGGTATACCTTAGTTCATAAGCAAATGATCCCCAAAGACACTTCAGCGAATATTTAAATGGAAGAGATAATAAAAAATAAAAACCTAGGGTACCTGCAATTACTCAATTAAACACGTTTTGTTCTATCGCCTCCCAATCTCTAATGGGATTTATGAACGAATTGAGATCTGAGCTTTGATCCAGCCACTTCTTAAACTGAAATGGTGATTTTGTCAGCTAAATCTGGGTTTTACATTCAGTATGCTTTGAGTCATCATCTGGCTGGATGATATCTTCAAAGTTGGGATTCGAAAAGTCGTCCACAAAGTCGTTTACCTTACTTTGTTATGAGTCCCTATATTGTAATTAGGGAAACAACTTTTTGGCGGGTAAAGTATCCTCACGCCAATAAATTCGCCCTTACACCTGTAATTTGACAATCTACTGGTCATGGTGGTTCAAGTTCCTCTAATGTGGTTAAAAATAGAGAACAGATGATTGGAAATACATCATTTGGTCTTATGAATATACATTTAACTTATTTGTATCAGTAATATTTCTGGAATCTCCACTGTGAGAGGATTCTAAAGCATTATGTCCAGTAGATTATCCAAAGGGACCAACATTTACTCAATTTTGCTTTTCACTGTATCGGCAGGATCCATTTCAGGAGGTTCATTCTAACAAAGGAATTAAATGATCCTTGTGGAGGCCATTCTCTCGAAAAATGTATGCTCAAAAAGATGCTGCAAGGAGTCTTGATGTATTTTGGTAGATGTCATTTGCAGAATGGCTAAAAATTACTTTAAACTTCTTCGGAATGTTGTCTTAAAACACAGAGTAGGCAATACCAAATCCTAAGCATGACTTCATACAAATGATCCTATCATGGACTCACACTTCTTTTTTCATATACATAATAATAAATCAATATGAATTTGCATAAATAAATTTTCGTCAATAGTTTTGTCCACTAATGTACAAGTATATTTTTTTTGTACAATATGTTGAAGGAAGTGTTGCAGATTTCTTTAAAGTAATCATTTTCTTTGTCTTCTCTTTTCTTTTTAGTTATTTATCATTTATTGAATTTTTTGTTGTGGCGTGACAATATTATGGTAGTTCACCACCCTCACTTCCTTTTACCAATTGAAAATGCTAAGCAAAACTTCTTCACATGTGCAAATTTTCTGGACAATGCATTCAGCAATTGGTAAAATTGCATGTTGGAATTTATTCGAATGCTTCGATCATCATGTTGCATCTTCACCAGAACAGACCAGACCAACAAACTCTTGCTTGGTCCAAGCATCAATTGCTTCCTTGTGCTTCTTGTCCATGTTGTCTGTGAATCATTTGTTGCTTGTCATCGTCATTGTTGTTATCTTCCCATAACATTCGTATACTACTACTATTTTAGTAGAATCGTAGTAGTTGCAGACAAAAGATTTATTTTTATTTTCATTTATTTTGCAAGAAAAAGGTCCTCAAAAGTTCTTCAGGCAGCGCAATTTAATCAATTATGGAAATTTACAAAACAAACTGTGATTATGTGCGTTGGATTTTTTTTGTTTTGTGCCTTTCTTATTTTATACAAATTTTTTACTTTTTTTTAAGTTTAAACAAAAGCAGAGAGAGGATGAAGAAGAGACAATAATTGAGGAAAAAAAAACCTTTGACTTTCAGGTGTCGTCGGCATCATTAAATCTTTTTTACTGTGAAAATGATGTATGTAAAGTATGTACACCAGTGGTTCCCAACTCATGAGCTCCGGCACTTTAGTGTGTCACTGTCAAGCTGTGGACAGATGTACATAGAGCTGCAGTAGTGTGTGAACCCATTTCAACCATCTTAAAACCTAATTTCTGGCTCATGATCTCACAGGCTAGGAATAATAAACCCATATTAATGTAAGTATTTTATTTTCACAACAAAAATGTTTCTTGATGCCAAAAAATAGAATCTTTCTAAGAACTTTAGGTATTTTAAACTAAGAGGATGACTCCTCCCTAATAGTTTTAAGCATGTTTTAGATTCTTCATTGATTTCTTCAGTTTTCCTCTTTGCTCTAACCCAATTTCGATCTGTTATTCAGATAGTGCATAGTATATACAACATCTAAAGATGAAATAATATTCTATTTATCGCAATGCTGACAAGTAAAATGTACACCGTTTAGCATAACTTAGACACCCACCCACCCATTCAATGTCTGAATGATAGAGTCTTACTTCCACCCACTTTGACATAAATTCCCAAAGCACTCATTATACACATATGTATGAATGTTCAATGTACAATATACAATATATGGTACGTACAACACAAAGAGACGCCTAACAACTAATTAACACTTCCACCGTCTTTCAGCAACATGGACTCGAGTAGTATGCCCGCTCACCCGCTTATTGGCCTTCCGGCTACCGGTCTGGCTCACTGACTGAATTAATGAACGAATTAAAGTTCGCGTGACGACATGAAGCCGTCGATTGAGCGTAGAACGAGCGATGCAAGTCAAACTTAGACTGTGACTCTCGGCATGAAATCTTAGCCTTAAGTTAAGATCAGCCAAGCCATGCCAAGTTGGCAGGCGAACAAATATCGTGTTGAAGTTAAAGATAATGAAGAAAAGGCCAACAAATTCTTCATCCAAACTAAAGCAGCAACAGCAAACAAACAAACAAATAAATAAATATACAATATAAACAACATTCATACAGCAAATAATCATCATCATCATCATTATCATTGTCTCGTGTGTGACTGTGAGAGGAGGAACAGGTTCCCTCTTCTAGTAAAAATAAAAAATTGGCATAAATGTTTATGATACAGTAAACGGATGACAATCATGATGGTGGTGACGGTGATGGCACTGATGCTAGTGCCAGTGATGAAGATGATGAACAGCCGCAGCAACCACACTGCTGCAGCTGAGTTAGTTAGATTTGTTGACGAAAGATATCCGGAACACACGGAAACAGTATCAAAAGAAAGCAAGAAAGTGAATCTTCAACTAAGCGGATGTCTACTTGATGACTTACAAGAGATTTCAAATTACCTGTTTATTTTGCTTAGCTTTTTTTTTTATCTCTTAATTTTCATTTTTGTGAAAAATGTCAAGTGAAAAAGGTTTGGCACACGCTCGCCTCCTTCCTTCGCCCTAACAATTGCAATGGCATAAAGAAACTCAAGTTTAACCAATGTTTATGGAAGTTTTGAAAAACAATGAATGGCGAGGAACGATAAACGTGTGATGACAATCAGCTAAACATGTGTGGGGAGACAGTGCCCAATAGAGGAAAAACGATGGAACCAGACAGACAGACTTGAAGACACTTTGACAGTTGTAAAGTGTCATTTGTTGTCAAGTTTGACATTGATGGATTCTTCTACATGTTCAGGACGTTCAATTGTTTGTCTGTCCCCAGATATTTGTTGATCGATAATGATAAATAATTTAATCGTAATGTTACAATAAATTGAATTTTATGTTAATTAAGGGATGAGTAGAAAGGTATCATATGACTATTTATAAATATTGTATTTGCGTATTGTACAATAATATCATAAAATCTGAAATTCCCTTATTTTTCCAATGTTCTTTACTTGAATTAAAAGTGTATTAGACACATTTATTTATATTCAATTTCTAAATTAGCAAGTTTTAACAGTGACAAGCTTAAACTTTCCTATTTTACTACACAAGTACTGGGTATTTGTGATGGATATTTGAATTTGGAGTTCAGGAGAGCTTAATTATAAGTACAAAACTACAAGTGTGTATTTCTAAAAGTTTTTGATTTATGATGTAGTGATAAATACATCGATTGGGTTTAGGTAACGAATTATATAAGTACAATGCCTGAATTTTCCGAATTTTACAGTGCTTCTAAATAGATACCCATTGTTCTTGTAACAGAATGTTGTCGGTTATTTTCATCTATAAGCGTGATCACCATGATGAAGGAAATCGATCTATGTAATCTAGAAGTCAGTTTTTCTTTGCTGTTATATGCAGAGTCTTTGTTGTACCACAGGATTGGCAGGATTCCCGATCTAATGAAGAAAACACAACATTTTCGGTCAAATTCAATTAAATTCAACAACAAAGTCTCCTTCAAGAGCAATAGGTCTGCGGTTTGGTAAAAGTCGTTGGGGCCAAATCTGAAGATTAGGGTGGGTGTGGAAGCAATGCTAAGAGTAATTCGGGCAATTATGCCATTATAGCCAAAGACTTTCGACACGGTGTATTGTCTTGGTAAAAGAAGATTTTCTTTTTCATATCGCTTCTTCGAAATTTTCTTTTAAACGGTCCTGTAGTGATCGCTTTTGAATGTCTTGTCTTTTTCAAGGTAGTCGATTAGATTAGCGAAAGGATGGTAACCAGTGCACCTCGTCACAGCGTCCTCGAGTGGGCCTAGGTAGTCGATAAACAAAACTGCATACGTATCCCAAAATACGGATGCCATAACCTTGCCAGGACTTTTGGCTGCTTTGGGCCAATGGGCTGACTGCCGATTTGACTCTGGCGTATAATGGTCGATCCACGTTTCGTCCATCAATATGTATCAAGTATTTTTCAGGCATCATGTGAATAAAAGCTTTAAAAGCAAGCTATTCACGAAGTGTGTCAACCTCACATAGAGAGATGAGAGGTATATTCCGACTATTGAAAGGAAGTCGTATGCACCATATAAACTCAAGCTACATTAAGATCATTTAAATTTACATCACAAACAGGTTACTAGTCAAAAAATGGTCCAATCGAGCCACTATGATCCTGAACATCAAAAACCAAAAAAAAATTGTGTTTACAGGATTTAATAAGCATTTCCTTCATACTATGTATGATGTTGATAGTACATAGTGTGTGTGTATAAGAAGTTTTTAAACTTAAAGTTTGAAGAGATGTTTCAAATTATCTTTTCTTTAAAATATAGTGTAGTAATATAAAACGACAAAAATAAACAACTGCACAACATTCTGCAACCAATATTATTTCAAAAATTTTCAAGAGTAACCAATATCTGGTTAAGTTAAGTTGTTCGTGTTGCTTATCTGTAGCTACTGGAGATACACGCAACAAGTTAAAAATGACGGATGCGAAGAATTGCCTTCTTCGACGACAACTAGTACTACTTGTATAGTGTATAGCAATGACAAAATATCCCCTTGAAACTGTTTGAATCAATTTGTTTTTTGTCCAATTTTAAACCAACAAAAAATGTAAATAAAAATAAAAAAAACACACAAATAAATAAAATAAACTTGAATACTTCGATTGACTTGGCTGGACTGGGTCTGAACTACGTAAGTGCCACCACTTGGTGTGTACAACGCAGGCGCCTCAGGAGTTACAGGTAGCCTTTGACTGAGTAGAACCAATGGAGTAACTCTTCTTTTTTTTTCATTGTTGTTTGTCGTCTACATTTGTTCATTTATCATTTTTTGTTTTGTTGTTTGTATCTTTTTCTTTTATATTTGTTAATTTTGTTTTCTTCCTTTAACTTGTGTCCATATTAAGCTGAAACGACCGACCTTTTCCTTCCTTTTGCGGTATGCAACGTGAACTTTGTCGCAATTTTGTTAAGCGAAAAGTAGCAGCACAACATTTGTGCACGTAACATTAAAACATGAAAATGTGTTCTTTCCTTTTATACACACTCTACAATCGTACAATATACTACTAACTATACAATACAATAACTATTTTCTAGATACTTTACTGTCTGTCTGTCTATCTGTCTGTTTTTAGAAGTGAATATCTTCTTCATTGAATGTTTCTTTCATGGATAAGTAAGTAGTATATCTCTTTCAATTTCTTACCCAGAAATCTTGTTAATCCAAGCTTAGTAGCTTTTGTCAAATTGCTTGTGATTCTATGTGATTCTGATTCCTTTGGTAAATGCAATAAATCTTTCTACTTCACCTTCTCTTCCACCTTCTTATTCTTTGTATTCTTTATTATTATTCTCAAAGATTTATTTCAAATGTATTATGATAGCTTGATCACATAAATAATCCTTGGCACAAAAAAAAAAAATCATAAATAAATACAAAATAATTTCTTTCGTTAATCAAAAGATGCCACGGGTCATAGGACCAGACACCAAATAACCTTGGTAACTTCTTGTGATTTATTGTCTTGAGTAAATTATTCACTGGGACTTGTTCTAAAGAAACAACCTATGTACTATGTACTAGGTATGCATGCATGCCCACAAACACACAAAGATAACAAATTTTGTTTTTATTAAAACTTTATTTTAATTTCAATTTTCATTATTGTATTATAATTTCATCATCATTTTCACAACAACATTTCCATAGACAATTTTCACACGTTTTTAGAAAACTGCAATACAATACGATTTCGCAACCATCCAAGAGCGAATTGGAAAACGTTATTAGTTTCACGTCCGATTCGCACGTTCGCAAAAACAAATCTGATTCACAAATTGTCAGGCTGACAGAAGAACTTGGTTGTGCCGCAAGACTGAAGTTGGACTTGCAACATGTGCTTGCAACATGTTCAGTAGCGGCATTATGGTAGGGGCGCCTGTTTATATCAACTCGATCATTAAGCGAGTCCTACTTATTCCTAAGTCTAGCGACAAAATCGACATGGTTCTAGATAACGTTAATACTGTTGTAAATATATCGGATTCAGCCACTTGTCCACCCTCGCGAAAAAAGCAAAACTATTGATCATAAAATAATTACTGGCCCAACGCAAACTCAATGCCATAATTTTTCAAAATATGACATTGGGAGACATGCTTGCAAACAATGAAACAATTTAGCGTTGCTGGTTAGTACATATATTCAGTATCTGAAGATCGCTTTTATTGCTTTTGATGACGGTGATTTGATAGTAGCTCCACGTCTGAAATGTTAAAAATTCACGACAGTAGCACTTAACATAAGAATTTTTACTTTCCACAGATTGATGCTGAAATACGATCATTATTATTATTATTTATTTGTTAACCCATAAAATCTTATTACAGTTTACATTGTGGTTGGTTCTCTAAAACCAACTACCCAACTATTCGAAGACCGGTTAATCGAGAAAATGGGTTCGTCTACCAAGTCTTCTTGTAGGGCAGAGGAGGTCTTGGATGCACTGTGGTTTCTCCTTATCCTAAAAGCTACGACTGAAGTTATGATGTGGAACCTGCAACCCATAGGCAATCATCAGCCCGATGGTGCAGTGCCCCGTAATAACTCCCGTCATCGTCCGAATCCTTTTCTTGTCGAAGTGTAGAGCTCGGAGGTTCTCTTGGGTTGGTAGCAATACTAGAGTATCCTAGCCAGGGTTTCCTGTCCTTGAAATATTAGTTACATTTGCACACATTACAACTAAGAATGGTACTTGTCGATATTATTATGTCTTATAGAGAAAAAATACGATTGAAAACAGGAAAAACTGTCAAATTGTCAAGAACAACATTTGATTAGAAAGAAAACTACAATATGGAATAATGCCACATAACGGAAGGTTCTTAGTACAACTCCTAACCAAATTTGATCCAGTTATGTTTCAAACCACTACTTCGGAAAAGACATTAAAAATGAATGAATAGAGCTGATGGGTGAAAAAGTAAAGTGAGAAATCATATCACGCGGAAAAAAAAATATTATTCTGTTACAGCTGACTGCACCCCAGACATTAGTCATGTAGAACAACAACTTTCACTGACAATATCATTTGTTGACTTATCATGAGATAACGATAAAATATCAGTAAAAGAACATATGAACAGAAGAACACATGTCGACTGGTGAAAGTCTAACTGAAGTTATTTTAATAATATTTTAAATAAACACGGATTGGAATTCAAAAATTGTAGTTGACAGGGTTAGGACAACAGGGCGAATATGAAAGGAAAAATATTGGGGTTCAAAGGATAAATCTGGACCTAAGCCCCTTAGCGTTTTATGTACCATGTGGCTGTCATAGCTACAATCTACTTTCAATCAATCGCTTTTTTGGAAGAATATAAGTATAGATACAGGCTTTAAAAGCGCAATTTTACATGCGAAAGAGTTGTCTGAAGAACTACAATAGAAATTGAACCTGTGTTTAAAGCCACAACAAGAATTCGAAGTGTCTGAATTTTTTTTTTTTTTTTTTGCCTACTCCAGTCTTTATATTAAATTTTATGAATATTGATCACTATTCCTGTAACGGTTGCTAATGGGGAAAGGAGTTTCTCCAAGCTTAAACTGATAAAAACATATCTGCGATTTCCTTAATAAAATAAATGGATAATCTATGGAGAAATTAAAATTAATATTCTTTAACTCTACAAGGATCCTCCAAGTAGTTGTAGTAGACTATAAAGTAGTCAATAAGTGACCATCTCTACTAATAAATTTCTTAATAATCTTTATAACTTTCTTAATGGGTTTGTCAGAAGAGAATCTATTTCATAATCGAATTTTATGTTAATTATTTTATTGAATATGATACTACTTACTCTCAAATGCCACCTTTTAATGAAAATACTCGTTGATCCATTTGTAAACCGGAAATTTGGCTATAAAACATTTAAGTCAACTTTAATGTGGCCGTTAATAATCGCTACAAAACCGTTTTAGTTGCACTTGTCGGGAGTCTTTCATGCTGATAAAAACCACAAAACCAAACGAATCGCTCAGTAAACCAATGCCAAAACAAAAATCTTATATGTTCGAGTATATGCAGGTAAGATTTATGCCACACGTTGCATCTGCAACTGACCGCCAACATGTCTGCCCCCTTTTGTCTGGTGGTCGTCGATCTAAGCGAAGATGCCAACAAAGTTAACACGACAAGCGTGGAGTGCAGTCGCTACTCGAAATAGATGCCATAAAATGTTGAATGAACGGTTGTTGGTTCAGTGAGATATGAAGAAGATGGACAAAAAAATCTACTATACTCGCACATATGCATGTGTCGTCTGTATAGATCAAGGTGTGGCAGCAGACATAGGACACAAGGACAGATTTGACAGACTCAATTTATCTACCATTCACACAGACACACACAGTGAGTAGTTCATCATGTTGGTGTTATCTAAACAACTTTTTCTACTTTCATTTAATGGATATCCATTTGAAGCACATTTCGCTTACGTAATGTGGCAGCCACAACTGGCTGAAAGAAGTGCGTGCGACAAATATCCATCTGTGTCTGCTGTTTTTCAATAAAAACTTAACATTTGAATGTAAAACATTCATACTTATCTGTAAAAGATTTATGTGCGACTTTTTTTTTTTCAAATATTTGGAAATCTTCCATCAGTTATTGACCCATGGAATTATGATGTCATATGATATCGGGCTTGAATATAACTAATCCAATATAATCATAACTAAAACTAATAGATACTTTTTCTTCTTAATTAATTCGAATCTTTATTTACAGTTATTGACATGAATTCTTTTGTAAGATTTTAATAATAATTTTTCTATATTTTATGCTTAATTGGTAATTAGAAGATTAGATGCCTAAAACTATTTAGAAGATACTCAAATGTGAGAATAACATTAATCATAACCTAAAGCAGAGTTCCTTAATTGATTTATTCAATTTTATTTCATACATAATATTTATAATTTTAAATATGAGCTTAGCTTGCACGCGCAGCACATTTTAAGAAACTCCGACTAAATCAAAGTACAAATATTTTTAAGTTTTACAATATATATTTAATAAGTTTCTTTATCCGATCCAAAATATGTTTCATATGCCATTTCGCTCTTCGGGATGGGTTTCACTATAGAAACCCAAATTCATTGTGGGTACCATTTGACTGTAGAACGACATATCTGCGGCAGATGGTCGATGCACCTGCAGTGGCGGTGGTGGCGGCAATGCCATTGGCATCTGTACATCTTGTGGTATTTCTGGTGGCTGAACAGCAGCAGAAGCAGTGGCATTTAGTGCTGCTTGGGTATTCATGGCTACATGTTGTTGTAATTCATGCATTTTTAAATGATGTTCGAGCTCTTCTTGGCGACCAAATGTTATCCGACAGATATCACAAGGATAATGCGGCGCATGCTGTTCCAATTCATGGCGTGCCAGTTTCTCGGGTCGACTAAAGCCTATTCCGCACAATTTGCAAGTAAATAGTGTATCCAGATGTAGAGCTTTATGTCGTTGCAGGTCACGTTCTCGTTGGAAAGACTTATCGCATATTTCACAATAGTAATTTCGTGAATGAGCTGGTTTAGGCATGGGCAATACCGAGGCTACAGGTGGTAACGTAGGAGGCGGAGGCCCACCACTGGAAACACTTGGATATTGTTTCGATGGCAATTGTTGTTGCAGTTGTGCTGCCAATATACTGTGCGGATAGAGTGGTAGTCCTTCGTTTTCAGGTTCGGCACTCACATTTGTCGTAGGTGCCATCACCATCATGTTCTCCATTGGAATATTATTGACCGACACTGACGGCAATCCTCCAACGTTAGCCATGCGTGCTTGATGCTGCAAGAGTTCTGCATCGCGCCTTACATGAACCTGCTCGTGCAATAATAGCTTATCCTTGCGTGTAAAAGATGCTGGACAACGTCCACACTGATGAGGTTTCACTTCGGTATGTGATCGTGTATGCCGCATTAGTTCTATAGCCGATTGAAAGGAACGCGGGCACACCTGGCACACGAACGGTTTTACGCTGGAGTGAATACGCATATGCTTGGTGAGATTTGTGTTGCGCGAGAAAGATTTCGAACAAACCATACAGGTGAACGGTCGAACTCCGGTATGGACAATTGTATGTTTCTTTAAATCGGAACGTCGACAGAAACCCTTATTGCAAGCTGCGCACACATAAGGACGTTCCGGATCATGTGATTCCTTGATATGACTGATTAACAGTTGTCGTGTCGGTAAGTGCAATTGACAGAAGCTACAGCTGAATGGTAACGTAGGATCATGGTGACGCAACTCATGGTCGTGACAATCCGTTTGCGTGGTAAACGCTAAATCACAAAACTGACATAAAAACGTATTCTTCGGATGTACTTCCACACTGGTGTTCATGGCAATAGCATCAGGTACACTGGCTACCATAGATGCAGCAACATTATGAGAGGCTTGCAAAAATGGTGTTATTGCCGGTGCTGGTACTGGTTCCAACATTTCTGTATCTGCATTTGTCTGCTGTGTTGTTTCGTTAACCAATGGTTCTGGATTATTGGCTTGAGCATTTCCTACAACACTATCTTCCTCGATATCATCTTCTCTGTCTTCCATCTCATTTTGAGCCTCTTCTTCCTCAGACTCTGATTCTGAGAATTCATCGTCCGAACTAATCAAATCTTCTTCGGGATTTATTTCGATTATTTCACAATCGGTATCCGGTTCAAATATGCCAGGATTGCCATTAAGTCCCGGTCTATATTTTGAATTCGCCATTTTGACATTATATAAACGCATTTGAAGGTCTTCCTCTGCCTTTCGGAGGCAATGACGAAATTCTCGAAAAACCTGAATCATTGTGAGACACTCGTTACACATACGTCGTGGCAGTAGCTCATGTTGTTCATACTGCAAAGCATTAAATGTTAATTACAATTTAAAAATTTTCAAAAATTGTGCGCTTTTCAAAAAGTTAATGCGGTTAACAATAGATGGCGTTGTCAACATTTGTGTATGTGTGTCTGTTATGTGTAATCGGTAATCGTGTAGTGAATGGCAATTTTTTGCGAGGTTTTTCTTTTTGACAATTTTAGAAACTTAAAAAAAAATTAAACGATTATTTGAGTTAGCAATAGTGATTAGAACACAGAACTTTGTTTTCGTTTATTGGTTCAAAAAAGAGAAGAAGTTAATTAAGGCAACGGTGTGCATTGAATATCAACTCTACCAAAATTTGGCAGGCATTGTCTGTTTGATAACGAAAAAACAAAGTAAGCATACAATTGTTTATTAAAAAAATTTCAAGCGCGTGTAAAATTCAAGGCGAATTTGAATGGACAATAACAACACTTTCTATTGAGTGAGGGTATCCTTGGGTATCGATATGAAGTTGCAGCAGTTGACAATAACAAAGAAATTCATCTGAGCAACTCAGCAGTCGTGAAGACAACAATCCATTCTTGAAGCATGTGATTGACAAGCAATAAGAAGTGGAGTGTTCAGAACAAACAATCTCAAACAAATAAGAAACCAAAGTAGGCAAGATGAAGAACGGAAAAAGTAAACCCATGAAGACATCTTTTAAAAGAAGATTAGTATTAATTAGAAAACGATTAAATTTATAGTTTACAATCGAAATTTAGCCAACCCATGGCACAGAAACATTCAGATTTTATCAATCATAAGAGTATGATAATTCATCAGACCGTTAAAGAGAACAAATACAAACTTAATCACTTGGCAAATATTGTTCACCATAAATTTCAGACCTTGTGCCATCAAAATTTCCATTGAATTCATTCCTTGCAAAACTAGCAGAAGACATTTGCCTCTGAAGGCCTTATAAAACAACACCTTTATATGCTTTTGACAGATAAGGTGGGAAGAGTTTTATGAGCGGAGCATTATTAAGTTGCCTTGAAGGATGGAAAATTGTCATCGAGAACAAACTAGTCAAAACATTAATGATTCACGTTCATTACGCATATTATTTCACCTTAGAAACCATTGTAAGAACCGCACTGACTTTTTGAACAACCGCAATACTATAGAGTACAATAATAACCTCTATTTGAAATAAATCCTTTAATAATGCAGCATATGAAAGTTCTCGACATGACGACGTGTCTTTATCATCAGTCTTCATTGTTGTATCTTCCTCGCTGTCGCTTTCGGTAACGCTGCTTTTATCGCAAGCAACTGACGACGGTGACGCCGGCGTTATCGAAGTATATATGTCGTTGTCATTGATCTCAGCACGACTATGGCAAAGGCGACAACTCATTAAATATCCACCACCATCATCATCATCATCATCATCATTATGGATATCTAGATTAAAGGTTCTATCTGATGTTTCCGCTGATAGTGAATCATTTTGTAGCTCTACCATATCGGACATTTAGTTATGGTCAGCTAGTCCACGAAGATTTTAAGTATTACAGCAACGTTTTCCACTTCTTCCTAAAATGTGCGCGACTTTGGCAAAGCGACGCAATGATGGCAGCTGCGGCAGCGTCGGTTCTCTTCTCGATAATATCGTACACGTTTTTCTTATCATTTGATAACCGTATAAATCATTAGCAAAAAAATAATTTGTGTGAAATAACTGCATTATTCGTACACATCTGTAATTAACTAGTTAAAACATTTTATACAGTGTGAAATGCCCGAAAACCACGCACAACACAATTCGCAATTTAGAGATGGTAAAATGTGGAAAATTGTCATGCGCCCAGTGTTGGAAAATATTTGCAGGGGCATTGCCATCTCCCATTAAGAAACAACTTCCGGTAAATAATTTCTGTTGAATTTCAATTGGATTTAATTTTTAAAAATTTAGTTTAGTTAATTTAGTATAATTTTAATTAAATTAACATAATTTAATTAAATTAACATAATTTTATTAAAATTATAACAAAATATATAAAATTATTTTGTTGTTTCTCTTGTCTTCGACTTGATGTTAGTGCATGTTTTTTGCAGTAATTTTTTTTTTTTTTTAATAATAAATCACGTGAATGAAGAACATATTTTAATATTCCATTCGCCATATAACCGGTACACAATTTCCTGAACGATTTGTGCAGTTACTCTGCTAATAACACAGGCCAGCAGTCATATATTGTACAACAGTAAAGGGATAAGTATTTCAACAAAAACATAATGCAGTAAATATTTTCAATGTATTTCAAATATGTATGATTAAAAAATCGGAAGGAAAGCATCAAAAGCCTGCCGAAGTGAGGAAATTTAAACACGCTAAAAACTCCAGCCCCATGTCCTATTGTTTCCCCGGAACTGTCATTAGATATTACGTCGGAAGGAAGGTGGGAGGGGTGGTATGGTCATGGGTACAAGTCAGCATTCTTCAATCCGCCGTCCGTTCAGCTGATCTTCTGCGTTCACTCATTCTGATAAAACACATTATTGTGGCCGTGGCTATCTTCACAGCTTCCCAATTTGCAGGTGACTCACATATTCGCTGCACAAAGTTTTCTACTGTGATTGGCTCACAAAAACATTCCTCCATCCGCAGCGTCTCGTACCAAATCGGGGACAATAGAAGAGAACATGGTGATCATGACAGAAGGGGTCCTCCTCGTGTGTGAAATGGTGCATGTAAAATACACTTCACCATGTTTCTGTGTTATCCATATATCCAGGAAGTATGCACATATAAAATGAAAAATGTCTTTTTTAATGTTTGGAATCAGTGTGCCATCTTTAGTGATAGTGATAGTGATCGGTCAAACTGTGTCAGAGTTCAGCACCGTTGAACTATTTTTCTTCTATATATAGAAGAATAGATATACGACTAATGAGGATATCAAAACTGAGTATCATTTGAAATAAACTTCAATAGTTTTTGAACAACAAATTAGATATTGGAAATACAATTATAACGAAGTTATGGATCAAGATCGCTCGAATGACAATTACAATGACCACCAAAGTGACGTTGATTTTATGCTCGTTCTTCATGGAGGTACGATCCTATGCATTATAGTCACTATGATCCTTTTGTTGCTGCTATCCGAATGCACAGAGATATACTTTGGTTTTTTTTGGCTTATTGTGTGGTTTGTGCTTTTCTTTCTATTCAATTCAAGTTCTAATTTACGTTCTCTGTATCCGGGCAATTGGATTATGGCGCTAATAATCAATACAAGCGGTGGGTGTGCTGTCGGTGTACTATTTGTAACTAACGTCGGAGACGTTTCTCTCTTGTGGATAGGGGCTCAATCTTTTGGTGCATTGGTCTTCTTGGTTCTAATGGGTACATATGTGCCACGCCATATGAAACCACATATTTTTATTATTATCACCTTTACTGCACTATTTTTTGTAAGCGCATTAACTACTTGGTTTGTGTATTACTTGGCACATCATGTTTTCATAACAGTGGCAGTCTATTGCTCAGTCATCGTGTGGGCATTTCCATTCGTTGTCTATCAATCACAACATCTCCATGGCTATGGACCGCATGGAATACCTTACGAAGATCTTGCATTGGGAATTACTTATTTCATTACGGATTATCTTATCATATTTACTGGTTTCTATTGGTCTCGGACTCTTACGAAAAATTTAAAAGAATCTAATATACATCTTTAATAATTATGAAATGAATACTTTTATTAAATTACCTTAGCAGGGAATATATTGTATATACAGTATTTAGTACATATAGAAACAGATTATAATGTTATAATTGCTATAGTTGGATCATGTGATCAAGACAGTTCCAGATTGAAGAGTAAGTATCTACACATGTGATCTATGTATTAACATATATATGTATGTCTTCAATGCTAGTGATAGAGGAATATTACTCTTTATGGCAACTAGGCACGTGCCTATGGAGATATAGAGCTTACGAAGAGCGCCCCGATTCCATAATAGAAATTGGCAAGATAGAAATGCAGTGTTGCGCGAAGGTATTTTGCAAAATATGGCATATGTCCACCATAGGGGTGCCTATGAAGAGCTAGCCTACTCTGCTCTCGACATTTAATCCGCCTCTGGCTATTGGAAACATTATAGTGAGATTAAGAACTTATTGAAATCCATAAAATAGACTTAATTGACATAACCAATTTTTAAAAAATTAAAATAAATAACAATTATGAAATAAAAAAGAAATTAAATTTTAGTTACCTGATTTCACTTTATTTTTCTATTATTTAAACCTTTAAATCGGTCTGGTAAACTTTTTGGTACTGACTTTCAAGACACAAGAAAAGTTGTCCTATTGAAAAAAGTATCATCGAAACACAATCCCTCTGTTTTCGTTTTCATTATTAGTTCTTATTAACAATGTTATCTAATTTCTAAAGAAACATGGGCTTGACTATTTTTGGCCGCCCCGGTCGAGGGTTCGGGCTTAGTTGGCCAGTGTGCAATACATCTAGGATAAGTATTACCTGTTTTTGACGTATTTATTCTAAATACTAAACCTGAATTATTTTTTATGATGCCTAACTATAACTGCTTAAGAAAAAGTACAGTAAAAGCTCTATGACTAAGCATAACGAGATATTTTGAAGGTAAATTATCAGCTTTACTGAAAAAGACTTTACTTATCAAGTACTTACATACTCCAAAAACATCAGAATCTAATTATGAATATCTTGACATGTTTGACAAGTACTTGTGGTGATTATAGTCCCAATATTTGGTCTGATCTGTAAATCGTCATTACATTCGGCTGAGTTAGTGGAATTGCTTTCGAACATAGCTTATTTTGTCCACGAAAATTCTAGTGGCCCCAATATTTTTTACAACTTACTTTTTTTTTTTGTTCCGATAGAATTTGTCTGCCGTTGTTTCTTTAGATTGCCTTAACGCCCCCATATTTTCACTGAGCCTTCTACTGCCCCAGTAAAAACCTCCGGAGCCACCAAGGAATCGTTATTGCACACTTTGGGAACCTATGCTTTAGAAGAAAACAATAAAGTAAAGTAATATAGATTTCTTTAAATGATATGTACTTGGCAGTGTCCTAGGGTTAGTCCCATACAAAGCATTTACATGGATATGCCAACGACAACAATGAAAACACCCTTACTGCCACTTTTGCGGACGAAACAGTATTTTTTGCGAGTGATACTGCATGTAATCTAGCTGCTGCCACCTCTCAAAAATATATCGATAAATTTGATGCCTGGTCTAGGCGTTGGAATATTGGAGTTAATAGTGCTAAATCCCAGCATTGTTGCTTTACGTTGTTATACAAACGCCGTTCACCGGTCACGCTGAAAGGCACTTAAGTCCTTGTGTTAACTACTTAGGCATGATTCTGGATCGCCGTTTAACTTCGTCCAAGCATGTGAATATAATTACAGCTACTTGCAGAAACAAGCTGAACAAACTAAGATGGCTCATCCGACCCGGCAGTACTTTGAATCTGTCTGCCAAGGTTACTATTTATAAGGCCATAGTTGTACCATCATACAATTATGGCATTCAGCTCTGCGGACTTTACGCAAAGTCAACAATTAACCGAGTCCAGGCCATGCAGACCAAAGCCAATGGCGTATTTAGACGGGGGTATGGGTGTCTGGGTCGTGCTGTAAATAAGCGGTCTTACAGGTCACAATATATATAAGGGAAAAATTCCTTGTAATATATCCTAGAACGCTTTAATGCTTTATTAATGATAGAATAGATATGCATGCCGAAATGCAGCTTAAGATCCATCAAAACACGTAGACTATATACATCTTTCATTGAACTATGAAATATAAAAGTTAAAAAATTGAACAAAAAAAAGGTTGCCCCCCAAAGCTCTTTTAAATATTTCGGGTGCCCCCTGCTATATCAGGAGAATGTCAATACATCATGACCTAGGAATTTGATCAGTTAATGAACAAATTAGCCGTCATACCAGTCGATACAATAAAGCTCTGAGTGTGCATGTCAATCCACTTGCTTCGGCTCTTACGAGAAATGACTGCCACCCTTCGGACCTACTGCATAGAAGTATTAATTAAACAATTGTTAATGTAATTTAACTCACTGTGAATGTATCAAAACTATCCCTTATAATCGTACTATTAACGGTTGATTGAAATTGCAATTAAATGATCTCAAAAGAAAAAATTAAATGAACTTATTACACAAGGTTTGACTGTATTTATAAACAGATTTGATAAATATATGAATACCAAAGCGTAATAAAGTACTCTACTTCACACATTATATTGTATTGATGCTACTGAATGAATTGTATTTGTTGGAAACCCCAAGAACCAATTCGGTATTCTCAGAAAAACAAAGCTCTATATATAAACATGTAAACATAAGAAAGCTTCGAAATATACTATATATATATGAACACCAGTTTTGTCTCATTCACCTGACAAAGCAATCGATTAGTTAAGTTATATCAGTCAAGATTAAACTGAGCTCTTGAAATCAACTCATTGCGATAATGTGGAAAATGCAAATATTTTTATTGCCTTTGATGTTACTAGTGTTGTGTCGTCTGTGCTCAGCCGCTGATATATTGGTAAATAAAATTCTATACTTTGTTAAAATTCTAATTTAATATACAAGTTTATTAAGAAAAAAAGGCATAATTGGCATATTATTCAATTAGGATTTGATTTTAGATCGTGTTTTGTTCATTTAAACATGTTAATCAAAAAAATTGAAATTCCCATGAGAAAAAAATCCAAATGAAAAACTCCCAAAAAATGTCTTCTTAGATTTGCCTTTTGTAATGCAAATTTTTTTTTTTGTTTCATGTAGTAAATAAAGAAAATTCAAAAACTTTTTTCAAGGTTTTTACAGAGACCCAGACATCGATGTCATCCTACCATATACTAACACAGGAATTGGGTATTGATCTAAATGCTCCATCATGGGAATACTATCGAAATATATCAAAAGTACTTAATAGGCATTTGATAGGCAAATAAGATGAATGATAATTGTTTTTATAGGTTTTATAGATCTTTTATTAAAGAAAAAATTTATTACACATTCAATAATCTTATAAATTGATTGACTTACATACCATACATACTTTTTGATTGGCTTATTTTCTTTCCAATTTAGCTGGATGTGGATGGCATTAGTGTCAAACTCTGGGAAAATGTTGAAAAGCAATTATTGGAATTGGAAAGAAAACAACAAAATCTAAATAATCGTTTTAATGCTTGCAAAAGGTTAGTTCAAAAACCATAATCAATTATATTTTTCCTTTAAATTTTTGACTTAAATCTTTCTAGAATTTTACGTGTAGAAGAACTAAATGCTCAGAAATGTAAGTAATTGTATTTATTCAAAAAATAACCAAAAATGCGTAATTATTGAATCTTTTTTTTTTTAGTTTCGGAACTTGATGACAGAAATGTTATGGTGCGTACAAAATAATGACTTACGAAATAGTTTTAATATACCATATTTTAATAATATGTATAATTTTTTTTTTTAAAAACATAAGGATCCGTATGGTTACAACTCTATGGAATCTTTGAAGCAGGATCTGTCTATACTAAAAGCCTTTCAAAATCAATTGAAAACATCACGTGTCTCGAGTGAAGATAAAAACGATATCACGCGTAGCATTGTCAATAGTTTAAATAAATCATTACGTTCCAATCTACCTCTGCCTGATTTTAAGGTTACGGGTAAGTAATGATTTTCATATGTTAGAAATCAAAATTAAATCTTCTTTTAATTTTACCATAGAGGCCTGCACACCTGATTCTATTGAATATATATTTTATCCGTTTAATGGCACTGAAAATGAATTTTATTTTGCTGTCGCTGCCAAGAATGATGTTCATTTGGCACTCACGAGTGGTCCTCGTGTTGATGCCAACATGTATGAATTTGTGATTGGCGGTTGGGGTAATTCGAAGTCTGTAATACGCCTAGATCACAACAAAGATGTTGTTGAGTCTGCAACGAAAAGTGTTGTGCATCCCTGCGAATTTCGGAGTTTCTGGGTACGCTGGAATAATAAGGGTGTTCAGTTGGGCAACGAAGGCGATATGCATCCATTTTTACAATACAATAAGGGTCCAACGTATCCAGTTAATTATATTGGCATTCATACAGGATTTGGTTCATCTGGTAATTGGGTGCTTAAAAATTAGAACAAAAATATTTAATTAAAAGTGTTATTTCCTTTTATTATTTTACTTATGTATTTTTATTTCTTTTTAACATATTATTAAGATCATTTTTTTTCTCTCTAATATTATATAAATTTAATAACATACGAGGGCAGCTAGATGAATAACTGAATAACGAAATCTTACCACCGATGTATTTCTTTAATATTGGAAACAGGAAATAATCGCAAGGGGCCAAATCTGGAATAAATGATTATGTGCATTGTCATGACATGGACCATGGTTGAAGATCACTTTTTTCTTCCCCAAATGCCTCAATATGGAATCTATCCAACAGCACATAATAATATTCGCCGGTGATTGGTTACCCTTTTCAAGCGAAAAGGTGTGAATGACACCGCAAGCATCATAAAAAACTGTCGCCATGAACTTGTTGGCTAACAGACCCACCTTGTAGGCTCACCCGGAGAAGCCCACTGTTTTGACTGTTCTTTTGTCTCTGTTGTGTTGAGATGGATTCATGTTTCACCCATGGTGTAAAAACTTGCTCGGATTGCGGTTTAACATCGCCAAACACTCTTTCGAAATTGGGAAGTATCCCTTCTGACTTATAGCCACCGTCAACACTTCGTGTGTGGTGTCTCTACTAAACCTCCCTCCTCGTCCTCTGGGCAGTATGCCCACTCCGGAACTGCTTTATGTAATACTTCCTTTACGACTATGATTAAGACCATTCCTCCATTGCCCTTAGAGGTTCTGTTCACCTACATCTAGGTGCATAGCATTTGTCTACATGCGCCACGACTCGGTGAAGGCGGGGTCGTCAAGCACGTGACTTGCTGGGAGTCCAACTGCCCCAAGAGATGGTAGTTAACAGAAACAGTGTTGTATTTAATGATACTACGCGGGAAATTCATAAAGTCACTGACTTCTCTAACTGTCCTCGTATCTTGTAATTGTAATGATTCAGTTAAGGCGCAATAATAAATTAGAACATGCATAGGAATCACTTTGTATTGACAATTGATAACCTTTACCCACCCCAATGTACGGCGTTTCTTAAACTTGGATCTGCAGTGGAAATTGTAAAGAAAAATGCAAATTTTCTATTGCTAGACAACAACGAAATACTGGAATTGTAAGTATATATGTACTTATAATATTGATACCAAATACATACTCGTACACTTTTGTTCTAAAATAATAAAATAAATATAATAAAATTCTATTTTTGTATGATCAACAAGATACGTGGGTTGATCAATAAGTCCTTAGAAAAAAATAGAAAAACATTTTTTTTTTCTCCCGTAATTTTCTTTTTATTTTTTAATATAATCTCTTTCTAGTCCTTTAACACTTTACCAATCTTTTTTACATATTTTTTAAACCATCCAAAAAGTAGGATTTCGGAAGTTCCTCAAAATTGACGTTTGTTTCATTGTTCGATGTGAAACTTCGTCCACCGAGCAATTATTTTAAATTTTGAAAAAAAAAAGATCTCATTGGGGCCATATCTGATGAATATGGTGGATGTTGTATTAGTTCAAGTTTTAATTCCATGATTTTGGCTAGCGAAACTGCGCAGGTGTGTGCGGCACCCAACTTTTTGAAATCATTGTATGTCTGTGGCCTCAACTATTTCACGCACTTTTATTTGTCGATTATTTAAAACGATATTGTGAATTTTTTCAATTGTTTCTTGGGAGGCCACATCCACTGAACGTCCAGAAAGATGGTCATCTTTTGTGGATGTGTGACAATCAAGACTTCAACAGCTGATAAGTGATTGACTAAACTTACAAAAAAAAACATATTATCGAAGCTAAAAGCACGATTTCTCTGCATTCTAAGGAATTTTTGATCGACCCACCTATTATTCTCATTTTAAGGACCGCACAAGCACGATCAAAGGACCATATCCATAAAGAAAACCGTCACTCATCAATCTCACAATTAAATAAATAAATAGTAGTAAGTAAACTTTTTTACACATTACAATAATCGAGCTTTTTCTACACAAGTATGTAAATAGTATTTACTAAATACTTACTACTTAACAAATCAATACTTCGAATTACCATTTTGTCGTCACCAGTTGTTTGGGATTTCAAGAAATTAAATAATACTCGTTTAGTATTAAGTTTATTATTATATACTAGATTTAATTATGTTCATATAATCTATGAGTCAATCAAAGCTTCAATCTCATTTCAAAGCTTTATTTAGTATCGTGTACTACTATACTAATATACCATAGGCAAGCATCTAGATATTTTAGATGCAAATCGTGAATGCAAGTGAAACAATGAAAATATTATCAAGTTTTTGTTCACTGCTCATATTGTGGGCCAAAGATATAAATGCAATTGAATCAGGTTCTGTCGAAGAAAAGGACAATATTTTGCAAAAAAATATTGAATTGCAATATGAAGTATCGGTTTTACGATTGGATAACTTAAAATTGAAGTAAGAAGTCAATTAATTATCTTTCATTACTTTACATACTTAATACGTGATGCAATTCATTACAGGAGAGAAGTAGAAGTTCTTTCCAAACAAAAAAAATGTGAATCAAACACAAGTACGAGTATTTCTGTTAAAAATATCTTAGCAGAAAGGTAAAGATTTTAATTTGTTATATTGTATATTATTTTAAATGAATTTACTTTTCACTTAGCTTAACCTCGATTGAACAGAATTTGGATCCACTACGTTCTTTTCCTTCAGATAACTTTAACGTTGTTATAAACCTAAATAAAGGTAAGAGATAATTATACTTCATAATCTTTCATTCTTCCTTTAACTAATGGTAATTCCATTTTACACAAGATTCTCAATCTACAAAGGTTGACTTGAGTTTACTCTCTCTTACGATGACAAAAAGTTGCTCTGAAGCAATGCCCAGCGGTGTGTATAGAATCCAAAATATACCTTATCGGGTTTATTGCGATGCTAACACACGAGGTGGTGGATGGACTGTAGTTCAAAGACGTATTGATGGTAGTGTTGACTTCTATCGTCCCTGGGCTGATTACAAAAAAGGATTCGGAAAATTAGATGGAGAGTTTTTTATTGGTCTTGAAAATTTACATTTAATGACCACTTATGAGGAACAAGAGCTATTAATCATAATGGAGGATTTTAAGAAGGAACGAAGATATGCAAGATATAGAAACTTTGAAATAGGAGGTGAACGTGAGCAATATGCATTAAGGATACTTGGGGAATATTCTGGTGATGCTGGCGATTCATTGATTAAGCATAAATCACATAAGTTTTCAACTTATGATCAAGACAATGATCCCGATCATAGGAATTGTGCTCAACTCTATCATGGAGCTTGGTGGTACGCTCAGTGCCATGAGAGGTAATCATGTAAATTATTATCAATATCTTTGTACTATTTCTTAATTTGTATTTTATAATATTTTTGCAGTAATCTAAATGGTTTGTACAATAGTACAACATTTGGATGCGGTGTCAACTGGCTTCATTATAAAGGACATAGATATTCTTTGAAATTCGTTGAAATGATGATACGTCCAATAGATAAATAAATCAAAAGTCTTCTGATTTTACAATAGTTTATTCATTCATATAAATACCAAACCAAATTCAAATCAATAGATGACCCACCCTTTAGTATTAAGCATGTGTACCAACATATTCAAATAAATGTGTTTCAAGTTTCTCTAGATAGTGTCATGATCATTTAATAGACAACATTTTATACATTAAATATGTATGACATTTCTTCTGGAAAACAGAATACCTCTTTGTGTGGTTTATGTGTTCTCCGAGATCCGCTTCATCATGTTACAAACGTTTGTATAAATTTTAGAGACACTTTAGCCAGCAATAGACTGTAAAGCCTGTCTAATCTAATAATTCGATTGACATTAAGCTACAATTCCGTTAACTACTTTATACATATATACAGTAGCGTAGCGTGGACTTTCGCTGTCCGGTGCCGAACACCCCCTTTATCTTAATCATTTACCAAGAATATTTGTAAAAGTCAAATAAAGCAGCTTTAATTATACTCTTCACGGGAGTGAAGTCTACCTCCCATACAAACCCCCCTTTAAATTAAAGTTCTTATTAGAAAAAGATTTTTGTTTTTTGACGTATCGAACTGAAATTTGGACACAATAAGTTTCTGATCTCTGTCAATCAACCATGTAAATTTTAAGGTCTAAGTGTTACCAGGAGGGGTACCTCCCATACAAACCCCCATTTAAATAAATGTTTTTATGGGAAAAAAGAGAATTTAGTGATGCTAAGAAAGGAAGGTTGTATGCAACCCGGAGGAGCGTGAAGAGTATCACATCTTTGGGGTCCTAGGGTTACCAGGAGAGGGTTACAAACCCACATCAAATACCAACTTATAATGAGTAAAAGTACAATAAAAATACAGTGCCACTCAAACTGTGATCATATTTGATAGTCAAACTGTAATCTTTGTTGATACTCAAACTGTAACAGAGAGTATATAGTGATGCTAAGAAAGGAATATTGGATGCAAACCGGAGGTGCGTGAAGAGTATTACATCTTTGGCATAGCCAATGATTGCCTTCTTTTACAACTCTATAGTTACAATTAGACAGTTTCCTCTCTTTTTTTTTTATTTTTTTATTTTTAGACGTTGGAGGTACTTAGCCTTTGAAATAGTGTGCCAGACAGTGGTTTTGTTGACATTAATAGAAATAAAAAGTTGAAGATTATCGAAATTCTGTTATAGATTTTTAAATTTCTGTTATAGATTCTAAATGAAAAGATCTGGCAGCACTGTTAGAACTTTTAAGCTTTTGAAATAATATTCTTAAGGTGGTTTGACACGATACAAATGCATGCTCGTATATACAAAATTTTATTCATTGTATTATGATTAATGACTTATTAGTTACTAGAAACCCGCCCTGAATATATTACAACATCACACAAAATTCAAGAAAAAGCATAGCATTAAGAACGAAAAAACGTAAACAATTTTTTGTGAGTGGGTTTGCAAAAACTTATAGGTATGATGACTGAAAATTAATAAAATATTTTTATTGTTGAAGCTTTCTTTAAATGGCAGTGAAAAGCATATCGAAATCCGTTGGGTGGATTAGAAGTAATCAATATCAAAACTTCTTGAAATTTCGACTTTGCTTTATACTATGACACTATGTCTGATGATGATAACATGCCAATTAAACAAGTTTAAAGCAAGTATTTGACGCTGATACATGCCTGCAGACTTTGTATGATGGCATACTTACGAAACTTACAAACTTGAAAGCGAAAACATTACAATTAAGCGTCAATTTTCGCAAACGCGCCATACTTTGTACGATGTATACTCATCAGCATCCACAAACGAAGTGAATTTTATTCGAGGTATGACAGACATGCTATCACACGAGTTTGTTGGTATGCGACAATCATCAAAAAATCAAAAAATTTTGAAACCATCAGACATGTCTGACATACCAACATACTTGCAGGCATGTATCATCGTCTAATACTCGCTTAACTTATATACACGTAAATTACATTATTTTTAAAAACAAGTCTACTTCAACTATATGTTCCGTGTGTGGACCACCGACATGCAATGAAATTGTTAGTTATTATTCAAAAGGAAAATGAAACGAATGATGACGACTCACGCAGTCGTTATCAAGCTTTTGATTCGAGCGCTTTGAACTACCGGGCGGCAGCGACATCAACATCAAACATCACCAGCTTTCAATTGCTCTTTATTTTCTTTCAATTCAAAACAAATCCAAAAAATCATAAATTTCTAAATTAAATTGTTTCAAAACACGCATCATAAACAAAAAAAAAGTTGAAAAAACCAAATTCGGATTCTTTTCTTATATACATACATACTTACATTTTACACTATTGCACATATTCAACAGTTCAAAGAAGTAGTGACAAAGGAGTGTGATATACCAACAAGAACAAAAAACCAGACATTAAAATCAAGTACACATATGTATATAATTATTTTTGAATTTTTATTTTAATTTTAATAGAAGTAAATCACTATTTTGTGAAGTGTTGCATTTAATTAAAAAGTGCAAGTAGTGATTATACATATTTCATTTTATCTATAAATTAAAGTGACTAAGTATGACTGTGTTATTGTTGTTGTTATTGTAAAAGGGATAACAGAAGGTGGAAAAAAAACATAATAAACTGCGTGCAAAGAGTATAAGGAATAGGAACACAGTAACTGGAATAAGGACATTCTCCTCAATTATTTTGTGGTTGAATATTGAATTATTGTTATTAACAAATATACACAAGAAAAGGGTGTCAGTCATAGAAATTCGGTGAGTTCAAATAACCAGCATTGATGATGTGTTTAACGATGTCCTTTGTTGGTAAATGGTGTTCAATAATTCTTAAGAACGTTATTTGTTAATAAATAAATAAATAATTGTTTATGTCATAAACATTGACAAATGTGTATTGACATACATTCCCTTCCGTTTGCTCCCATTATCATTTGAATCTTTTATTTATTTTTTTATGTCTTTTTATTCCGTTATGTGTCTCCTGTCCCCGTGCTCCCCTCTCTTCCCATTACATGTGTTTTGTTTGGTTTTTGTTATTCCAAACTCATTATTCGATTAATGTTGTTGTTGTTTTTATAACTTTGTTTTATTTCGTTTTCTTTGTGTAAGCTCTATCTCATGTCCTAATTTTTTTTTTATTTTTTTTTAATTTTTGTTTATTAATTATATTATATATGTATATACATTAGTACTATAATAAACTTCGTTCGCCGAGCGAGCTAAATCGTCGGTTCATTATATGCTCATGTCCTAATTACACTATCATTAAACATGTGTCTGTCTGTGAGTGTGTGTGTGTGAGTGAGTGTGTTTTTATGTACTATGTCTATATATAAGTGGGAGTGATTGTTAAGGAGCAACACATGGTTATCCTTACAGTGTTGGATAAAAATTCAATTTTACTAAACACTAAACGAAATAAATTTGAAATTAAATGAAGAACCAATTGCGATTTAAGTTCATAAAATATACAAATATTTAACAATTTATACCCACACTACTGAATGTGTATTTTTGACAAAAAGAAGAAGAAATTCAATTTGTTGTAATTGACATTTGCATTTATAAACAGCAATCAACATCAACAAAACTCAAAAACAACTAAGTAGAAAAAAAACAAGAACATGATACAATTAGAAATGAATATTTATTACCCACCACCCATTGGCATGGCTCTAGTTTTTGCATTGCAATGTAATCAATCATGTACTATTTTACAATACATATTTGGAATACCTTTTTATAGTACACTCACTTCACAATGTTGTGGAATATATCACTTAGATGTAATGTTTGTAAAGCAAAGGATACAACTATGAAGTGTCTGTCCGACGTATTTCACATACTAACTCTTTCAGTCTGTATTGGTGTGTCATATCCAGTGGCCCACTTTCTACAGGATTCGGAAAAGAGTTGCTTATACTTGTGGTTTCGGATATTCCAAGAGTATTAATGATATGTTGAAACCGATTTAAAATCCGATAAAAATGAACGAATGTAACGTTTTTTGGCTAACAATCAATCATACTCGTTTGTAATATAATGTGAGTGTTGTTTTAGAGGTATACAACTTTAAATTGAAATAAATCACAGATTAATGGTGTTAATTGCCATGAATTTACTTTACTCGAAAGACAATCCTTTGCCATTTTTATTTGAATATGATTTTCCGTGTATGGCACGCCGTACATTTGCTGAGTGGGCTCAAAACAAAGTTGCTCTTGATCCCAATTTTCTCAAGTAAATTTTATGCAGCGATGAAGCTCATTTTTGTTTGAATGGATACAACAATAAGCGAAATTGTCGCATTTGGAGTGAAGGGAATTCTCATGCCATTGTCTAAACACCGTTGTATCCTAAAGAAGCCACTGTTTGGTGTACTTATGGGCCGATGGAATCATTGGTCCATATTTCTTCAAAAACGATGCCGGCTAGAATCATGATCACTAACTTTTTTGTACTACAATTGAATGTCCTTAATATGGAGGAGCTAAGACGGTGCAATTGCTGCTAAAGTGATTAAAAATTGGACTTCCCATTTGGACATACTCCTAGCTAGCCGAGGTGGCCATATCACGGAAATCTTTTTCAAATAAAAATGGCAAAGAATTATCAATCGAGTAAAGTCAAATTCATGCCAATTAACATCATTAGTCTGTGTTTTATTTCAATTTAAAAATGTATTCCTCTAAAAAAACACCCTTTATTACCTGTTTGTTTTAACAATGGCAAAAGTGACTGTAACCAAGTTAATTCTCCAAGTGCAAAAAATTGCTGCAACAAGTAAATTGTGTGGCAAATACAATATGTACTCTAGACAAGAACCATGAACACTGTGAACGTGTGGAAAAATTGTAAACGTGTTTAGTGGAATGGGCTCCTGTTGTTAAAAGTAAAATCCTGAAACAATTTCAAATTTTAAGATAGTCAGATAACAAAAACTCATATTGTTAAGTTTTTTTTAATGAAAAATTTTCAATAGAATTGGTCAAAATTATTCTATATCATCGGGCCGAAAGCCATAGTAGCTACTGCTCTTCACAAGTTAATCTTAAATCTTAATTAATAAATAAATAATTATTGGAAATCGATCCAACAAACTACCTCGAGCATGTGCACAAGAGGATTACGTTTATTAGCAAAAATCATTCATTTAAATTGTAAAAGTCATAGAAATAAAATTTAAATCTAATCTAAGAATCTTCAATCAAACAAATAAAAGAATATGTAACTTATTGTATATGAAGAGTATCTACGATTTGTTGAGACCAAAATTTCGTTATACGATACCATATTATTTCTTTGGATTCGTGCAGAGTTCATTGGTAATGCAAGCGCAATAATCAAAGCATTTACTTATTTATGTAGATGAATTTTAAATCAAATGAGTAACAATTCTTGTAAGGGTATGGAAATACTATGTGCTCTACTCGTATAAACACAAGTAAACATTTTTACAATAACATTAATTATATTAAATTACAATAAGTATGGTGTTTTTGTATTTTATAAAATCCAAACAGAAGTTTCCACATAATATGACCTACCTCATGAATTGAGTGTTCTTTTTCTCGATTTAAATAGAAATGATATACATTAAATTAGAAATTAAGTGTGCAATTGATAAATGTATTTATATTCAGAATAAAAAAGAAAAGAAAAAAAGAACAGAACAGAATTGTGTACATAAACAATGAATGATCTATTCTAGAACGAGTAATTAAGTCAACTTCACTCTCTCTCTCTGACAAAGGCCAATTGACAAAACAAAATAAATCCAAACTATTGTGATTTTATGTTTCGAAGCTGCGATTATCACCAACAACACTTCATAAGAATTTGTCATTCCTACCTACCAAATCATTGCGCTTTCGAGATGATCATGTCAGGCGATTTATATTCTGGCGCAAAAGTACAATCACTAGTTATGTGGTCTTTCTAATGAGCTTCAAGCTCAAGGTTCGGATTGCGTCGGCGATATAGTACATATATTTGTATGTATGTACATATGCATGAATTATAGTGTCGTTATATATGTATGTATGTATGTGCTATCGAACGATGAGTAAACATTTCAGTTATGGTTTACTTGTCCCTTCGCTGTACCCTTCACAAATTGTCTAGCTTTTATCACAAGTTTGCCATAAGCTTTCAAACAATTTACAATTAATGAGATATTGATCTTTTAAAGGAAACATACCATTAATACTTAGGAGTTAAAATCTATGAAAGTCGATTCACTTGTCACTTATAAAGTAATAAACTTAATTTTGAAATATCATACCGATATTAAAGTATTCAATACTATTCATGTAACCATACCTAAGATGCAACTTTGGGATGGGCTAGGGTTTATCAACAAAAATTTTTTCAGAACTAAAAATATTTATTTATTGATATACTTAGTAGAGTCTTCATTTAAATTTCTTTGAACTTTTCTATGTGATCATTAATGATTAATCTATATTGGTATTGCATGGATGTTAAATCTTATAAAAATAATGTATAAATCTAGATGTCTAGATTACATCAATCCACAACTGCCCAGTCCAATGTTGCAAGACGACGAGGTTTGACTTGGCAGAACAAGGCAACTATTTCTTCAGTTGAAATTTCCTTTATCCTTTTAAACCAGTTGAGTCTGAGCTCAGACATATTTAGAGTAGGTAGGTTTCCACTTAGACAATATAATTTTTTTTTACCCCCATTCCCTAAGCATTTTTTCTATTGTAATTGCTATTAAAAATAAAAACTATACCGAAACTATTTTGTTATTGTAACTTTTTGTCACATTTGTTTCACGGACTCCAAGGCTCCTTTAAACCCATTGATAAAATAATAAATGTATTGAAGTTTACATGTATGTACATGAAGGGTGTATAAATTTCAATAAAACTAAAGTAAATATTTCCACATTAGTTTGTTACGACATATTTCTAAAGCCTCTTATCTTTCTGAATGATTATTTATTTATTTTATGAATTCTAAAAAATCGAGGCAGAAAATTAAAGAGTACTCAATGTAGTAATTGATCTTTCCAAACAAGTGTTTAATGAGAAAATTTATTTTCAAGAACTTAAGCCTATGCACGCTGATCTGATTGATCTGATCTATGGGTTGAATATTAGTAATTTTTTTTATCAATTTTACTCAACATTGACAATGGCGCTGTGTTCATAAAATACTTATAAATATCATGCCACATAATCTTATCAGTTTTATGAATGAATTCCTCTTCTAAGAGAGTTAGGTTTTGCAGTATCTTTAACTGTTTGTTCTACACACAAACATATTGTAAATGGTATATAGTACTATACATATGGCTGAATATACAATAAAACCGAAAGTGTTGTTAGTTGATTAGCAACAATTTTGCACTTCAAATCTGATTACTTTGTTACTCATTGTTTTTTTAAATTTATTTAACAATTTGAATGCATTCAATTAAAACTGAGAACTTTGAACTAAATGATTATTATCTTTACCACAGAAAATGGTTTTACTTTAAACCTGTTTATACAATATTGAAAAAAAGGAAAGTTCAACTGAAGTTTTTAATTATTTTCTTAAAAATATATAATGATATCTTCTCCAAAATCTAATAGCTTTTAAAATTATTAGCATTAATTTTTTTTATTTCTTCGAATTTTTTTTTTCTTTTTTCTGAGTTTAATAATTCTAGTTGAGTAACTAAATAGACTTGTATATACGAAACTGGCATTTTCCTTATTGAATTATAATGCAGTCCATGAATTTATTTGACACTCAAATATATTGAGTCATAAAAAATGAGTCTGAATGATTCATTTACTGTCTAAATGTCAATCACCTGACTTAATTTTTGCAAAATCAGATATTTTAAATACATTATAATCAATTCAATCTTTAGTAAGAGTATTGACAAAAAATATATATAGAGATCATTCTTGATTAACTAAACTATATACAATACATACATATATTGTATATTTTTCAGATTATATGATGAAACAACAAATTTATGCATAGACGAATGATAATGATAAAATTATAGTAATTTCCAAAATTTACCAGAATTCAATTGAAATATTAAATACATAAATACTATATCTTAAAGTATGAAAGAAATTGCTGAAATTTTTACTAATAAATACGCATAGTTTCAAGAAATAAATGTTTTGTATATAACAAGTGAAATCTATAGGTCTCTAGACATACATTTGTATACTATAAAATAAAATGGATGGGATTCATATACAATCATTGGTTATGGATTATGATTTAAAAAGCAATAATCCCCGAATACACAACATTATACTCTTGAATGTTTCGATTGACTAAGTTGGTGGTTTAAGGCCTATATGGATTATATATGTACGTGTATTATAAGATTATTTCTTATAAAATCTGTGATTCATTTTACAGAATACAAAAATGGCTTGCATCTTTCTTACAATAATCCTATATAGTATATTGACTTTAGCATTGCTACGTGCTATCTTGAGTCCTTATAAGTTTCGTTTAACCTTAATAATGATCTTTATAACCATATTCATAATGCTCTGGTTGCCAATAATGTGCCTAAGGCCACGTGACTATCGTAATGCGTTGTAAGTTGTTGAATGTCAAAGTGTTTAACTCCTAAAAAACATCCAATATTAATAAGTATATAGACCAGCAGCATGGATATTTCGTAAAATGTGCCATATTATCGGCATTACAACAGAAGTGCGAGGTCATGAGAATCTACGCCGAAACAAAGGCGCTATAGTGCTTATGAATCATCAAAGTCTTTTGGATTTAATGCGTAAGTTTGTCAAGTAAAACAATCGTGACAATAATTCATTAAAAAATTATTTCTACAAAATAAAAAAAAAATAAACAACAAAACAACAACAGTTTTAGCTGAAATATGGCCTATAATTGGACGTGCAACAGTTGTATCAAGACGTGAAGTGATCTATGTTCCCTTCTTTGGCATTGGGGCTTGGCTCTGGGGTACATTGTTTATCAATCGTTCGAAACGCGAGGATGCTATCGCCAGTCTTATGAAACAAAGTCGTGCCATTAATGAACAAAATTGTAAAATTCTAATATTTCCAGAGGGTAAACGTAATTTTGACAATGGATTTTTGCCCTTTAAAAAGGGTCCTTTTCATATGGCCATAAATAGTCAGTGTGCTATACAACCAGTTATTGCTACCAAATATAATTTTACAGATGCTAAACGTAAAAGTTTTCATCCAGGTCACATTATTATAAAAATAATGCCAGAAATTGATAGCCGCAATTTCAAGGATATTAACAAATTGAGTGCATATTGTCGCAAAATAATGCTTGATGAATATAATGATTTAAATGCAGAGCTTGAGCTTAGTACAAATAGTGGTTTATCATAGATATACTTAGTATCCTATAAGTAATTAAGAGATTTTATGGAGTTTGGTTTTTTTAGATTTAAATTTAATTTTGATACTACAGTACAAATGAAAATAAAATACAATAAATTCATTATTCACATATATTATTTTTTGTAGATTTCACACTTGTGTGAACAGATATTATAACTTTATCGATTAAAACATGACCGTTCATGATCCACCCCATGTTATGCTTTTAGTTTTCTAAGATTTTTTTTTAAAATCAGAGTTCTCCCAATGCAATGCCGTCTTTACCATAAGGGCGCACGGGGCCCCCATCCTTACATTACAAATTTTTTTAAATTCCTTGATATTTCTATAAAAGATTGTCGCAGGCAGAGTTAGGATAATGCATCAAATATGGATGGACGGAATTTCCAATTTTTGTCCCATTCAGGCTGATGAGTGTGTTTCTTTCAGCTTATCCAAAAATTGTTACATTTTTTCTCAGCTTCGACCAAACGATGGTAAATCATAACACAGCATTTGGTTGCAAATAGAGTCTTGCTCTCTCGAAAACTAAATGGTATATGATAAAAAATCATTGGGGAGCATACCAATAAATTGACTATCACAAAGCCATTAATGCATATGAGCTCAAAATAGAATGTTTTCATTTAAGATAGTACTTAAAAAAACATAGGAAAGGAATAAGCGGATTTTAGTATCTCAATCTTACATAAGCTAATAAAATCTGATAAATTAGAAGAACATTTCCAAATGTTGTAGTTGCTACAAGAATATTTCTTTGCTGATTGGTTACAAATTGTGGCGAAGAGTGCTAATTTTCGCAGCAAAAAAGAATAAAAACTGAATTGCGAACAAGAATGTTACAAGAACGACTAATTATTTTGTCAATTATGTGTATAGAAAGTGCTATCCTTCAAAATATAAGCCTTGAGGATATAATAGAAGATTTTGCTCAACAGAAATCCCGAAAGAATCGATTATCTAAATCGTAAAAAATTAAAACCAGCAGCATACTCACTTATCTAAATGCATACAACATATGTATATTAATAAATATAAGATCATAGCAGATCTTTCTAAGAGAGCCCCGTCATAGCCTAAGACGGTGTTGTCTGAAAGAGGTAGGCCCCACACAAAATTCACTTTAAAGCTGTTCATAGCCTATATCATTTCAATTTGATATGAGAAATACATTAGAGTTGATTACTACTATATATACTTTGAGTATATACAAATAATATACCAAATAAATAATTCTATTTACTATATAGATTCATTCCAACATATTATGCAGAACTAAATACATATAAATATGAGAGTTTAATCTCTCCATGAGTTCAGATAAGATAACAAAAGTATGTACCAAACATTTATTGTGTATATGTAGTATATATACGAGTATCTGGAGTCACTCACACTAAAAATAATTATCCAAATTACGCAAAATACTTATCAAAGCTTAATAGGAAATTAATTGATTTTATAGACCTTTTTAGGAAAATGTACAAAAATATTTATAGACCGCAATCATGAAATAAACTGACGTACACGAGTATAATTGGAAAACAAATTTTTATGATATTATCATGTTTTGTTATATAATGTGATTTTTTGTGTGTGATTGCAATTTAAATAATTTTGTCATGACACACAGATACATTAAGTTCAGGAGAATTGTTATTTGATTTCATTGCTATCAGTATAAAAAAAATCTTAACTTTGTGAAAGAGGAACTTTCATTCGTTCAAATTGAACTTTTTCATTGGATTACATATATGAACTAGTTAAGCTAAGAATTTTTACTTGTCATCATTTGTGTTATATCTTAATATTACAGGTTTACAAATGCTTCTTTCATTACAAATACTTAATTGGCTTTCTCTAGAAAAATAGAAGTAAACAAAAAAAAACAAATAATTAACTGCTTAATGTTATTGTAGTTACTACTAGGTAATAGCAAGTACAAAACGACGGAGGTCAGTATATTTCGAGCAATTAACCTATAATTTTATGAGAAGCAACAGATGTGCATCACAATATACTTAACTCGTAGATAGTTTTATGAGTCTATAAGCTAAATTTATTATTTCTTATTACGAGTATACAAAACAAAAAACTCTTCAAAAATCCCTCAAATCAGCCATTTCTATTTTAAACTTTTTCAATTTACTAATCTTCTCTTGTAAATTAAATTAAAAATAAAAGAGGGCTCACCACATATTAGATTTCTGACCACACCTCTATAAATTATACAAATACCCATATCAATAATAATATTAAGAAATAATAATTTATAATATGTATTCAAAGAATGATTTAGATAGGACTTTGAACCTTGTACACCTACACATTTACTCCCAGCACCAACTGATAATCATTATCCAATTCGATCCGATTCTAAATATGGCAGATTATTTAATTGCATTCAGAAGAAGGACATATGTACATATGTGTTGTGCTTAGTAAGCATGTGAATGTATAATGATATTAGTTAGTCAATTAGTTAGTAGTTAAATCTACTATAGAAACTTAGTCAACCTCAAACATATCTACTTACTTATACTCGTACTAATCCGAATGAGAAAAACAAAAAGTCATACGATGGCATTAAATCGACAAATAAATTTTGATAAGCATGAAACGAATTTTTGACACGCAGGTGTACGTACTATTGGACTTATGATATTTAGTATTGTTTTGTTTTTCCTCCTTGAAGGTTCGAAGAACACGCGTCCGAAATTTGAGGATACGATACAAGTGAAAATGTAAATGAAATGTTGTGACATCATAACAAATTTTGTGCAAAGAACTAATGTTATTATTATTTATTCTAAAATAAAAAAAAAAAAAATAATAAAATCCAGTTACTTTTCAATCTGTCCATTAAGACTGCAGCAAGTGGACTTTGATAAAATACATATACTTATGAATGCATGTTTTTACTTGATAACAGTTGCCGGTTATCAATTACGAAATTGCAAAACTTTATGGTTCAAAAGAAATTTATTCGACTAAACATTTGATGATTTGGAATTTTATTTGTTCCATTTTTGATTTCAAATATACAAACTAGCAGTGCCCACTTTAAGAAAAGTATCTTTGCAATAGGACATTGGAATAAGATCAAGATTCAAATTCAATCAGTTCAAAGAGACCGATAAATAAAATACCCAAAATATCAGTGTATGCATTTAATTACAAACAATTGCCAGTTATCAATTATGAAATTTCAAACTTTATGGTTGCAAAGAAATAAAATTTTGATACACACTTTATTTTGTGATAACTATTATTGATTACCAAATAATCCCTAAATTTTTATATAATTTATACGAAAAAAAGTACTTCTAAATATAATAGGACAATTACTTGTGTACGAGTATTTTAAAAAGTTCTTTCAGAGACAATCTATTAAACTCTCTTGTATCATAAAGCCTGTATATAGATTATGAAATCGTTAGTTGTAAAAGTTAATGGCTGCTAGAAAAGAAATAAAGAAAATATATAATATCAAAAATTTCTTGCTATTTTTATATGATTTTATAGTTCTACCACATCAAACTAGATAGTCCTTTTTAGCATGGCTTGCTTATGTGAAATGATAGGAATCGCCTGCGCCATAGCGCTCATAATGAGTTTTTCGGTAAAGGCGCCATATCAAGTACGCATGACATTAATATTTTTGGGTGCTGGCGCCATAGTAATGCTCTGCGTACCATTTATGATACTTAGACCGCGGGATTATCGTAATGCGCTGTAAGTTCATAATAAACATTCTTTATCCATATGCACTCTTATTAAATGATTTTAAATCAACCAGCTTCCCATCATGGTGCTTCCGACAACTATGTAAATTGGTCGGTATTACTATGGAGGTTCGTGGATTAGAGAATGTGCGAAGTGATCGTGGCAGTGTTGTACTCATGAATCATCAGAGCGCGCTCGATTTGTGTGGTAAGAAGTAAAAGAAAATACAATCTATAAATTTCTTTAAAATTTTTGTTCTCTAGTCTTAGCCTATCTGTGGCCTGTAATCGGACGTGCCACGGTCGTCTCTAAGAAGGAGATTCTGTACTTACCATTTTTCGGCATTGGAGCTTGGCTTTGGGGTACTTTGTACATTGATCGTTCCCGTAAGACGGATTCAATAAACTCACTGAAGAAAGAGGCTACCGCTATCAATGAAAGGAACTGTAAATTGCTTTTATTCCCGGAGGGTACACGTAACTCCAAGGAAACATTGTTACCATTTAAAAAAGGCCCCTTTCACATAGCAATGCAAAGCAAATGCACCATTCAGCCTGTTGTCATATCAAAATATAATTTTATGGATCATGACAAGAACACATTCCGCCCGGGACATGCCTTTATAAATATCTTACCCGAGATTTCAACAGCGGATTACACGGATATAAGCAAACTGATTGAGGATTGCCAAAATATTATGCAAACAGAATATACAAAACTGAGTATAGAGACTAAAGTATATAATTCCAAGAAACAGATTTAAGTTATCGTAAAACGATTAACTCAGGTTTTTAACGCAACAACAACAACAAGAAGAACTTTGTTATTCTTTACTACTTCTATATACAAAACACAAGGATAATTTGTATTTAATACTATAATTATTTAATTAACATTATTTAATTAATTATTTATATGGAAAAGCTTTATATGTAACAAGAACAACAAAATCAAAACCAAACAAATTAGCACAAACCAAAACTTTAAACACACAATTTACTGAACCTGCTGCTTATGTGTTTAGATACGATAATATATATATCAATTTAGTGTATGAAATTTATTTTTAAGTTTAAAATGAAGAAAATAACATTAAAAACTGTTAATTTATATATTTTTATAGTAAGTTTTTTATTTAATAAAGAATGGTAAGTTGTGAAGGAATTTTTTAAAAATTAAAAACTACGAACGCTTCTATTTAAATTCAAAGTTTATGTCAATCAACCTGGCAGCACTGATTAACAAATAATCAGCTAATTTTCCAACACTGACATTTTTGTGTGATTTGTCGAATGAAAATACATATAACAAACAAATTGAATGAATGAATGAATGTTTAATTCATTCATTATCAAATTATTGCCTTGTTTGCCCGGGATTTGACTTTTTCAAATTCCAGTAGTTATTCTTCCCTATTTCCCACTCCTCCCTTAAAATTTACAAGCTTAAGAAGGAAATCAGCGAATTTTTAGTTTTGACCTTAAAGGTCAAAATTAAATTTCGCTGCATTGCAAGATTAAACAATATAGAAATTTCAAATTGTATGAGTGTGTGTTGTTGGTGAAATGCTGTAATGTTTTGCCCCTAAAATCTGTGTGATCTTTACTTTTTGCACAATTGTTTTTAATTTGCATGCTTATTTATTTAAATCCTCACAAATGATAGTAATTAATAGAAAAAGGAATAATTGATGAAAATAAACATAGAAAATGGGAGTAACTGGACTCTGGAAGTTAATTGAACCATGCGGTAAACCTGTGCCGGTAGAAACACTTGAAGGCAAAATACTTGCAGTTGGTAAAGTATTGTACTTTATACATTTAAAGATATTATGAAATTGATTAATTAACTTAGACAAATATCCATCCGTATAGATATATCTATTTGGCTGCATCAGGTAGTTAAAGGTTTTCAAGACAACAAAGGTTCAGCACTAAACAATGCACATTTGTTGGGTTTATTTCACCGCCTTTGTAAATTGCTTTACTATCGTGTACGGCCGGTTTTCGTATTCGATGGATGTGTACCGCAATTGAAGCGAGACACTATTGTATGTATATATCCATATTCGTTGAAATAATCATACAATAATTCAAAATACATTAACCTTCTTAGGCGCGTCGGCAACAACAACGCAGTAAACTAAACAATGAAGCTGATCGAATACAAGCGCTTCTGCTGCAATCGTTGGCAAGGGAAAAGGTTGTACAACAAGCCTTGGGTACAAATGTTGAACAATTGCTTAAATCGCCTGTTAAGAAAACAACCAAAGCAACTCGTAGTGAAGATGCCGTGGATGAAATTTTTAAATTGCCTGAGCTACCAGCACCGGAAGGTCTTCCTCATAACAGTGAAAGTGATGGTAATGATTCAAGTTACATAACAGAGGAGTATGCGACTACCTCTGCAACTGAAGATAGCTCTTTTGATGAGTCGAATCCACGTTATGCGTACAATTCCCGTTTACAGTCAATCAACGTTCGCAGTGAACATTTTCAAAACATTCCGGCGGATATACGATACGAAATTCTCACCGACATCAAGGAGACACGTAAACAATCTAGCTGGGGACGTTTGCATGAGTTGCCATCGCGTAGTGATGACTTCAGTTCATTTCAAATGAAACGTTTGCTAAAGCGACGTGCTGTACAAGAAAGTTTAGAAAAAGCTGAGCAAGAAATGGGCGGACGCTCTCTAACCTATACCGAGCTAAAGAATCTCTTCAATGAAGAAGGCATTCTAACGCCAACGATGCTTGATGAGTTCAGTACACGGATTTGTTCGGATGAGAATACCCGTTATTTGTATGTACGTGATTTGCGAAAACTGGAAATGGCAGAACCTGCTATAGAAAAGAAATGTATACCAATTATAAAGGAAGAACCGGAAGTTGTAAAGGAACCTAAAACAGAGCAAGTCAGCACAAAGATAGAAGAAATCCTTTCTAAAGATGAACTTGGTAATGAATACGATACAGATTTGGAAATGGCAATTGCTATGTCATTGGAGGAAACACAAGTTTATAATGAAAAGGATTATGATTATGAATGTGATCAAAATTTAAAATTAAATCGTGAGCAAAGTAAGCAATTGCGTAACGCTGCCAAAGGACCGGCACGCGCTTATATGATTGAGTACGGTGGCATGAATGAGGATGAGGTGGAAAATATTTTAGAGAAAACACAACATGGCCATGTTGATGATGCAGCATATTTCGAAAAATTACTTGAGACAAGTCCAACGAAGGTACAAGAAGACAGTATTGTCACAACGGCAGATGCAGATGAAATTCCTACTTCCACTAGTAGATTGAAGAAGGTATTAAGTGACAATCAAAACGAGACTCAAATAGAAAGTCAGGAGCTTAATTTACGTGTTTCTGATGATTCAGATACTGATTCAGATTTAGAGGAAGTAATAGATGAATTGCCAAATAAAATTTCATCAAATCAAAAGTCATTGGACATTGTTTTAAATGTAGAGAATTCACTGGCTCCACAAGATGATTTATTTGCTGATATTTTTGAGGTAGATTCAAATGATTCTAAGGAACAACCTAAACTAGACACTAAAGAAATAATTGAAATTAGAGAAAGTGAAGAGTTTATAGAAATTAAGGAAAGTGAGGAGTTTATAGAAATTAAGGAAAGTGAGGAGTTCATTGAAATTAAGGAAAGTGAAAAGTTGATTGAAGAGACTCAACCTGCAATAGAAACTTTAGAAACCAAACATAGTGTAAATGAATCACATATCAAACCTTTAATTCTGAAACCTCCAGCGGCAGATAAAAACAAAATGCTAGCAATATTGGATGAACTTAAAAAGCAAACCGATGAAATCAAAAACATAAATTTAGAATCGATTAAAGTCAACAATTCCGTAATCGAAATCATAGATAATGAATCAGATAAAGAGGCTTCGGGAAAAACGTTTAAAGCGACGGAAGGCGTAAAATCGGAAATAATTGAAATTTGCGATAGTGATGATAATCAAATGCAAAGAACTGTCACGCCTATTCCAGGTAAATCACCCAATCAGAAGACGCCATCAAAGAATGCAACAATAACAGAGTTTTTCGAAACTGCTTATTTTATAAAACGCACACCTGACAAACCCAAAGAAGAGGAAACTCCACCACCCAAAGTAAAATCACCTTTCTTTGTCAAGAAAACACCAAAATCTGGACGAAAACGAGTCGGTGAACATGATGAACTTAGTAGCGATGGATCTTCTGAAAAAAGGGTCTCAAAAGCATCGAAAATGCTTTTTGAATCAAGTGATGAACCATCAACTACAAAACCTGATGAAGATTTTGAACCACAAAACCCAGAGCCAACGCCAAAACCACTTAACGCAGAGGTAGAGACGGCAATTTTATAAAAGAACCTATGGTTAAATAATTTTTATTATTCATTAACAGGATGTCATCAAAGAAGCTGCCAAGGCGCTTAAGTCACAAAAAACTGCTGAGGAATTGGATACCTTAGCCAAAGAACTTGCCGAAGAACGGAAAGGACTTGAGGTTGAGCGTAATAAACAAGACCGCATGGGCATGTCAATAAGTCAACGCATGAGTGCCGATTGTCAGGAGCTTTTACGTCTTTTTGGTGTGCCTTATATTGTGGCACCCATGGAAGCGGAAGCGCAGTGTGCTTTTCTTAACGGTGTAGAATTGACCAATGGCACGATTACTGATGATAGCGATATTTGGCTGTTTGGTGGACGCACAGTCTATAAGAATTTCTTTGCCCAAAATAAGCATGTAATGGAATTTCGGGCAGAGCAGATTGAGCAATCTTTTAATTGTGATCGTAAAAAATTAATACAACTAGCATGTCTTGTGGGCAGTGATTATACAACTGGTACGTAGCTCTTTAAAACGACTATTTTTTTGTTTAAGAAGTAAAAACTTATGTTATTTATTGATCTTCTAGGTGTGCATGGAATTGGTGCTGTTACAGCTTTGGAAATACTTGCTTCATTTGCTGGTGCAGCACAGGATACACTAGCAAAACAAAATGACGAACAAGCACGAAACACTATACAGAACGTAATGTCCACGCTAGTCAAGTTTCGAGACTGGTGGCAAGCACATAAAAATGCCAATTTACCGCCTGGCAGTTCTGCGCGTCTATCGCTGCGTAAAAAACTTAAGAACATTGAATTGCATGAAGGTTTTCCAAACATTTCTGTAAGTTTGCCACAAATAATAATTATGAAAGATCCATTCTTCATACTTATGTATGTATTAACAGGTAGTTGAGGCTTATTTGCATCCAAAGGTAGATAGCAACAGAGACGTTTTCAGTTGGGGAATACCCGATGTGGAGTCATTGCGAGAATTTGCAAAAAAAACATTTGGCTGGACCCAATCAAAAACAGATGATATTCTTATGCCGGTTATGAAGAAGATCAACGACAAAAAGACACAAGGTTCACTACTCAATTACTTTAGTGTAAAAGGTGCCCTAAGTGTTCGCCAATTGAAGGTCAGTAAACGTGTTCAAAGTGCAATTGACAAAATGTCAGGGAAAATTGATGCTGAAACACCAGAGAAACCTGAAAAACCAAAGCGCACAAGACGCACAAAACGTAAAGCTTCCGCATCTGATAATCCTGTCACATCTGAAGAAGTTATCAATGGTTCTGAAAAAGATTCTTCAACAACTAGTGTAAATACTACTGCAAATACTAAAACTATGTTGCCTCCAATTCTACCAGAAGGTCCCAGTACAAGTAAACAACGTAAATGTGTTCGTTTGCCCAACACTAAAGAGATTATACCACAACGTGAACGTGATTTAGAGCAAATGCGTTTAAATAAAGAAAAAGCTGCGGCAGTGTTAAAGAAAAGTGCCAATGGCGGCACTAAGAAACGAACATCAAAGTGAAGTTATGAATTCATAAATTTTTCTACTTAATAAATAAAAACATCTTTGTCATTTATTTATTTATTTATTATACATTTATAGGCTACCTAAAATAGAATATAAACTTAAAGAAGAAGCTATAGCTACGGGGCCTTAAGTTTAGTTAGTGTATTAAGATTAAACTTATAATTATAGTTACATTATTTACAGGAATATACAGTGAGAGGTTAGCAGTTTATTTGAAGCCTATCTAGTGTTACTTAAAGAGCCTCTGAGGGACCTACAGTAGGTGGAAAATATTTGGCTTTTTTAGAAAATCGATGATTGATAAGGTGTTATCACGGAAAGGATCCGATAATGCAAGGAGAGGATTGGAGTTGTGGAAGGAAGATTGTTGAAGAAGGTGCAACTTGAGAGAATATGAATGACAGATATGTGAAGATTAGTATTACAGAATGGACAAGTGGGAGTAGTTGAGCTGTCAAAAATGTGTTTCTGAATGAGAAGAGTGTGGCCAAGTCGTAATCGAATGTTTTTTGAAAAGGATGAACGTGGGAGTGTGGTGTCAAAATGAAAGATACCAATGTCATATAGACTATTTTTGTTTGGGTTTATTGTTTTGTAATGAGAATTGGTAAGGTCACAGATGGAATTTTGATTGTGTATGTAATAGGATTTTATGTGTTTAAGAATGTCAGAGGAGTTATAATTTGGGCGACGGTTAAGGAGAAACGGCAAGCATCTTTGGGTGCTTTATCAGTGTATTCGTTTCCCGGAATATCACTGTGTCCAGGGACCCAGATTATTTTTATTCGAGGAAAGCAATTTGCCTAATAACGGTAGGGTAATAACAATTGTAAGAGATGTTACTGATGGATTGTATTGAAGCTAATGAGTCTGTACATATAGCTGTTTTTTTTTACACTTTTTACAAATGTTGATTGCGTTGAAGATGGCTATGATTTCAACTGAGAAAGTTGAGCTATAGGGGTGAAGAAGGGATTGATTGATGATTGAGTTGATTGTTGTTAAAGGAAGGTGAAAGAAGGAAGAGATTCCTTCAGTTCGAGGAATTTCATTAGAAAGATTAATGACGGGGTGGATGATTTTGTGAGATAGTGAAGTGTTGTGCCTATCCAGCGGAACTTAAAGGTCCATGGTGGAGATAGATAGGGGTTCAATTGGTAAGCCTAGCTGAATGTTAAGAGCTATTGCGCGGTGAAGGATGGAAGGCAATTTGGGGTGGCGTTTTGATTTTAGGATATTAAAAATTGGGCCAGACATTAGAGAGTCTATAGAGGCTAGTATTGATCTGTTTAGTTTGGTAGTGTGAAACAGAAATCTATGTTGAAGACACATTGCCTTGGTTTCGTATAAGATATTGTTAATTGATGTGGACTTGAATGCGCCTAAGGCAAATCTTAGAGTGGAGTGGTAAAGAGTTTTTATTTTGTTGCGTTGGGAAGCTGGAGCGTTCCCGCAAAGATAAAGGCCATAGTCGATTTTTGACATCAGGATGGAGTTAAAAATTGAAATTAAAGTAAGGTGGTTGGTGTTGTATTTTTTGTTTGATAGGCATTTAATAATAATAAGTCTATTTGATAGCGACAATAGTAGGTTGTTGATTTGTTCGTTCCAGCTCAAAGTGATGCCAATTTTTAGATTATCTACGATGGCTATTGTAGCCAAGCTGGAAGTAATTTTTATTTCACATAGTTGTTTTCTGCAAATGTGTAAGTAATGCATTTGGATAAAGAAAGTTCTGTGCCCGCATACGTGGACCAAAGGAAAATATTATTGAAGACTGAATAGATGTTAAGAGACGAAGATTTATTATTTTTTTATGATGATGTGGTACGCGCAGAAAGAGAACTGTTTGTGTCTATCGATAGTTCTATTTAATTTATTAAATGCAATAAGGAAAAGGATTACTGAGAGGGGTGATCCTTGGGGTATTTCATTGTATAATGGAAGTGAGCAGGAGTAGTGTTCGTTTACGCATACAGTGATTTTTCTGTTTGACATAAAATTTATGATGAAGGTCCGATTTTCCATTCTTTTAGTTCGTCAACAATAAAGTGAATACCAATTTTGTCGAATGCATTAGTAAAATCAAGAGAAACAACTGAAATATGGTTTTTGGTGGAAAGTGCTGATGATATCAGATAATCTAAAGTGCATAGGGAATCAGATATAGACTTATATAAAAAAAATTGTATTACACTAATTCAATGAATTAACTTTAAAGGAATAACAAAAATTATCACGGCAACCAACATATACTCGCTGATTTTCAATGGAACAAGGTGTGGAAAAGACCTCCCCTTGAACATCATGTGTTGCAACTAAAACCCCGTCACTTAATCGTACTAAATTTAAAGATCCTTTCGTTGAGCAACATAAAACATACATAGTAGAATTATTTAGTTCCAATAAAATTGGTTTAGCAAATATTGTTCCACTGGACTTATAACACCAACTTAGTTTCAGTTCTTCCAAATCTCTAACAATATTTAAACAATAAAGGTGAGCATCATGACAACCAAAAAGCAAAGAATATTCCTTTTCACTTTGCTGCCATAGAGTAAGACTGGAAAAAATATTTCCATTAGCTCGAAAAGAATGCAACTGGAAAGAAGATTTTAATTAGTTAATTTTAAATTACAACATTAATAGAAATTGCTTACATGATCACCATTCCTTGTGTCACAAATGTGCACCAAACCAGAAACTTCCGCTACTATAAACTTAGTTGTTTTAGGCAATAGAACTGGCGTGGAGAATAATGATGTGGCGCATTGCTGTTTCCAACAAATATTACCATTCTTTAATTCTACACGCACATAAGTGCCATCTAAGCAGCATATTAGTACATTGTCATCATCGATTAGTAAGGGAGCAGCAAAAACACCTTTTGTGCCAATACGAGATCGCCATATGACTTTATGGGACTGCAAAATGATTTAAATTAAATATCATAATCAATACAATTCACTTCAGTAGATGTACGAACCTTTAATGATATGCAAATGATATTATAATCAGTTGCATAACTACCAACAAGTGCAACATCGTGAGCAGAACAATGTAATGGCTGAGCTTTTATCATACCACCAGTTGACACAGACCAAAGTATATCACCAATTAAAGGTTGAAATGCATATAAATTACCATCATAACAACCAACTAAAGCCAACTCAGCATTTATCCATGTCACTTTACATTCAATGCGATCTGGCAGCATTATAGTTGAGGTAACAAGACCCGTGTGTGCATCTATTACTTTCAACAATTTAGAATGTGATCCAACCGCTATGTATTGGTTCTTATAGGCCGCAACAGGAGCATCAATACACTTTTGTAGATCCAATCGCCAGGCAAGTGTGAATTTAAATTGTTCCTCACTTTTACTTATTTGAAATGCTTCCGTTTTACTTGAGGACACACATTTTAATGTAACTTGCTTGAGAAACTTCATTATCTGGTCAATGTTTTTGCGTTCATCTAACAAATATTCTAACAACTTACGTTGTTCCGTTGCATTGCTCATATAATTACCAATTTCGGTAGCTAAGCTTAGTGCATGGTAAGATGTACCACCCGCAGAACAAAATGAAACTTCCAAATTGGATTTGAAGCGTTTTTCAAGAGGCTCCTCCTCGTGTTCTTCCTTGAATTTCAAATTTAAGCCGAGTGTTTCATTTAAAAATTCTTTAAATAATATTAAAGGTTCTGTTGATGAACTTAACTGCTTTCGGCATATTTCAGCTAGCTCATGATGATCTATCTTGCCGTGTTTATTTAGTGGCAAGAAATGTAGGTAAACATATTTATCTGGTTGCTCATGAGGAGCGAGTTGTGACCTTATTACGGACTTTTGTTTACATATCTCTTGATTATTTATATCTTCCAAGGTATTCAAAACACAAACTAATTTTTTTTTATCTGGTAGCCATAAAAAATGCACGTTTACTTTGTTTCCAAGATATTTTCGTATTTTTTGACCAAGTATAGCTGTTAAATATGGAATTAAAATAAAGAACTGATAAATCATTAAGAACTCCGACTACTTACACAAACATAAACGCGTTCCGGCTCTTTTAATGATTTCATTTGTTCTACCCAAATAGTAAATTTGACCATCTTTTCTGCTAACTAAGTCACCGGTATTGCGGTATAATACTTCACTATCGTTAAATGAATCACCATCGACTTGTGGTATATAACAACGCCGTCTTGAGTTACCCAACCAAAGAGAACCTTCACCTGGGCCATCAACCACCTCTCCCGATTCATTTATAATTCGAATTATTGTATCTGACTCAATGGGTTCTCCAAGCGGTACTTGTTGCCGAACATGGTCTAACACATATATTGTACTCCAACAAGAAACCTCTGTGATGCCATAAATGTTACATACCGTCTTGCATTGAAATGTTTTAGCTGTAATCCAAGTTTCTAGTTCATAAGAACTTGGAAATGCTTCGCCACCTAAAAGTAGAACTCTGATGAAATATAAATTGAATTTCCATTTATTAAAGTTGTGTTTACTTACCTCAAAGAACTGCATTCATTCAAAATCTGTTCACGTATTGTTTCTGCACCAAAACAACGAAAGTGGGAAGGTGTCATTTGTAGCACGGAACATGAGCGGAGCAAATGTGACTCTGTGGGAAATAGTTTGCTAAGCAGCTTGTCTGGAGATAAACGTATTTTCGAATTTGTTATAAGTAAGGCAGCACCACTCTGCATGGTCATAAAAAATTCGATAACAAATGGATCAAAAGTTGGTGGCCCGCATAGGTATATAAGATCTTTGGAGCTTAATACCAAACGCTTACTTAGTGCTTGGACATTTAAAGCAATACACTCATAAGGAACATGTACAATTGATGCTTTCCCTGTACTCCCTGTTGTTGCAATTGTATAACACATATTGTCTGGTAGTTTGAGCTTTGAGTTTGTCTTGCTGCTTATTGAGATTTCAATTAAACAATAAACTTGATCAATTATTTCAATATTAATCTTTGATTCCAGCTGATTTGGAGGAGTTTTCGTTATTAGCCAAGATATGCCAAGTTCGGGCAAGTGATCCGGTATCGATGTATCCGTAGTATAAAAATGACAATTGTGATTGAGTATACTAAAAGTGAATAACTGCTGTTATTAAATGTATAAGACTCTAAAGTTTTTACATACGCCAAAAGAATGACACAACTCGATGGAGTGTGTTCTTCCAAGTAAACAGCTATTCCACTGCCTTCAGGTACATTGTGTTGTTGAAATATAATAATCAACTTTTCCACTTCTGTAATTATTTCATCAAATTGGTAAATTTTTTCCTGTGCATCTAATCGATGAATAATGAAATCATTTTTCTTATGTGAAACCAAATTCTTAATTGAAAATAACTTTTCGTCATGCAACATTTTTAAAATGAAATGGAATTGTTTGAATCCCAAAAGAAAACAGAAGTTCAACAGATGCTTTGCAATCAGCTGTTTTTCTGTTGATTTCTCACACTGTTGCCAACTGAGCCAAATTTAAAGTGCTTGGCAATATTTTTGCAAATTTTTGCAAATTTTTCATATTTTTTAACACTGCTCAGTCAAAATAGAATTTATAGCACTGATAAATTGTTTTCATTGTTTTAGCAAGAGATTTTAGTAATTTTTTAATCGTTTTAATGCATATTCTAAGAATTATTAACAGTTCACAATTTTTTTTTGTACACACAAACAATATACACGAAACGGCGGGTTAAAATTATCCCGCTGGCTTGACGAACGCAGCTCATGGATCAAGCGCCTTCAACATCGCAGCAGAAGCGCAAATACACCGAATATCATGATCCAGATTATCCTAGTGAAGTTGCAGACTATGATGATGAAGTCGCTTCCAAACGTCCAAAGTTGGCTGACACTACCAAATTTTTACCTTTTGACGCAACAACAAAAACAGATACAATCAATGATGAAGGCGCGAAAATTAAACGACGCCAGATACTTTGTAACATTATATCGCGCGAATTTGATACTGAGATAGCATTAAAGAAGACTCAACTTGAACAGATTGATAAACGCCTAAATGAAGCTCTGAATATCTTCCATAAACTACGCTACACCATTGTTTCTGATTATTATCGTAAGCAGGAAGTGCCGCTTACTACAACGGCTGCGGACGCAATTCGTGGTGGTTCACAGTCTTTGTTCAGTGATGAATCAGCTGGTCCACAGCTACCATTGCATCCGTCGTTAAAGAAAATCATAGGCAAAAAACCAAAAAGCTATGAAGATTTATTGCGTACAAAACCAGAAAGATCAGCAGCAGTACAAGCCAAGTTGGAAATTCGTGCGCGAAATCCAGCGCAGAAGCGACACGAGCGTCGTATGCAAAAATTAATACGCCAACAAGGAATTGTTATAGATCATTCAAAGGAAGAAGACGGAAATACTACTACACCAAGTATAAACTTAAAATCACAAGATAATATCAACCATGATTATGATGATGACCAACCTTCGACCAGCAAACAAGCTCTACAAAGAGAAAAAGCTGCTGCAGCAGTAGCAGCATTGGCGCCATCCTCACATACTTTAATTGCAAATCCTATACAAACTGCTACGACCACAACAACAGGAATTTCAGGCGAAGTACTTAATACATCGCGTCTTAATAATAAAACGAAAATTTTGTTTGTTATCGGCAACACTTCCAAGTACATTGGTACTGGGATTGAGGCTGATTCGAGTGGTAATAGTCAAGTACTCTCTCATAAGTGGCTGGTATATGTACAAGGGAAAGACATGCAAAAACCTGTAGAAACATATCTGAAAAAGGTAATAGTTTTGTTTGTATTATTGTTACGTGAGACCCCTTCTAATATTCTGTCACTTTGTTATTAGGTACGATTTCATTTACACCATTCATATCGGCCAAATGATGTGGTGGACGTATGTCAGCCACCATTTCAAATAGCACGGCGTGGATGGGGCGAGTTTCCAATGCGAATACAACTTTATTTTCATGAAGATTTGCATCAAAAGCCTGTACAGCTCTTACACAATCTAATACTAGATAAAACTCTTAGCGGTCTGCATACATTGGGTGCTGAAACGGTGGTCGAAGTGTGGTTGCGCATAATACAACAAACAAACTTGTCATCTTCACCACCAACAACATTATCGTGTGCCATCAACAATACTAAACAATCTTATACTCCTCCGAAGTTACCTTCTCCAATTATTGAATCAAACAAACCACGCACGATATCCATAACACATAATAAGGAAGAACTTGATGATAATCTCTTTGATTTTCTGAACAAAATTGAATTGAGTCCGGATATTGAGAAGATTCAACCGACAGTTGTTGTGCCAGAACAATTAGAATGTAAATTAAGTTGTAGCCCTATAAAACCAATGCCAGACAACAGTGTAAACATACAGCAGCTTCAAATGCATACGACAATACCAGCAGCAGCTCCACCAGTACCACCACCGCCCCCGCTGCTGCCGCCTACAAATCTGGTAAAAGTTACCAACTTTAATGTACCGATTCCATCAACGTTTGATACTGTAAAACCGCCTATTAGAACTGTGACAATGAAACCTGTTGTGCCTAAACTTACGACTACGGCATCTGCAACAAAACCTGCTGTAGTTTATCTGCAAAAAACAAGTAATGTTACTCCGCCTCTTAGAACCAACAACAATAATAACAAGATCAGCAACAGCAATTTAGTTGTTATAAAAGATAAAAAATTTATAGTCACAAATGCTAAAAATATGCAACTGAAAGCAAATGGACCTTCTTCTACAAGCAATTCATCAACTAATAAGCTGGTCCGCTTTGTTGATGGGCAAGGCCGAGTGAAAATCGTGCCAATGTTATTATCGCAGTCACAATTACAAGTACCTAAACAAACTACCAATGTTACTAAAAACGTTGTTAACCAATTAAGTGTGTCCCAAACGTCGTTAGTACCCTTAAAACCCGATGTAAAAAGGGGTGGCCCCGTAAAAACTTCTGTTTTCCAAAAGGAAGGCAAATTGTATATAATTGATCCACAACAAATGAAACTTAAACAAGCACAAAAGAAGCAACAATCACTGCTGAAACCACAACAGAGTTTACTCAAACAAAACCAAACACAAGCTCAACTTGAATTGGCCTCAAGATTGTATTCAATAGCAAGCGATCATGATTATGCACCAGCACCAATATCTATTATGTTAAGAAAGCCCCAAGCACTACGAGTTTTACCTGCTGTCACATCCAGTAATATAAACGTTCACAGCATAAAGCCACCCAAATTGGAGCAACATATTGACCCAACTTCTGACAACAAACGCTTAATAGTCCATAGGCAACGCCTACAATTCGAACGACAATTTCAGCGTGTCAATTTCCATTGCATGCGTGAAGCTATTGAATTTCTGTTACGTCGTTTGCCCATCGTTGCCGAAGAAGGAACTCAAGCTGCTACATTTAGTTATGCTCGTCATAGTTTAAGAGAATTTGAAATGCTCGACGGTTTTAAGCAACGTGCCACTGAATGGATACGAGCAAAGGTTGTTCAACGATTCCTGCGTACTCATCAACGACTAAAGGACTTCGAAACTTCAAACAAAGAGTCTTACTGGAGTATGCGTGAAATTATTATGTTTGCACGTTACCATGCATACACACCCATCATAAAACCAATTAGTGAACTACGAAAATCAGTTGGCACTGATGCTAAATTGCATCAAAAAACATCACCATTTGCAGCACTCGTCCAAAGTCAACTTAAACAGGAAAAGCAACAAATTCAATATGAAACATTAACCTCAAGCTCTAGATTACGTGCCTGGGTAGATCTAAATACACAGCGTCTTCAACATTTTGAATGTCAACTCCTAGATAATCAAATCATTGATGTTGATAGCTTAGATGAGAGTGCCAAGAAACCTTCACGCAAATCCAATTTATTGCAGTCGCAACATAAACCTGAGGAGATCAAATCAAATCAATCAAATCACTTGTACTTACCGCTACCCACACATTTATCGAATGCAGCACAACTTGTTGGTGACTTCTGCAAATCAAGTGGTACACAACTAGAGACCACTGAAGAACTTACACCTGGCGTACTGCATACATCTGCTTTAACTGTGCTTTCACATACATTACAATTGTTTGTAGAGAAACTTCTAAGGCGTTCAATTGCCTCGAGACTAGAACACCAACAACAATCCAACACTGAAAGTGGTACTGAAACTTTACATTTAGGTGCTAGCTCTGATCTAGTTATCAGCCCGCAAGATATTGGTCGTGTAATTGCTCAATTTACTGAATATGATTTTCTAACCAATAGTCATTTGGGTATAACAACGAATTCTGATGAAGTCAATCCTTAGCTTTTAACTTGACAATGCACCTTTAGCACTAAGTTATAATAATGTAAATATGCATATTTATATAATAAGTTGATAAAGTACTACTATATATACATGTAGCATATTTTTTTTTTATATTATTGTTTAAAACTTTTTTTATAATTTAGATTAGATAATAAATTTATTTATACGAAAAAGTGTATTTTTTTTTATAGGAATTACAAACTTTCATTATTAATTGAATGTTACTGTGGACTAAACTAAAGTGGATAAAAACAAGAAGGATTGTCCCTTCTATGTATTTTAAGTACTGAGATGGATGGTCTTTTGTTAACACTCAAACACTTTCTACATAAGTACATGGTCCAATGAATCAGTCAATAATCAAATTTAATTTTATGTTACATATCAAACCTAAGAAGGAAAGAGAGATCATATACTTGATAGACAAATTATTGGGTTGGGAAAAAAGGCTGTGGACGATTCATTTATTACGAATACAGCGGGATGGCTCCCAGAATACTGTTCGGTCTTCTCAGTCTTAATACAGTACAAATCGCGCAACAAACTAGGCAAATGTGTTATTTCCACTGACTGCCTCTCAACAGTCGATGCTATCAAAAACATAAGTAATCGGAACCATATATTTTGGCAAATTTGCTTGTATCAAAACCCCATCCATCCAAAAATTCTGGGTAAGTAGCCAATAAAATCAATAGGCATGGTTACTTTAGATGTTCAGGCCGCTTTTGATACAATGTTTCATTATGGTTTGGTCCACAAATTGATACTACAAAACTTCTCATCAAAATCATTAACAGCTTTTTATCCGACAGATTCTTTAATGATTACCTAAATGGGTCCATATCGAGGTAACTTCCTAACTGTGCTGGGGTCCCTCAAGGTTCAGTCCTTGGTCCTACCCTTTATAATCTATACACCCATAATGTACCACTCTCTGACCTCTGTGTGACCTAAATTTTTGCTGACGATACTGCTAATCAGGATATCACTTTAACGATATTGAAAAGAATCTTCAAATTGCTTTAAATGAACTGGCAGTGTATTTTTATAAATGGAAAATCCAATTAAATGGTAAGAAAACAAAGACAATAAATATACTTCTCCCGAATGCGTAATTCTTACCTCTGTATACAATGATATCATTCCATGGGAAAATCACATCAAATACCTTGGCCTACACTTAGATCCAAAACTAAATTTTAGTTAACATATTTCTAAAACAGTTGATAAAATAAACAAAACTATGTATTTGTTTTCTATACCGCCTTATAAACATCAAATCGCAGCTATCGACTCGTAATAAAATCATAATTTTTATCCCAATCATGCTTTGTGCGGCTGAAGTCTGGGCAGATTGTGCCTACAGTCACATTAAGATTCAAACGTTCCAAAATAAAATACTAAAAATGATCCTTGATCAACCCTTTTATTATACAACAACTTGTTTGCATGATTTAGCCTGTGTTTCAAGGTAAAATCTTTTCCATAAAAACTAATTTCAACAACCGTTAATAAATTTTATATTGACTTGATGTGATGTACTGGTGCCTTTCAGATCAAGCCTTAGGTAAGTCCGACAAAGATCCAGCCTCTTAGTTGTAAGTTAGCTTATATAGTATAATAAAATTTTTCAGCTGAAACCTTTAGACAATTTTTTAACATTTCTCGCTTGCACCAACGCTTCTGGCACGCACAAAGTCAAACCATTCGTTATTGGAAGAGAATTGAAACCCAGAGCATTCCGACATTTTTCGAACAATCCAGTCATTTACAGGGCTAACAAAAATGCATGGATGACGTTGGTATTCTTTGAAGAGTGGTTCCATGGCGTATTTGTACACGAGGTTTGCACAAACATATGCACATAAATTCAAAAAACATAGTTATTCAAACAGAAAAAATTTGTTTCAGGTCAGATGATTCCTTGCTTCTAGACAGCTTGAGCAGAAAGCACTGTTGCTTTTAGATAATGCACCCTGCCATCCCAAAGATGGCCAGTTAAAAAGTGACGATGGAATGATAACCATCAAGTGCTTTCCAAGCAACTGCACTGCCATTTTACAAGAAGAATACCCAAGTATATCCATTCCTCATCGTTCTTTGGAATTGGGCATTCCACAAACGTCATTACACCGTATTTTGCCTAAAGACTTGGATCTTAAGGCTTATAAAGTTCAATTAACACAAGAACTCAAGCCGGCCGATCATCAGCAACGTCGTGTCTTTACTGATTGGGTCCTTGAAATGCATAGAAATGATCCGGAATTCCATCGAAAAATCATCTTGACTGATGAGGCCCATTTCGACCTCGGTGGCTACGTGAACAAGCAAAATTGTCGCATCTGGGGCTCGGAAAACCCAAGAGTTATTGTTGAAAAGCCTCTCCATCCTCAACGTATGACTGTTTTGAGGCTGGAGCAACAGTTACGGTGAATGGATTGCGCTATCGAGAGATGATTAATGATTTTTTATGGCCGGAATTGGATGGTATTGATCTGGACAACGTTTACTTTCAACAAGACGGCGCTACGTACCACACAAGCAACGAAACCATTGATCTTTTACAGGAAAAGTTTCTAGACCGTGTTATCTCTCGAAGAGGTGATAGCTTGCGACTTCTTCCTTTGGGGCCACGTAAAAGATAAGGTCTACGCCAACAGCCCAGCGTCGCTTCAAGACCTCAACGATGGAATTCGTGAGGCTATCGAGGACATAGGGCAGCCGTTTTGCGATTTGGTTAAGGAAAATTTCATGAAAAAGATATGGTACTGTAAGCGTGGTCGTGGTGGCCATTTGGCTGATGTTGTTTTCCATTATTATCCGATCATTTATTTAAAAAAATGCCATTTTTCTTTAAATATCAAAATAACACCTCTTATTGGAACACCCTGTAGAAGCATTGACGCTTCGTCTGAAACTTTTGAAATTTCATAAACAAAACTACGATTCGATTTTTTAATATATTGTATCAATTTTATTATTACAATCATAAAATACATTTATTTAAATAGAGGGTTTTCTTTTTATATAATTTGCAAATCTATTCTTCCAACAATAATTTCATGTTCAACTAGTTTTAATTCAAATATGTAGGGTATTTTTCTATATATGTATGTACCATACACGCACATTTCAGTGTACCATATAAGTATGTAAATCTTAAATTAATAAAATACAAATTCAACTACAGTTTTGTTTTGTTTTTTGTTTTGTTTGTTTTCTTTAATATCTTAATGTATGAAATTAACCAAAAATTATTTGCTTAAGTTTAGCAAAATACTCAAGAGTAATACTTAATTTTAATAGTTTTTTTTTTCTGTTTTTTGTACACTAAAATTAAATTAAATTAACAAAAATTTATATAAATTGTATTAATATTTTGTTTTTATATTCATTTCTTTTACTAATTTGAACTAAGTAATTTATTAATTAAACAAACGAATTAAAAAATTATTTAAAAAAAATGTAAGCGTACAAAAAATGATTGATTTTTATTTTGCGCTTAAATTGATCATTTTTAAAAAATATTAATTATAGTTTTTATGTAAATGTTTCTCATTCTTTCATTTCTGTTTTTTTTTTTATTTATTTATTTTATGAGTGTAGAATCACAGCCTTTTTATTAATTTAATTTTAATTTTTTTGTTTTTATTTTGTTTTGTTTTTTTTTTTATTATTGTGTTATGACTTAAAAAAAAAATTAATTAAATATTTTAATTTTTATGTAGGAATACAAATTTATGAAACTTTTGCTTATATTTTATATATATTTCATCTATCATTTTATATACATTACACACTTCATTGTTGAATGGAGGATTATTATTTTATCTTGAAACACAGAACTGTTATAAAAGATTTGTCATGAAGATTTTTGAAGTCATACAATTGTATGATCTTCATTCGTCTAATCATTTTTCTATGAGTTTCTATACAAACTTAGTTTTTCGGTTGTAAATAGTATTCATTTTAAATCAAGATTATTCCGTTTGCTCGGTAGCAGGATCAATACAGGTACCATTGAAAATCCCACTTATAAATTAGCATTTTTAATAATAATATCTAGATTAGATAATTTGTTCCACTTCGTGTCACAGAGTTTCTCACTTATGGACTTCGATACTACGGAACCGATCTTGATGAAATTTATTATATTTATGTAATTTGGTCCAACTTAAAAGATAGGAGGATAGTTTTTACCTTCAATATTTTTTAATTTTCAATTAATTGTTTTTTTTTTTTAAGTTCCTTAAAGTTTTAATAGGAGGCGCTGTAAGATAGTGTAAGGTTGGGAAAACAACCAATGTTTCAATTTCTATAGTTTTTTTTTTTTTCCTGTTTTCATTGCGACTAGTTACAGTACTATAAGAACTAACGAGCAATTTGCAGTGGATACAAATAAAAAAAATGATGCACCTAGTATTGTATTGTATTTTTTTGCGTGTAAGCCTTCTTACCCATTGTATCGATACTCATTCAATAATCTATAGAAATATAAAATCGTAGGCCTTATCGTGCACGCTAATCTCAGAAACGGCTTAACCTATTTGAATGCGGTTTTGACTGGTGTATTGTAACAAGCTTCGTGTAACGTTTATTTTATCGAAATCGTCCTACTAAGTCAAAAGATATTCATATTTTTAATTCTGTTGCCTTCCTTTTGTCTGACGTTCGAATGTTTTCCTCTTTAGCTGCGGGGCAACATTAAAGATCTGATAATTAGGAAAAAAGATTAAAAAAATACACGCTATTACAAACATACATATTTCGAATACCACGCGTACGAAATCGGAGGCACAGCTAGTTTAGAATAATATTACAACTGAGCTACAGCGACGAGCGGCCGGGTCTTTTAGTCTATATTAAAACAAGCAGTTCTTGTATATAAATATATATCGCGTATCCCGTAAACGGGTCTAATGATTTGGCCGATTTTTTGTTGTTGTGTTCTCCTTATTACTGGGGTGGTTTAAGAAAAACAAGAACGTTGTGCATTTCTTAGGAGGAACGCATGTTCCCCGAAACCTTAAGTTATTTGAATGTAAAAATCTAAGTTAAGGATAAAGCAATGGATACCAAGGCCTAAATTATTGTACGTAGATAGGTAAAGAACAAATTAATCATAAAGGAAACAATACTAATGCCTTCGGCTTTGGTATGTGGATGTGAATAAACGCGGAAATTCCACCCCATGGCTATCAACCCAGAAGAGGTTAAACCGAACCCACGATAAAAAATTTAGAACAATAGCTCTTATGATTCCGGAGAACATATGTACATGCGTATCTAATAAATTCACAAACGATTTTATATATTGTACATAAAAAATAATAATAGAGTTAAATCATGGCTAATGTATAAAATCAACCAATCAGCATCCTCGTCATCAGATGTAGACTGTTGATGAAAGTCTGTATAAATGAGGTTTAACTGTACATATTTATTCCTTTAAAAGGTATATAAACTAAGGTAAAAAGAAGAGATTTGGCTACCTACCACAAAAACAGGACAGATGATTTTGTAATTTTTGTCTTATAAATTTGTTTTTATAAATTAGATGAGTTTTATTGCTTCATCTATCAGGTCATAATCCTCTTCATCTGCGGTATTTACAAAATTTACAGTAGCGTTATTATTGCCTTTTGAATCGAAGGACAGATCTGTCCGGAAAAAGGATAAAATGGCATCACTGATATATGTAGCTTAAAACACACACACATAATTTACACCGTTTAAACTACTAGGTTAGCCGGTTAGACAATTGAGTAGGTTAAACCGCGTATGCTGAGGGCTGCAAATTTTGTGAATGTATGATGAATTGGCAAGTCTCCCCAAATCATATGCATTTTGTATTGTTTGTTTACATTTGTGAATACGAAATATGTGCACTGAATAGTAGTGATGCACGAATCCAACGTTTTTTGGATCCGGATTCTAATACTTAACGACGAATCCGAATCCTAATGTTGAAAAAATTCAATTCAATTCGTTATTGCCAAAAAAAACTTAATATTGTACAATATACAATATTTATATGTGTATGTATATACAGCATTTATTTATCGTGATTGGGAAAATAACAAGTACAGTATCACATAAAAATAAACCTACAAATTAATTGGAAAGCTTGTATATTTCATCACTTTAATAACAAATTAATCTCATAGAAATTATGGACATATGCTTTAGATTATTTCTTTTAAATTTAAGACAAATCAATATTCAAATATGCAATTATTTTAAAATTTCAACATAACTACGTTTCAATTGTAAGCGAAAATATTTTTTTAAGCCACTGTGTATGCATTTTTACAACAGTGGGAGCAACATAGAATGCTCTATCCGCTCAGCATTCACATGCGAACTATTTTTCTCTAAGGCGTAGAATGAGAGCGAAAGAAATGAAAAATATTGACATTTCGCTCGCATGTTTTTTGTATTGTTATGATCTTTCTGATATTTATGTGCGCCTGGTTGCCTGAATCGACAATTTCTTGTATTTAGCACTAAATAACAGTAAATTAAACTAAACTAATTATTTATTTATAATAAAAGCGATCATTATTTCTCAATAATTATATTTTGGATTCGGTTTCGTACTGAGATTCGTAGGATTCTGATTCGTACTCGGATTCGGATTCGCTTTTGGATTCGATTACCACGAATAATTCTAAGATCCGGATCTTCGAATCCGAATCCAAAGATTTGTGCATCACTACTGAATAGGCGATTTATTCGTTGGATTTCTTTACACGTTTGAGTGAAGACCCTAACTCTTTATAATAGAAAAACTATACTAATCGGACCACTGCTATATTTCACTATGAGTAACTTCTAATAAGTAACAATTTAACAAACAAATTCTTCAAGTAACTTAGTGGCAGTGTGTAAGGTATTTCATATTTCTCGGTAAAACCGAGATTTGGTGTTTTTATTTTTATTTTTTTCTTAGCTTTGGATTATTTTATTGTATTATAGTTTGAAACACTTTAGAGATAGAGAGACTGAGATTTAGAGAGCTTGTTATGGTTGGTCATGGCAAATTCAATTTTTATGTATATACCATATATAATATAGTGAAACTTATAGGAATTCTTTTTAAATTTATCTTGAAATCGAATGAATTTTGTTTAATATTTCTGAATCATATTAGAAAATTATCTTAATTTCGGTCTCTAAAATAAATCTGAATTACAAACTTTTTCTTTTAGTTAAATGTACAATTAAATTTAAATATTTTGAAAATTTAAAATATAAATAATTAAATAATTAATTTAAATTAAACAAATTAAACAAGTCAAAATATTAACAAATAAAAAATAATCTTTTGTTTTTGTTTACTGTGAAAGACTTAAATTTTTGTTTTGTTTTTGGAATATAAGTTGTTGTTTGTTTTTTTTTTTTTAAGTATCTTAGCCTAAATTATATTCTAACTTAATTTAATTTACTTTCACTTAATTTCAAATATTTTCTTTTGATGAGTTTAACATTAACATTGATTATTTTATTTTAAAGGCCACAATGTTGGTGAAGTGTAAAAGCACATGAATTTTTTTCTTTAATCTTTTCTTTTATAGTTCTTCCTTCTATGTAGGATTCGTGTATGTATGTGTGTATCTGTGTATATAGTATATTTATATATGTGTATATATGTATTTGATTCCTTAACTGATTTTGATTGGTGCTAAATTGTAAGGATTTTCTTATATAATTTTCTAATTTTTTTTTTAATGATTTCAGTTTCCCAATAATCAAATCTAATTTTTTTTAATTTATTAAAGTGTATACGTATAATCAGGTAATCGATGTTATAATCTGATTCTTAGACCCATAATCGGTGATTCTGTAAAGAGTGATGTTATTTTATCAATTTATTGTAAGTACTACAAGAATTAATAAAAAAGTTTCCAAATATAATTAGTAATAACAAATATGATGCAATAAAAAAAAATGAAATGACATGAAATAAAAAGACACAAATTGTAAAGCAAACCAATTTTCTACAGGAAATGCTCATTTAATGTTTTAAAATCAAATTTATCTACAAGCACAAGTGTTTTGACAAAATCAATCAGTTAAAATTTAATTCTTTTTCCATTACTACTAAACTATTGTGGAAGTATGCTGTGATTGCTATGATACCGAACACTGGCAAGTCGGAGATGATGTGATATCCACGGACCTGAGAATCCTATCAATTCGTGAGCAGATAAACTTGCACACTAGCCGTTATAATGACCGTTTAAAGTCTCATGTGAACAGGCTAGCTGCTGCTTTGGCTATAAATACCTCCTTGACCTTTGTGTACACCGACGCCAAAGAGGACGTAGGCTTCCCTTTTAATTAAGCCAGACATATATTAATTTCATATACTTTTTTGGTTTTAAGCCACACGTTAATCTCTCACCTTTATCACACAAATTTTTTATACCCATTAAGTTGGAGGCTTATTTTTATCCAATAAATGTTAAACAAAAAAAAAAAAGCTATTGTAAATCAAATCAATTACGAAAAGATTTTATATTAAGATAAAAAAAATCTAGTGCTTGTCAAAATGAAACGACGCCATCAACCATTTCTGTCTCACTAAACTTGTATTGTTCATAATTAAGAGAAAATTTAAAACACAGAATAAAAGAACAGAATATACTGTACCCTGTTATCAATTCAAATTCTGGCATTAAATAAATACATTCAGTTTTAGTTGAAATACTCTATTTCTGTATGGTTGCAGACGTATCAAAACTTTACGACTTCCGCTTAAAAGTTCATCAACAATAGCAAAATTTTAGCAAAATAAAAAACTGACTTAAAGTAGCGCAAATGTAACGTGCATTATTAAAAATAACTCAAAAACTACTCTTCACATCTTGATCAAATTTATATGGGGCCACATGACAAGCTTTCAAATAAAAAAAAATAATCATCAAAATTGGTTCACCTAGTAAAAAGTTCTGAGGTGACACTCATAAAAAAAATATAGTCAATTGATAAACTCCTCCTTTTTTGAAGTCGGTTCAAAACGTTATTCGTCAAAATATTAATTGTTATTGCAATTTCAAGCGAAAAAAAGAAGTTTAATTTGAATGGAACAGATGGATAGTGAGACTACTGGAGAGATTTGAAAAAGAAACCGCTCATATTTTTTTGTGGTGGCTCTGCCATGATTTGCGGTGCTATTTACAAGACAAGTACACTTGAATTTAATGTTGTAATAAGCATCAAAATGAACAGCACGGTGGCTTTAATATATTTTTACAGGAAAATAGGGAAAGATAGTTACCACTTTGCTTCACCACTAACGTACTTAGGCCAGGGCTGTCAAACCTTTTTGGTTCCCTGGGCCATATTGAAAGAAACCGTAATAAGTTAAGCGGCAAAGGCAAAAAAAAAAAATTTCAATTTTTCTTCTCTTAGTTTACGAGCAAAGAAATTTCTGTTTGCCACTTAGGCCGCATTCAGACTTCACTTGGGCCCTGACTTATACTGTGGAGAAAAGTCTAACGAACTTATGTTCCACTAACTTGCTTTGTCAGCAACTGATCGACAAAAAGCATAGTACCACCAAAGGACAATTATTCTTAGAAACAATAGTTGACCTATATAAGATAAAATGTATTCCAAATATAAAACAGATAAATTGTACACGTTGACTTAAGAAATAATAAAATTCACTAGCATAAAAACAACGTATTTCACTAGCATAAGAATTTTGTACTGTTAATCAAGAAATCAAACCGACAATTCTTGTTCTTCCTATCTTCAAGCATGATAAAAGGATACAAGCCAGCAAAAAAAAAAATATTCTTTACTTAAAACAGAAAATACAATTAATATGTCCTCCATTTACCTCACGGATTGCTCTGCATGCTCTCCTGACCTGAACCCCATTGAGGACCTTTGGGGTATCCTGACAAGATGTGTTTACGCGGTAAACACAAAATATGAGTGTGCTAAAGGTCTAAAGGCTGCCGTTTAAAGGGAGTGAAACAATTTGAAGTACAAATACAATATTAAATAATTTGATTAGCTCGATGAGCAAGATGATATTGTAAGTTAAAAAGTCTAAAGGGAGTCTCATCTATTATGCATTTAACAATTTTAGTTATTTTTGTTGCATTGCAAATATAAAAAAGTAAAGTGTCGTACAGTTTTCATATGGTTGCAACCATGCAGAAATAGAGTATTTTATTCAACAAAATTAAAGGTATTTGTTTAATGCAAGAATTTAAATTGATAACAGGATATTTTTGTATACAGTATATTGTGTGTTTCATTCTCTAATTGAAAATAATACTACACAAATGTGGCGAATCAGAAAAGAAACCATATTTTGGTGTCGTATAATGATAAGTTTTATATATACAGTAGAATCTCGCGCAAAAGCTAATCCCTCGCTTAAGTTTACTGATTCTCAGTGTCCACGTACCGCTCAAGATACTCCAGCGTATGAATTTTTCAAACCAACCGTTTGTTTGGCAACACAAGCAAGTGCGTGCTCTAATTCGGGCACTCTCTGAATTTCTTATAACCACATTCATTTCGTGATGCAATTTTTGATACTTAAATCAGTGTAGGATGAATTGTCGCATTCTGTTCATATATAAGCTGGGAATTAGATAAAAAAAAGTCGGATGGTAATCAATACGATAGTGAAGAGGATATTCCATTATCTAAATTGATTAAATCAAATAGGGCTTACAGTTCGAAAAGTTCAAGTGTTGATGTCAAAGGTGGGGGATAATGTGGACATTAGCATTGATGACATTGAAAATTGGAACAAGGATGACGTTATGGAAGATAACGAAGATTTCGAAGTGTCTGATAATGATAACAATGGATCAATTATCGAGCAAGATATTCAACAACCAAAAGTGAGTTTCTTGGAAGCAGTTGAAAGCATCAATAACTTGATATAATCTTATGAAAACAATATCGATGCAAATCAGGTGGCAGACCTTGTCGACAAGCGTACGAAAATGGTCATGAGCTATTCTCATCTCACAGTAGGGATTGTCTGAGACCTCCAAGTCACTATCATTTAATAGGATGAGCTTTGAAATAAACGATAGTGCCTCTTTCTTTTTAAACAAGTTGATTAGTGGTTTAGTAGCGTATCAAAGGCAGCTGTTGGAGCTCCAGTAACATAGACACAAACCAGACGTTGCATCCTAATAATCTTCGATTGAACTGTGCTTCTGTCTGCAGCTTATGACTTGATCGGTCTAGTAATAGCCATAGTGACATTCTTGGTTTCAGTCCTCAATTCTCACCCATGAGTCTGTTGCTGGTCCATATAGTTGCCCTAGCCTTGTTAGTTATGGACAGTAGGTCGAGACTTAATTCTCTTCCTTGTTAATATGTAATAAATATTTATTTTATTACACTAATAGTAATCTTCCAGGTTCTTCACAAAATATTATGGTATTAAATATCGAAGTATTTTAATTTTAGTTTTTACTAAGTCATAAAATATCTACACCCTGTCCGTATCTGCCTAAGCCCTTGTCTGGACTGCTTTATAATCGTATATTTTCCAATTTTGAAAACAGTTTAGTAAAGTTAATATTACAAAAGAGTTAATTACCCTTGGGACATTTCGGTTTACTTTTTGGAGATTCTACTGTAGTATATTCTTGAATGATTCAATACTTCTATTAATTATATTGTAAAAGAATTCAATTTCATATTATTTCAGTAAAACATATCATAGATAATAGTTGAAATTATAGTACTGTAAATATACATTAAAATAGACTAAGAACTCTATTCTTTGAAGTGCACGTGTGTACTTATCATTCAAATGAATAAATTCGCAAAAAAACTCATTAATAATTCAATTTCATTTTCTAAACGAAAGATCATCATCATCAATCAATGCGACATGCCATAAAAAAACGTGCAAAAGTGTAAAATAATTAGAAAACAATTAATAATAAACTTTATAAATTTTCAATTAAAGAAAACGTGCAGTTTTTGTTTGTTTAAATTTATCTGAGCAACAAGAAATTGTCTAAAAAAACACATCAACTACAAGAAATAAGGGAAAAAGCAACGAGAACAACAAGAACAAAAACAATTTGTATGAAATTTGTGCCTTTTTACCTATAAATTGATGAAGCTGATGTTGACCTGGACCAAGTAACTAACAAACCCTCACCTCTGCTACGTTCACGTTTATGTTGTAAAATAACCTTTGTGCTGTCATCAGGACATAAAGATGTCTGCAATGTTGTAACCAGTAAACTGAAAGAAACAGAGAGTAAAAAAAAAATAATTAAAATTATTTTATTTTATATTTTAATAAAAATAAAATTAAATTACCGTGGTGTTACAGCGACAACTGTTGCTAATAATATAACCAACCAATGAACTGCTGAACCGAAACATCGAAAAATTACCCAATATGTTGATGGTAATCCAAAACAATTAACACACATGGAATTATAGGTAATTGAGAAAGCATAGAATGATGCGAGGCTTATGGCTATAGAGAGAACATGTAGAATTGTCTAATAACAAAAAATGTAAATGATTTTATATTATATTACAAGTTTCAAAGGCAATGCAAGCACAGAAGATAAACTTTTACCCATGAACGTATTTCAATGGCACCGTGCACCAAATTTGCATAGAGACATGCTGCTGTAATAGTTGCACCAAACTCCCATATACCCACATCGGTTCCAGCATAGGCAAACTGGGCAACAAAATAGATGACAAGACTTTGATAGAGTGCATCAAGTAAAATTATCCAAAAATCTGATGAACGATAAGCTAAACCCAGGCGCCCCTTCAAGAAAAAAAAAAATAAATAAATTTGCACTAAAGAAAAACTTGTAAAAACACTCTTACGTTTTTATAGAGATATGCATTCCTAAGTAATAAATCCTCTGGTACACGTTTATCATAAACGCCAATGGCAAGAGGTGGCAACGAGGTGAATATAAGATTATATAGCATTAAATACATTTGATCCATCATCACTGAACCAGAGAAACCAGAATACAATTGATACCAGAAAATGAGAAACACAAAGGCCTAAACAATATGGGAAATTAGAATTTATTATTGAGAAATGAAATTAATAAAAACTTACAGCATTTTTATAAAAGAAATAGAGTATCATACGCGCCAAACGATCATAGCACCAATAGCCATGAGCTAATAATAAACGCTCTAAATAACGAAAACGTGAAAGGGTAAAATCAGCAGCCATGACAGCTTGCATGCCTTCCTGTCCAGAGATGCCAACACCAACATCAGCCATTTGTATCATGGAGACATCATTGGCTCCATCACCAATGGCAAGTGTGCGGAGATTAAGCTCTTCTTTGACAATCTTAACTAGATAAGCCTTTTGCAAAGGTGTCGAACGACAGCAAAGCACCGAAGCACAACCATTGGTTAGGCGCAGGAATGGACGTATTAACTGAGATCTACAAAAAAAATTAATGATTTGTATAAATTACAAATAAATATCATTCACAATTTATGTCACTCACTTGGGATCAAGTATAAAGGTCAATGTTTTGCCATCAACGACAAGCGCTCGAGGTTTGCTACGTGACGGCAAATCAAATGCAGATTTCGTTCCATTTAAATCGTTTAAATAACAATTGATGGCGGACTCAGCAGCATCGCGTGAACGTGCAGTTAAACTGTGAATTCAATATAGAAATATGAAAACCTAAACAATGAATCTGTGATGAATGCTTAACAAACCGTATCAATTCCATTTGTTGCGTAAAAAGCTTTGCAGAATAAGCAATATTAATAGCTGTCTCTGGTTTATCACCCGTTAGCACCCAAACGGATATACCGGCTGACAATAGAGATGCTATCGTTTCAGGTACACCATCTTGTAGACGATCCTCAATGCCAGTTGCACCAAGCAACATTAAATTGCTTTCCAATTTGGCAAATGAATCACGTAAGCGACGCTCACGATTCTCAAGAGACATTTCGATCTCTTGATGTCGTGCCCACCAATCTGTATAGTCAGAGGCATTAAGATTACGCTTTGCCATAACTAATATACGTAGACCCTCACGAGCATAACGATCCAATTGTTGTTGGGTCTTCTCCCGCAAAACACCTAATGAGTTGAAGGAAACAAAATACATTATAACTTGTTCTAAAACAATAATAAATGTAGTAAGTATATTAACCTTCAGCACTGTTGGGCATACAAGGCGCCAATACTGGCATAATGCTACTGTCTGCGCCCTTGGTATACAAAACAATCTCTTGTGTGCCTGTCCTTCGTACTACAATGGACATGCATTTACGGCTTGAATCGAACGGAAGTATTTTGAGTATTTCATATTCGACTGAAGGACCAGTGCTGGGTAAACTGACTAGGATATGATTGGGACTACGATTGAGCAAACAACAATCGTAGCTATAGGCGGCATTCACTAAGGCCAACTCATCAGGACTTTCAGCCTCATAGAGAGGACGACCATCCGGCGTTCGATACATGGGCTGTTGCTTCGCTTGACTGCATAAAAGAAATTTAAATTTAATCTGACAATCAAACGTGAATTCGATTTCTCTGTGTGACTCACCTCATTTTCAAGCGCTTGGCTTGAGTACGCGCATTTAAAAATGTAGCAATACTGGTGATTTTTGAATTAATCACCGCCTTTGCGCGACCTGTTGGTGATATACTATTCGCCAATGTTTTTACTTTCATAGGCGGTGGTGACTCTGAAGTCGGCGTTGTTTCTGCCGAACTACTAATAGGCGACAGTGTCGGCTGATGATTCTGCGTGGGCATAGCAAATACTAAATTCGGTGGTGGCGATGGCGTTACCGAACGCGACTCAGCCAAACGTGTATAACGATCAGCAGGTATAGATGATGTTGGCATTACACCACTCATTGTTGTACCATCACTAGTGTCATTTGATGCCATTGCCACCATTGCTTGATTACGATGCACTTGCTTTAGAGTTTTAAGTCCCGCTGGACTATTACTTGTTGCTTGCACTTCAATGATACCACTCGCGTTCATAAGATCACGATGTGGTGCTGCACTCACCACAACAGTATTACAAATGGCAAGTACCACTAGGAACTCTTGCATACGTTGTGCGTTCGCTGTAAGATATTGACTTGAGTGTCCCATGTCATCAAGTAATGTTTCATTTGTGATTATCGGCGGAGCTGGTGTACCAGGTTTGGTATACATTGTCTCCAGCTCCGATGGTGGGTGATTATAATCAATGCCATTTATGACACATCTTCGGAATATCATTTTATTCTCAGTCAATGTACCTGTCTTATCAGAAAATATATGCTGAACTTGACCCAGTTCTTCGGTGATATTCATGGCACGACATTCGGTTTTCTTATTTGTGTCATGATCAAAAAGATCAATATTATTGTGTATATGATAGACTTGCAGAATCTTGCAAAGTTCAATAGTAACATATAGGGAAAGTGGTATCATCACTTGTAATATGATAATGTATGTAAAAAAGGTATAAAGTCCTTCGTCGGCAGCACTATGAGCGAACGATAAATAGGGCACAATCGTGATATCATCAAAGGAATTAAGCCACATCTTGCAACCGATGGCCCCAACAACACATAGTATCAACAATATTATCACACACCTAAAAATGTTTAAGTGAATTATGGTTTTTCACATATTATTTATTTGTGAAAATCAATGAGTCAATACCACTTACCATATCACATCAATATTCATTTGCTGTTCCACCTGAGAGCGTTTATAACGTGGTCCACTATTATTTAACATGGATTTGGTTTCATGTCCTGCATATACAACAATGCCCTCAATGTAGTCCGTATTCTGAAAATGTTACAAATAACATAAATTTATAATATTTCACAATATTTTCCATGAGTCATGCTTTGGTTTTTTTGTTTTTTGTTTTTGTTTTGTTTACCTTCAGTCTACTTTCTCTTAGTAAAAGGCACTCGGTCGATATGGGTACACGCTCTCCAGTTGGATGTATTAAGGCCCCATGAAATCTATATAATTTTGTTGTTGGAGCATCTGCTTCAACACGACTTATAAATTTACTTGGCAAAAATATGTTCTGCTTTTCCGTAAAACCACGTACAACTTCACGGCGTTTCAGATTCGTTTCACCATCTAAATCACATGTATCTATGTAACAGACCCCATGGGGGTCACTTGTGCGCAACAGCAAAATATCTGCTGGCACCATTTCATTGTTGGACAAATGTATTATGTCACCAACACGTAAATCCTGCCATTTGATTTTCTTATAACGTTCTGTTTCACTGCAAATAAAAAGAAAAAGAAAAGGATAAAGATAAAGATTAGTTTTGTTTCATCAAGGTCCTAAAGACTAAATGTCAATTTTGTATATTTAACAAAAGATTTTTTTAAATCAGTTATTATAGGAGTTACTTAGTAAAATGTACATAGACAGAGAGTCTTTTCAAACAAGAACCTACAACTGCCACAAAGAATTGTGTCGCTAAACTAAACGTCGATTTACGCTCCTCAGGTACACTTATACCGTGGCCCTTTCAAAAATTCTGGGCCTTCTAGCCATAACTTGTTTATACCCAGTTCCCCTGGATACAGTCCTGGCTATACAAGTTAAATTTCGTATCAAATTTCAACCATTAATGAATAGTAGATACCTCCTGTATCTTAGAAACCCTATTTGCCACACAAGTACTCTACTACTAGCATGGGAAGCAAGCCAGTTCTAAATAATTGTGGAATCTGTCCAATAGAAAATTTGCAAGTCATTCATGGCTAAGTACCTTTTAATCTTCATCATTAATTCCACTAACAATAACGCTCCTTGTAGTTCTAAGCGGGGTAACGACATAACCTTAAGTGGTGCCACCTTGGACTTCGATGCAACAAACCTAACGACAACCTCCTTGTCCTCCAAATCCTTATATTCATCAATAAACTTCGTATATGCTTCCTTTAGAAGCTCATCTCTAATAAATCTACTATCTAATTTCATAAATCGATTCCCTTAAACTGGACTTGTCTGCTCTAAATGGCAAGCGAACTATCAAACGCCTTGACAAAGTTTGCTTCACATTTGCCAAAAAGTTATCTTCGCATAATTTCTCTTCAGGCATGTGCTGACTCCTTGAACTCTGGATATTCTCCATTTTCCAAAAAGATTCCACTATCTTGCTCAACTTATCCTATTATTGCGGTGCCTACTGCTAGCAGTGGGAAGAATAAGTCGATGCCTAACAATGGTTTCGCTAGAATTAAATTTCGGATTTGCTAGCTTCAACCCCCTGGTTAAGTGTCATTGACCTTCTAACTTGGCTGTATTAGGCGCTTATGTCATTAAGAACTAAAAATTGAGAAGTTGTAGAGAATGATGAAAGTCGCGATTTCAAAAGCATGTCCACACAGCCTTGGATACCTGCTGTGGTATCGCCTATGCCATGAACTGTTAACCCTGCATTCTCTACCTCTAACCCTAGCCTTGCCGTAGGGCTGCTGGTAACGAAATTTACCTGACTGCCAGCATCAAGCACACATCTACTACACATAAGAAACTCATTTCCTTTACCCTTCGTAGCTCTACTTACTGTCTACAGAATATTTATCATTTTATTCTGATGTATGGCATACACGACTGCACCATATGCCCGAGAATCCATGCAATGTAACTTCTACCCCAGTTATTGGAAAAATGCAACACACGGAATCGCCCAGTTTGTATTCACCAATTGGCTGCTGATTGCATGACATAAAAATCCCAATAAAAAGATTCCCAAATCAAATTATCTCTTATTTCTTTACCAACTATGTTGACAGGGACCCAAGGCTAGGGGCGCTTACATACTATCTTAATATAGATCTGTAAATATGTCAATATTTTGTGCATACTATAACAAAGTTCCCTTAAATAAGTACTGATAAATATATGTTTGTGGATTTTTCTTCTTTTGTAACCACAGAATTTCTACTATGAGAAAGGGGTGTCATATCTCTCACTAAAATTCATTCAGTTGGTATTCTATATTGTATCAAAATCTCAATTGTGAGCATTAATTCTTTAAATATTTATTTTCAAGATCATGGCCATGTAATATTTATACCCTCCCTTTCACGGTGATGTGTCATTCTTTTATGCACAATTTGTTGCGTGTGTGTCCTCAAATAATGAAGGTGACATTTGGCGAAATGACTGCCATGACACAACGTGGCAATCATCGGCATTGTCGCGGATGCGATATCATGACAAACTGTTTACAAGTGTCAAGTCCATTACCAACAAAACAAGTTTAGCTCGAGTCGAGCTGAATCAACTCGAACTGAGCATTGATTGTTGACATATATACACATACTATGTATATACTAGTATGTATATTACATTATTACTAGTAGCATGTATAATTTATCGCATGGGAATTTCCTGTCTGCAACCCAAACAGAGAAACATACATCAAAACAACAACCACAACAACAAAAGCAATAAGCAGTAAGTACCTTTATACAGATACTTATTGCATGTCACCTAATTGCTCTGCTGTGTGCTCTACTCGCCAAGCGAGACTCCTTTGCCTAGGGCCCACCAGTGTAATACTGTCGCTTCTCCTTTGACACCGATTGTTCAATTGTTATGAATCTTTAATGAGTCAGTGGCAATTGACGAGACCTCCTACTTTATTGTCATCGACGCGATTTGTATACAATATAACTTAAGTATAATATTGTGTTCCTATGTACACATACAAATTATTAGGCGTTTTCGCAAATGCAAAATTAATGAGAGACCGATGAGCACACTTACTTCGCCCCATCGTCAATAACTAAAACCATAAGCTCAACTCAACTGGTTGCTAAATTATTATTTGCAAGCAAATAAAAGTGAAAATCACGCGAATCACTACAAAATAACAAAAGCAAAAACACAGCAATAAAAAAAAACATTGAGAAAATAAAATAAAATGAAATATAATTTAAGCGCGATTTTCGTTTTCATTTAATTTCTGGAGTTTATATGTACAATACAATAGATAAATTGATTCCAACAACAAATACATAAAGAGAGAGAAGAAAAAAAAATAGCAGCAAATAAAAAAATATTACAGTGAAATCGGGTTTCGATGTCAGCGTCGTCCGTCAAAAGGTGAAGCTCATTCGCATTCATGTTAATTACCCTTGAATGTTGCCATCGTCGACACAGTACTACTCAGTAATGCTGACCAAAAGAATTTGCAATTGGATACCATTACAATGATACCCCTACATCAATTCATTCAACCAACAACCAACCATCCATTGAAATGTATTATACATATGTACATATATCGTAAGAATTAACCCCATAAGTGTTGAAAGCTTTAACATCAATGTACTTACTATGTATGTACGAGTATGTGGATCTATTTTAGATGCCTGCTTGCGTTGGATTATTTCCATACTTTGTAGTCGGTTCTAATGCACTTGATTGATGGTATTAAAGAAGCTTTGAAGTGAAGTGCTTTGGTCAGAAGATTATTAATAGAAAGAAGATACCATATGGCGCAGCTAATACGATAGTGCGATAGTGTATATGGTACACGTGTGCCGCAATGTTTTCATTAACGGATAAGATGATAATCCCTTTAGTATAGAGCACAACATTCAATTGTATCTTTAAATTAGTGTACACTTTTATACGGTAGTGTTTATGTACATAAATTATGATAGTCCACCATACTGTTTATATTTTAGAAATGAGTGATCTTTGTATTACTATTTATTTTATTTACAATCAGTTCTTTAAGAACTATAAATATGCTGTTGAAAAAACTGACAGCAAATTAAGATATTTTATATTAATTATCGACGAATAAGGGAACTTTTATGGTATAATTCATCTTGAGTTGGTCGATATATTCACTACTAGAGAGAAGGCAAGAACATTGGGGTCACCTCATACTAAACGATTTCTCTAAATGTTCCGATAATGTCTAATGTCACATCTGAGTGGTTATGTTTTTTATGTACCACAGAGAACAGTATCTCAATCAGGGTTTGTATTGCTTGCTCCATAGCAACAATAGCAACAGAAAATATGCTTTGCTCTTGCTTCTAGAGATGAGCTACACAGTTATCTCAAAATCACAGTGATTCTATACTGTGATTGAGTCACAGTAATTTGTTTACTTACTTTGTTTAAACTGTGATTGGTAAACACAGCTTAGGGAGCAACTGAATCAAAGTGAGTCACAATCAATCAAGTAAACTGTGCCTCGCCCTTCAAATGACTGTGACTCAATCACAGTTTATAATCACTGTGTCACTGTTTAGCTCATCTCTACTTGCTTCTGCTCTCAATTTGTGGAGCATCAAGAGCAGTAGCCGGAGCAATAGCACACAAAACTATTTCGTTTGATCTGCTCCTGATTGCTCCAATTTTTTTATTTATGCTATTGCTCCGAATATAAATAGTATTTTTTTGTAGTTCTGTCAAGTGCTATTTGCTTCGTGCTTCACAAATTGAGAGCAGGTGCAAGAACAAAAAACAAAAACTATGAAATAGCATAGCATTTTCAATCTCTAATCTCAATGTTACAGCAGAATTCCAAAGTGATCTTTCTATTTATCATTTTCTTAAGAAACTTCAACTTTAAGATCTATTCAATATCACTCAGGTCAAGTTGTTAAAGCTCTTTACTATATGCATTTTGGTAAACTTAAATCGGGAACATTTTCGTGTGATGATTTTATACGATTTTCGAAGTGGAACTTGCCAAGAGAGTGTGGAAAGACTTTATTCGGATTTTGTTTATGAAGCACCTCATAAGACTACCGGATATCGCTGGTTTATGTGGACGCTCTACGCTGCACGACGAATTTCGTGAAGGTCGACCAAAAACGCCCGAAAACATCAAGGCACGCGTCGATTGAAGCAAAGAAATGCCTTAAAAAAACGATCGTGGTTCTTCAAAAGACGTATTTTAGATTTTAACAGATGACGAACCATAGATCTATGCGTATGACCCAGTAAGTAAACAGCAATGGATCGTATGGGTGTTCTAACCGTATGACAATCCAACAAAAGCAAATGGTGGCTGAGTGGTACACACGACAATCTGTTTGCCAGAAATTGTTGGTGAAATAAGGAAAACAAACGATAGACGTCGGGCATTCTTTATCATGACAATGCGAGCTCTCACTCCTCGGCTCAAATAACTAAGTATTTGAATCCACAAAACATTGAATTGATGGGTCATCCGGCGATTTAACACCGAATGATTTCTTTTTGTTTGGAGTTACCTCAATCGAAGTGGAAAAAGAGCTTCTAAAATTGGTTTAAGCGTATGCAAAAGTGTATTCATCTCATGGAGAATACTTTGAAAAATAATACAGCTATTGTACCAATGCAAAACATTTGTAGTGCTCTACGTATATATAGGTATATAACCTATACCATTCTGAATTGCATGATTCCTAGAAATCAGAAAGCTAACATTGATTTAGAATGACAATATTGTACAAACAATATAAGCAATTTGTTCTGTATAGGTGTAGTCATATACATAATTAAATTAATAAAAACAAAAGTAAAAGTTCCAGAAAAATCGTACGATTATAATAAGATAAGAAGATAAAAATAAAGAAAGAAAAACATATTTCAAGCCTTAAAATTATTTTTTTATTATTTTTATTGTATACCAAATCCAACATTTACCGCTCATTAATTTTTCCAAATGGGTTCATTTGCTCCAACCACAAGTGAATTACACATTAGGGGCGGCTATCTAATCATCAAAGTTTTGAAGCATTTTTTTAATTTTTTTTTTAAATACAAGCCACCTTAAATAATTCACTCCTCATAAATTTTAAAAGGAACAACATGACAATTATTAATTATCAAAATTATAAATTTTATATGTAGATACAACACACATACATATGTAAGTACACAACACATGTTATTGTACACATACTACTATGAGAAATTAAAGTGAGTAATTTTGCACTTAATGTCACCTTCTATGAGTTGACATTGAATCATGGAAATCGGAGTGTTTCTGGTGTTGCCATTGAAAATGAGTAGCAAAGACCAACAGTAACAGTTTTTTGTCAATTAGAAAATTATATACAGTTACATGGATATGTAATATGAAAGAGTATGGGAAGGTGAGATTGGGGTGAAGAAAAAAAGAGTAGAAAAACCAACAAAGACATGGCAATACCTACATACGAGTATATTGTATATTTAATTACAATTTTGTTGTGCAAGAATTTGTTTTTTCTTTTTCATGTTTCTAACTTGTCTTTGCTCTGCTAATGAGCCAATTAAAATTATAGCAACGCTTTCACCGACCCATTTGACAAAGATTTTCCAACCAACCAACCAAACCAACACCATCATCATGATTAAAGAGAACAACTAAACTAAGCGTACATTTCTCCTTCATTTATTAAGATCTTTCCACGAAGTATGAGTTTGAAGAAAATGCCACCTGCCGCCCTGTCACTTGCCACTTGGTTCTATTGAAAGAAAAAAGGGTGCGCTGTGCATGACTTGTTATAAAAGACATTGTAGTATGAATGAATCAAAAGCCAAACACATACCAACCAAATCAGACCATCATTATCATCACGATGATGTGTGAGGCTAGGCTAGGCTAACTTAAAACGCATTGACTAAGTCAACTAAGGATAATTAGGTGGACGAGCGTGTTAGCCTTGACACGCACGTTTAGGTAAAGACATGTCATGAAAATTCCTAGTTTCGTTTTTTCTTTGAACTTTCCGACTTTTACCTTTTAAAAAATTAAAAAATTTCAATGTCATCAGTGGAATGTACTTCACAACAAAATTACAGGCTCGTGTAGTAAAAAGTGGGGGAGGTGCTTTGAAACCCCCAAACCATAACTTCGTTAATTATTCAAAATATCAACGACTTTTTTAATTAAGGTTTAGTGGGAAAATTTAAAAATCGAAAACTTCTTCTAATGTTGTTGATCTACCCAATGAATCTGGACAATAGTAATAAACATACACACTATAAACAAAAACAAAAACCTAAATTGACGCATTTGGCCTGATTCGTTGACGTTAGTAGAATAAATTTAATGATAAACAAACTTGAAATGAAAGTTTTTCTACATATGAAGAAGATACTTTTTTAAAGTATTGTAAGAATGAAATAAATAAATAAAAAATAAATAGGCAACAAAAGGGTTTTATTGACGTCTTTCATAAATGTCACGAATTTACGTCACGTTTCTTTTTAAATTTAGAACAATTCCTTACCGCATCCTTTCTATGTCATTTGAATTTATTTAAAGTGACATTGTTTGATAGGCGTGTATTATGGACTGTCAAAAATGCGTTGCACTTAAAACCAACCCAACCCACCAAGAGTACATTATGATGCATGCATGTTGCATTAATGTCATGCTTCCGCTCAATTACAGCCAAGCCAAGACAAGGAAGGAGTGACACAATTTGTTAACAAGAACAATGCTTTGACCAAGGACAAGGATGTCTGAAAGACATTCAAGTTAATAGAGAAAAGGATGAAATGTGGTAAGATGGCAGGCAAGACCAACAAAAGTCATGGCCAAATGGTAGACAGATAGAAATAAATATACACACACTCATGTCCTTATTAAAGAACAAACCTTTTGTGCTTTTTAAAGTTCCAATTTCAATACCAATATCTTATTAAGTGAATATAATATTTTAGTATACACCATTTTATCCATGGTCATGTCTCATGTCTATCAATCAGTTTCATTCAATGTTTATTTAACTTCAATGTGGGCGTTTGTCCGACTAGCCATCTATCCAGCCATCCATCCATCCAGTTGTCTACTATCCAATTCATCTATCTTGTTTGCTTTACATACTACAATCCCATCTTTATTCTTTCGTGTTGTATATAGGTTTATGCGCCGCATGTAAATTACTTTTCGTTTATTCAAAATGCACACATTATTTACATACATGACGATGACGATGACATTTGTCTATTCAACTCAACTCAACACAACACCACATACAACATTCATTCAAACATCCATTTACAAATCTACCCAACTAAGTATCCAACCAACCAACCAAGTACCCAACTAACCAGTCATGCATTTATACTCCCAGTCATTCATTCATTCATTTATTCATATATAAATATTGTATATGGACATTTAGAAATGTCGTTGAACGTAATGTGTTCATTTGACAATAATTGACAACTGAAATTTTCTGTCGTCCACTTTGAGTTATTTGATAAATAAAATATATCTACATTTAATGCATTATCGGTCATCTGTTATTATATTATATTGTATTGTATTGTATTACAATGTTGTTGGTACTCGACCTTACATATGTATAAGTGTGTGAAAAAGTGTCCGTGTCCCCCTACCCAATGCGGGTACTTTCCAATCGAGCACAATATAGTTCAAGGTTCACATAACACAACAAAGCAGCAAAAGAAACTAGTTCAAGTACAAGTAAATCGTTAGTAGTATATTACAATTTCCTAGTATTCTAGATTCTCTCAGGCAATAATACACTACTTAGTAATAATTTTATTTGTATTACATACAAGGTTTACTTTGTGTATACATCATATATGGTATACATAGTAGACACGAATGACTTGAACTTCAACTCTATCAATTTCATCATATTAGATATATTTTGCAAATTATAAAATTAAAAGTTGCATTTTGATTATATATTTTTTTCAATGAATTTAATTAAACTTTTGAACCCCCATCAAATTAAATATATGTACATATTTGCATTAACATACACATAGTAAGTAGTTTCACTTAGAATTCGTAAAAGTATAATAGGATAGTTCCTTTAAAAAAATAGAGAATTAATTTAATCAGTTAATTGAATATTTTTTCAATTAATTAAATTAATTTTCTTTATTTTTTAATTGGATTAAGTAAGTAATACAAAATGAGAAGAAAATTGTTATAAATTTCCAATATGTATATGCAAACTTTTTCTCTCTAATGGATTTCTGCAAAATATCTGCTTAATATTTAGAGAATTTATCACGTAAAACAAGACAGATCATTTACACCGAAGCTTCCATACTGAATAAATAAGTACTTAATATGAAAGTTCCGCACTCAAAGGTTGCAAATCAGTCTGAAAATGAATGCTGAAAGATGCACAACGTACTCTGGCCTCCTTCTCTAAATTCCTTTCAGCAAAATGCAATATCCCAGGAACTAAATGCCCATAGTGCAACCAACTGGAATGCAAATTTCTGGAATATTCAGATTCATTAGTTAAATTCTAAATAAACCTATGCATAAGTGCAGTCCTCGGAATTTAATTTCTTATTTTATATATTGACCGTGATCAATCAGGAATTTAGTATCCTAAAAAACAGTAGCCATAACCTTATCAGCTGATTTTACGGTTTTCGTCTTCTTTGGACATGGTTCGCCTTTCGAAATCCACTGTTTTGATTGTTCTTTCTTTTCGAGAGTGTAGTGGTAAATCCATGTTTCATCTACAGGCACAAACCGACGAAAAAACTCATTCGGATTACGTTGCATGAGCGACAACAGAGCTTTAGAGGCAACCACCCTATTGCGTTTATTGTCGACTGTGAGCAAACCCGGCACCCATCTTGCCGAAATCTTTTTCATACACAATTTTTCATGTAAAATAGAAATGACGCTACCTTTTGATACCCCTGTAACCTCAACTATCTCACTCATCTTTAATCTTCGATCACTTTACACCATATCATGCATTTTATTGATCATTTCTGGCGTAGTTACCTACAGGGCGTATTGAGCGTGGTTCATCCTTTGTTGATGTACGACCACGTTTAAATTCATTTAACCAGTTATAAATAGTTGCAAGTGAAGGAGCAGATGTGCCGTGAACTAAATCCAACTCATTTTTTATTTCCTTTGCTGTTAAGCCTTTTATATGAAAAATGTTTAATAACAGATCTAAACTCAATTTTCTCCATTTTTGTAAACAAACAAATTTTTTTTCTTCTATGCACGAGAAACACACAACAACTCAACCAATCTGGCTGAAACTTCACAGCATACCTAGACGGTAGTGATGCTGCTTGAAAACAGACCGCTTACAGTAATAGTCACGCTATCTGTTGGATGCTTGTTAATTGGCCTATAATGGTAAATTTGTAATATGCTCTGACAGCCTATCCCATATTAGCCATACAAAATCATGAGCTTAAATACCTCATGATTCAGAAAATCGACACCACAACAAAATCACCAATTCCTGGGCTTTCTGCCATTGAGGTATACTCGGCAACAAATTCGCTGACATGGCAGCCCGGTACATCATCACACATCTTTATCACATATCTTTATTCCCACCAGCGCCAAAGATTTAAAGAGCCTCGTTAACCGTTATCTCCAAATGAAAAACTGAGGTGAAAATATCTGTCTACCTTCCAACTTAACTAGACCGGCATGCGGAACTTTTATTCGTCGGCGTATTCGACCTACTCGGATAACTCATCAACAACTGCTAAAAGGATCACTTTGCTCACCATACCACCTTTGCGTGGCTTTCCTCACCACAGAACCATCTTCTGGATTTCCGAAAACACTTAGAGAGAATTAAAGTCTCCCTTTTTGCTTCCCTAGTCCCAAGAAAAAAAATCTAACTTTGGTCTTAATCAAGCTTACACACTACACAAATGATGATTTTGAAAACAAATGAAAAATAAAAGAAGAATCAATGCCTGAATGCACGAACATAGCGTTACAAACATCAAAGCAAACTTAATAACTGTTCATACTGTAGTGAGAAGGGAATCACAAACAGACACACATAAATAATTGAAAACTATAGCAGAAATTGTTTGATTGTTTTTTGCCATTAAAAATAACACATGGAATTTATGAACTCTACAAACTCCTCTGATATCTTCAAAAAGCTTTCAAGTTTCCAAGTTGTTTTTTTTTCGCATTTTCATTATAAAATTAATTGAAAGTTTTGTTAAATGATAAAAAGATACTACTTACTTAGACAATAACAATAGACAAAGTACAATCTATACAATATTTGCTTAAAGCATTGTGTAGTACAAGAAACGCCCCCATGTAAAATCACATGTGCAAAACAACAATAAATTTAATGTAGAAGACAAAAGATAAACCGTCTGGTAGTAAAATTAATGCTTAAAGCCCAATGATATTGCGTAAAATATGATTGAATGTATTAGTGCGTTTGTGTTTATGTTTACATATTATAGATACATGTGTGCATCTATGTACTATCTGCAAATACACATATATGTATGTATTATGTAGGTATAGACAAACAATATATTCTAATTGACCTGTTGTTTTGGATGTTGTTCCTATGTTGATGTTTGTGGCAACAGAAGTAAACTATGTAAACTAGGTCATGTGATGTAACAAATTTGTAATTTACTTAAAGCTTTTTAATTTACCATACAATACTTACTAAAGGAGAAATACACACACATTACGAAGTCAATCAACCAAATGCAGTAAAATGGAAAAAAAAAAATTATATCTCTCATGGGTGCAAACAAACATAGAAAACAATAGTTTTGTCAATCATTAAATTGCAATAAAGATACACATACTAGCAGTAATGAATTTCAAAAATGACTCTTAATATGTTGAACTGACCACCCACAAGCAAGGTTACTTCTTGCAAACAGCAGGAATGAAAGTACAACCACAACAAACAACAGGACTAAAGGTCTGCTCTATTGGTAAACATAAGTGAATAAATAAGTAAGTAGAAGAACTCCTTAGTGATTACTGAACAAATAATGTCAGATCGAAAACTATCATAAGTTTGAAACACGCTAGGATAGCGCCAGCCAGACAGTCAGTCAGTCATTCAGTCACTCAGTCCATTGATGCTTATTAATCACCATGATGGCGTCTATATGGCTCATTGTGATAGAGAAAAACCAATATGTGGAAATTGAAATGGTGAATGGCACTGCTAACCTACATTATTTTATGGTAAGTATAAACAGGGATATGTTTTTTCTAGTATGGTCTAAGGCAGAGTTGGAGGTAATCATCAAATGCTTGAGCGTGCTTAGTTAGACTGAACGCGTAGAAGAATCAATCATGCAAACGTTATTACTAAAACACACTCACTCACACTTATAATACTACACTTAAAACTAACCATTAGATATACATACTTACACACAGATACCATACACACATTTATATACATACGTAGAAACATGCTTGCATGCATGCGGGCGCTTGTAATGAAAAGACAGTTTACTGTATAATTATCTCGTTACACGCAATGTTCGCGAAGTTAAAACATTGTGGTGACCACACCACGGAACGTTGGGGCAGCTTTTGGGATAACCGGTTTCGTATGGGTGGAAATTCAAAATGAACCATTTCAATTGACTATTATTTAATTTATTGAATACTCTATGAACGTTATTATGTTAGAAACATGATTGATCTCATCATGATCATGGTTATTTATTTTTATAACTCTAGTCTTTATTGAATCTTTAATTATTCAATTCGTTTCAAAGTGTTTTATATCCGGTTTTATTGGATTTTATTTTTTTAGAAATAAAAGAGTATCAAAGTTTAAAATGAGTCATCTATCGAAAGATTTGATAGTTTTTAAAAAATTTTATTCAATATTAGACGAGTACTAATTGAATGTAAATACATTTTAATGAAATGATTTATAATCTTCATAAAGTTAGAAGCTAAGACCTTCATTGTTATAGGATTTAGAATGGAAAATAGTATAACTTTTATTTCTCTACACATACCAACTACTACAATATATTTTATTCCAATACTCTCATATACTTCTCCGTCATCATCGTCATCATCATTGGCATGTTGGAATAATCAATTGTCATATATCAAATAAAAAATGCATCACCAACAATTATAAGACATGACAATATAGAATTTTTCTACTATGTTACTTATATGCCTTTTCTTGTAATAAAGTAAGGTCAATCAATTATTTGAAAAGGTCAACAAAAATATGAGTGCAAATGTCTTAAAAATTAAGCCTTAATAATGATTAATTTGACCCATTAGAAGTTCTCTATATTGCTATTGGAATTTAATAAAACCATATCAAGGAAAGAGGGCAAAATCAAGAAAGAAAAAATTGTCAAGTAGCTACGACTATCGGATACCTATACCACCTATCAGTTGTAAGCACTAAGCTATTTCTGCAATTCCTATGTTCTGGGAATCATTAAACTTAATATTTGAAGTGTTGAAAGTATGTTATAATTTATTAGAGCACCCGACGTCGCATAGCCAACCGAATCTTTCATTGTGTGAAACAAATCAATTTCAATATCATCATGAATAAAAAAAATAATAAAGCAATCCGCACCAAACTTCAGAGAAACCAGACTAAGCTAGAGATTCCCAAAATCAATTTCAATATCATCATGAATAAAAAAAAATAATAAAGCAATCCGCACCAAACTTCAGAGGAACCAGACTAAGCTAGAGATTCCCAAAAAATTCTTCAAAATCGGTCCAGCAGTTTTGAAATACATACATTTGAAATATCAGACGAATGAATAATATTGACAAATTTATCTGATATATGTAAGTATTTGAATAAGGCGACTTGATTGTCTTTAAATATGTCTCCAAGCTTTATATGCAAAATTTTATCCACCATTTCCGACCTTTCCGGTAGATTTCCATACAAACATTCTGGTGACAATTACGAACATAACACAAAAATAAAATCAGCCAAATTGGTTAATCCTGACTCAAGTGATTAGATCAGATCAGTAACATGAGGCATATGATTTTTATTTATATAATAATAATAATAATATATAGATAAGATTTAGATATAATATTTAATACTTCACCTAAAATTAAGAATGAGTACTAGCTACCAGATGTATTTATTATGATCATTCTTTGAAGAGTTCTTATGGTGTAGTGTTTTTATAAAATATAGCCCAAGCTTGAACAGTCATCCAGATTGTGTTCGACGGAGACACTAATATAATAAAAATATTAATTTGATTTGGGTTTGTATTGGACGTACCCCGAAGCCCAATTCGACTGATTGCGACAAATGTGCAGGTAAAAAAAAAAAACTTCATACATACAGACAGGCATGGCTAAATCAACTCGTCTTGTCGGGCTGATCAAGAATATATGCATGGTGTCTCTAATGAATTCCCTTCTTCTGCATGTTACAAACTTCTTGACAAACTGCGTGAAGAGTATAAAAAAGATCCTTGAACAAATTGTAAAGAGGCAGTGCCGGAGAGTGTAAAGAGACTTGTATAGGAGAGAAACAGAGAATCTACAATATTAAAAACAAATATCAACTATCTAATATATCTAATAGATATTATTTCTCTATATACATTTAATAAAATTGAAGACTGAAAGTATTTGTGCACACATAATGTAAAAGCAACTCATTGGATTTAAAATCGTATTACTGAAAAATAACACACTTTATTTTGAGTAACATATAGCGTTTATTTTATCAACATCGACCTACAGAATCAAAAGATATTAATGTTTAATCCTAAGAGAATTAAACCAAACACTATTATTCGTTCGTTTTATGCTTTGATTCTTCATGAATTCTGTGTATTGCGCTCTTCATGCTTTTCTTTCTGTAAATGTTTGTAAGCGCCAAAAGACAAAGAAGGTAGGACAACTAGTCAATAATATGAGGTCTTATTGCCCTCTTCTTCCAAAGCCTTATAACCTCCGTTTGGGTTCAAAGTATGCTAACATATGTACCAACAATAGATACTACATTATTAAAGGTAAGGAGTCCAATACTGTACATATAAAAATCATATTATCATATAAAACTTATCGTCGGACAATTAGTCCAAATTATATATACATTATCTACTATATAAGGTGAGGAGAGTTGTTTGTTTGAACTAGTATAATTAATGTCATTTGTGGAAATGAGAAATAAATTACTTGCATATGAAAAGCATGTTTTTTTTTATCAAAAATATTCAATCTGAAGGTTAACGTTAATACCTCATTAATTTGGAGTATGTAGTACTAAAAATCATTTTTCGACAATGCAAACATATCAATTTAGAAAGTATTGATTCTATTGACAATCATTAGAGTACATACATATGTATGTATGTACATAAAAAATTGAGTACTAAACTGCTGTCTATATCCCATCTATTTGTTTCTATACTAAAAATCTCTAAAAACTAAGATTAGTTTGAAAGACGATTATCAGTAATATTAGAGATGAACTAAACAGTGATTCTAAACTGTGATTGAGTCACAGTCATTTGAAGGGAGAGACAGTGAACTCTTTAAGTTTTGCTATTTATTGTATAACAACAAAATAAAAAAAAAACAATTTGTCGGTCAATAAACCTTAAATTAATTTGGGGAAAAATTCTAGTTAAAGGGAACTTATCAATCTAAATGAAACAAATGGTAACGATGTCAAACAATATAGTTAGTGGGTGTTATTATAACATGGGGAAATTGCATTCCTTTTTTATTTTGTATTCTTCAAGACACGCTATTTATTACAACATTTTGTAGTTGCCATAACATTTCCGGTTTATGACGTCGATAAATTCCAACAAATGGAATACAATAGAACAAAATATTGTATTGTATATAAATTTTTTTTTTTAATCATAGTAGTCCTCCAGATGTTTTAATTCTATCATAACTCATTTCATTTTAGTTCAAATCAGAATCTATATATTACTGCTGTACAATAAGTTTCGAATAAATTTTAATTTCCATAAATTTTCAAGTGAAAATTATCAGCAACAATGGAAAAAATCGTGTTTGAAACCCGTGAGGGAGATACATTTCGTTTGCCAATGAAACTCGTTCAACACATGAAAACAATTTGTGATATGGTCTCTGCTACATTTGATGATGAAAAGCCGCTTGATGCAACACCAATTGTTTTGAAAAAAATTCGAACAGAAACTTTTAAATATATATTGCATTGGGCTATGTACAATTCACTAACTGAAGATCCCTCAGAGCAGATTGGTAAGTTCATAAAAATTGACTTAAGGCCCAATATCTATCAATCAATACTATTGAATGTTTCTTTAGCTGCAGAGCAAAGGAAAGATGAAAATAAAAGAATATTTAGTGATAATACTCACTTGCCCAAGGACATGGAATTAATGGATTCATGGATTAAGACATTTTTAGGTGCTATGTCTTTGATTGATCTCTATCAAGTAATAGCTGCCGCTGATTATTTGAATATACAATTGTTGGAACGACAAGCGTGTATCTTTCTGGCTAATCAAATACAAGGTAAAACTACAGAGGAGTTTCGTGCTTTTTTTGGCATTAAGAATGACTTCACTGCTAAACAGAAGCGAGAAATGCAGGAAAATGAACCACATTGGTATTAATAATTGATGTTTTTTGTTTTTTCTATTGTTTGTATTTGGTCAAATGTAATTCTGAGGATTGTATGTATTTGGTCATATCCAATTCTCAGGTTTGTTTGAATTATCAATAAGAATTTCTTATAAAATGATCTTCTTAATTGTTTGCGTGCACTTCACTCTATACGTACTATTATAACTGGCTTCTATCTAACATTATTTGATTTGAACGATGAGAAATGTCAACCAAACTTAACCAAACCGGACAAGCAACAATTTCTTTATTGTTGCTGAGAATGCTGAGATCACAAGTCAGTCGGGCCCGCTCGATCTGCTCGCTTGCTTGCACGTTCTTCGATTCTTTAGCTACATATATACAATACATTGGTTTGTACTCATAGCTTAGTATTCTCCACTTGTATGACAACATTCGAAAAACTCGACTTCGACACATTTGAGCTAAGATACTTTTGAGTTGAACTCACAAATTTACACTCAACTGCAGTCAATAGTACCAGTCAGTGGTACCGGACTACCACTTGGTTGTCCCTCCTCATCACTTTGTTTGTCAGTCAATTTGAATGTCCGTCCGTCCGTCCACCAGCATTCGACGACTTCACGCGAATAACCGGTTTCGGTTCATTATTTGCCGCTTTTTCTATATAAAATATTATAGCTCTGTTTTGTTTGTGTTATATTTGTTGCTATTTTTTTGTATTTCAATGTCATGTTTTATTTTGTTTGGAGGTTTTTTTTTTCTTCTGTTTTCCCCTTTCCTTTCCTTTCCTTTACTACTAAGTGGTATCGTATTAACCCAAAAGCTTGTGTTCACTCTATATTTATTTCGATACAAATGTATCTGAATGTTTTAGACGCATTTAAGGGGAAGTATCTGTCAGTGTAAATGGATCTCTATGCGTGTGTATCTGTTGCTTTATAAATATTTATGCTCGACTCGGTCAACGCGCTTAGATCGATCATATACAATACATTCGTATAAAGCTGTTTTTAAACCGCTAAAGATTTCAATCTTTCTTAAATTTTAACTCAGATATAATTTTGTTTTGTATTTAAACTTTTTCAAGGTTATTTTTTGGTTTTTCTACAACCATACTACATATTTCGATTTGGATCTGTTGTTTATTGTGTGTATTTTTTGTTGTTTTTCTTATACTAAATTGTATTGTAGTTAGTTTTAGTCAAAGTTGGTTCATAGACAACTTAAGTTTTATAAAATACTTCTCATGGCCTTCTCAGCATATTTTGCGTGTGAATACACACTGAGTATTCTATAGTCTTTGAGATTGTCTAATACATGGTATACAGTATACATCACACAGTGAATTAGACAATCAACAAAGGAGCCACCAAGAAAATAACTCAAGTAAAACACAAATGTTAAAAAAGTTAATGCAACAGTAAAAGAAAATGCACACATGTCGCTATATTTATTCTATTGTTTCGCAAACAACCAAAAATCTTAAATAAATATTTAATTCATTAAAATGTTGAGTTCCTTTTTAGTATGTAAATATGCATAAGGCATGATAAACACACTACACACATAGATCAGGCTGACACCTGTTATTAAAGTTCGTTACGATGACCCAGAGAATATTAAATCATATGTCTTTAACAACGCAAACACTTTTGTCATTTCGTGTGAAATGAACTTAATGTATAATTTAATTGTTAATTCTAGTTAAGGGTTAAATGAGATTTTTTAAATATTGTGGGAACATTTGAAAACATTGTTTCATTTTTATTTATCTGGATGGTTTTTAAACACGTGCCGCATTTTTAATTACTTTTTCATAAAGATATTAAAAATCAATCAATCAATACAATCAAATATTTTATATGTATTGAGGAATTATTGTTCATAATGATGGTTTCAAAAGACTAAAGAAACTGGTCTAATCGGACGTTCAAAGTCTGATCTACTTTCCTTGTGACTTACCGCATAATATTCTACAAGTACTACTACCAAGGTACTGATGAATCCCTTGCAGATGAGAGTAAGTGATGCGAAGATAAAAGGGGGCATTTTCGTTGGACCTCAAATAAGGAAGTTAATACAAGATCTAGTGTTTTAAGAAAAATTGAGTGATCTAGGAACACGAGCATGGATATCTTTTCAAATTTTCTAGGGAACCATAAAAGTGACAGTTTGTTAGCGAACTGTTAGCTAGCCATTTACACTTGACTAGTTGGCGTGCAGAAAAGTAACGAGTGTACAAACGATCAAAAACACAAAATATCCTACTTGCTCACTTGTCAAGTCGTGTGTAAACAACTAAAATACTCATAGCTGCCTCAATAGTGATTCACTTTGACAATATTGATAGAGAGTGTGTGCGAGAGTACTAACAGGCAGGCAGAGAGTAGCGAGTAAAGTTGGTCGGCTGTCAACTTTTTTCGTTGGCTTGTTAACACTCTACTCGCAACACGCCAACATGATTACAATGGCTTTTAACTCGCCAACTAGCCGCCACGGAGAAAGATTACATCAGGACATTTTAAAGATGAAAAAGCGCTATAAGGGCAAATGGATCCCAAGGATGTTGGCTGATTACGAGTGTCCGATAGAAATAGGATTTTCAGCCGAAACCGAAACTTATTAAATATATTACATTGAATATTAAAATGTTTATAGCATGTTAAAATCTAGTCTACAGTTAACTCGTGTTAAATGAAATAAAGAACAATAACAAAGGCCTGCGAGGGTTTTCCCCCAGAAAAACAGAATGGTAATTTCCGTATATATTACATACTTAGTTATAAGAAAATTATTTGAAAAATCCCATCACGAAAATTTAATGAGAAAAATGATTTTCAATTTTCTTAGTAAAGGGTGTGCAATTTATTGATCCGAATTTGATTTGGTCACTAAATGGACAAAAACTATTTGTTTTATATTATTTCTTTTAGACATAAATTTTTTTAATGCATTGGAAAATATAACTGCATTTTTGTTTTCTTGAAAAATTTCAATATTGATTTATTGTAAATTTTACAAATATGTTAGCTTTAGACGAATCGCAACTGCTAGTCTATTTTTTCTTTTTGTGACAATTTTTAACTAACACAATTTATAATCTATAATATATCATACAGTTTCGGCCAGTCCGAAACAGAAAAGGTGGCCGAAACTAGATTTTTTGGCCGAACCGGAAACCAAGCTTCGGTCGGTCTCTACTGATTATTGCTTGACAATGAAAAAGGTTGGTCCCAGGAGCAAAATATGCTAGAAAAACTTAAATCACGTATGATGTGTCACACGGTCATTATATTTTGATATATATAAATGATATCAGCAAATAATATTCTTGGCCAATAGTATTTTTTTTTTATTCAATGACTTATTTTAACTAAGTCACTTATCAGTATTCATAGAAAACTGGGATCATCGCTAGCATTTGCAAACTGTATATACATAAGTGAAAAATCAGAGAACACAGCCAGCAAATTATGGCTGATGACTCAACTATCCTCAAGCAGCTAGAGTCTTATGGCCAGATACAAATCTTCGGCTAGAACTAAAAATCGAAGATAATAATTTTTAATCTTTATACAGTATTCAACAAATTTAGAATATTGGTTATCTTTAAGTGAAATATCTCCAGAAGCCAATTATTTTATTTATTTATTATAGTTAAAAAAGATAACAAATCTAAGATTAACTTGGGAGGGACCTCTGGCCACTATGCCCTTCATATTATTTAACTCATTCCAATCTTAACAAGCAGTCGACATCAAAAATTTCAGATATATGTAAATAAGTAAACCTCAGGCTTAAAGTTAAGTATGTACATATGAATTTCTTCACTCCATGATAAAATAGTAAACAAACAAAAATCCACATAAATTGCTATGTAACTTAAAAGTGTCTACTAGCAAATCTTAAAAGAAAACATTTCTGCATCTAAAGTAATTGTGCAAACCGAAAATATTTTATTGCTGACTCAATACTATAACGATAAGAAATACTACATATATTGTATGTTGTAGTAAATATGTAATTTAATCCGTGGTTGTGACAGTCTTCGACATCACTATTTTATAAATAAAAATTCTATAGAAAGAGGGCAGAACCATGCATAACAATATTCTTTATGAGATTCTCAGTAAATTGTATGTGTATCGAACGGCTTGAAATCACATTTTACAAACAAAGCTTAAGAACTGCCATGTAGTAAATTGTGTTTGTTCTCGTAAATTGTAGAATGTATTTTTCTAAGAATATACACTCGTACTTCATTTAACTCAAGTGTTTATTCTCCGTTTTGAGAAATTGGATTTGCTGGTTTTCAATCAAGCATAAATTCAAATCTCATCATAATTGTGTGATAAGTTCATTACATTGGGAGTCATGTGACTAAGCTTTTCATAAATAGTAAAAGCATTTACGGATATTAAATTTAATTTTATGAACACAATAATAAATAACATAAATAAACCTCTTTCCTTATAGTTGAAAATTATCAATACAATGTGGAAAATATTGTAGTTCGAAATATGTAAGTATCTAAACTGAAGAGTTCTTTCAAAAACTCTCAATACGCTTATCAAATAATTGCAATATAAACAAATGAAATAATCTTTGATAATTTTTATTAAAAATATTATTTGAACATTGTTATATAGGAAATAATAACACATTTATTTATTTAATAATTTGTACCCATTTTAAATGCTACAATACTACATAACAAAATAGGGAAATACTTAATAGGTTTTTTTATATTTATTTATTTAAATTTCAAACTTAACGACTACATACTTATAGATTAAAAAGAAAATTGAAATCTTTTCGGCACTTATGACATTGTTTATACCTTGCGAATATTAACAATTATTAATTAAAAAAAAAAAAAAATTCTTTTTGACAAAGAAATAAAGAAATGTTTGCTATACCCGGAAAACTATGTATATAAAATATTGATCTGATAACTCATTTTGTGTGTATACTTAGATAAATATGATAATCATGTTTTATGTCTGCAAAATTTCTGAACGATATCTCTAAGACATAGAAACTATTTTATATAGAAACAGACAGAAATACAGAATAATATTAATACATACATATGACTAAATTGATTCCCCTTGCAATGAATGACGGACTATAATAATAACTTCATTCATACTAAGTACATATTTGTAATGGGTACAAGGTAATTGGATTCTATGAAACTTTGAAAACGTGTGTTCCAATGAAATCAATAATGCAAATTATTGTGTAAATAAATTATTTATGTATTTACTTAACAATTATAGCCACTTTAAATGAGAAATTAAAAATAATAAATGTGGGCGTAAGAAATTATTGTATGTAGTATGTAGTTCCTTCTCTTTGGCTGCAAATTGTACCTACTTACAATGAAAATTTGATTAGTATTCGCAGAGTAAATAATTAATATGGTGGGTTGAATTTGTCTGATATGGGCGATATACCAATAATAGTTAGCAACTAAATCGCATGTTTTATTTATTGTCAGGTTTTAATAAATGGTTGTATGTATTTTCTGTGCGATTGGTGTTTTTTTTTATATCTTGGGGTAAATGAAAAGAAAAATTTTCTCTAAATAAGAATTTGAGTTTGAGAACTTAACATCTCTTAAAATGGAAATCATTGCCGTAGATCAGAGGTTCAAAAACTCCGGACCTAGGCTTTTTGCTCTGGTTTCAAAACTTAATTTCATTTCAATTGTTACAATTAATCTATTAAAGAGCTTTAAGTGTTTAAGACCGATAGGATTACTCCTTTTCATTGGAGAAAATTGAAGACATCAATTCAAGATTTCGTGGTCTTCCAAGCAATACCTTGTATTCGTTTGCTACATATTCGGACCCAAGGGACAAATTAAAGTTTTTGGACGAAATTGTTAAGGGTAAAGTTCAATCTGAATAATAGTGTTTGCTATCGCTGCATGACGATGGAGTTTCTGTTGCCAATAAACCTAGGATTGAATAATAAAAGATTTCAAGCTTTTTTTTTCGATCGTACGTGCTTATTTATCATCGCCACCAGGATCAGTTCCAATCGAGCAACTATTTAGTGAAGCCGGTTTAGTTTACGAACCATTGAAAAATCGATTAAAAGACGGCAAAATTGTTGTTTATTTAGAATAATTTGCCTTTTATCAATCTTGATTACCAATAGTTACTTATATACTACAATTGTATAAACATAAGCATATGGGTTAATTTTTTCTTTAATAAGAGGTAAAAACCGAGTTTTTTTTCTTTGTCAGCCCATCTGCACCTCCGTTAACATCCGGATCCACGGAGGTCAAACTCTTGACTTCCGCCTCCGTATCCGCCGCCGCTAAAATTACCTCCCTAGTGGAGACACATAGTTTAAAGTTTTAGTGTTGGCTCTTCTAAAATTATGGTACTTATATTATAGGGATTCCCAGTACATCTGATATTAATTGATTTTTGTCTATGTATACAAAGTCTTTGGGCGGAACAAAACCGCTTACGAGTTTTGTTTCAATTATACTATTTCCTTCACAGTCAAAGTTTCTTTGAATCTGTCTCCTGATTAATTTGATTATAAAGTAATCAATTCTGATAATGTTGGCTTTGTTATATAGGGTGTTATACGAAAAGTAAGTAATCGCTTTGCGTAATGCGAAGTACATGCTCTCAGACATTTTTTTCTAAGCATCTAAGTCTTTCCATATACGATGGTGACATTTTATACCATATTGGGCAACCGTATGTTCCAATGGGGCGTATTAGGCTTTGGTACCTAATGACTTTTACTCTTTTTGACAGATATTTTGAGTAGAACAGATTTTTGTACATAAAGAATAATTTCTTAGCTCTTAATATTGTATTATTTATATGATCATTGTATACCCCAAGGTATTTTAACTTGGTAGCTTGATCTTATGGTAAACCTTTTCCAGCTTTTGCGAATAATGCTACCACATTTATTAACAGGCTGCATAAATAAAATAGTTTCGCATTTGTCGATGTTGATTTTTAGATGGCAATTTGCTGCTGTTTTATTAAATTTGTTTTAAAGGCCGGAGTTAATTTTTTCAGTTTTATCGCCCGAATGATAGATGATGATATGGTCCGCGAAATATATAATTTGGTCAGTTTTTTCTATTAGATCAATTGTAGGTAGAAATTAAACAAGGCTAGGAAAGACAGCAGAGCATTTAATATGATACTGTGAAGGCTTAATTTGGACCAGACTCTGCTATTTGGGTACCAGTGGAACCATATGAAATTGATGATAATCCTCATAAGAACAACTTGGAATTCTTGATGAATACCAGAATCTCGAAGAAACTATAATTAAAGGAGCTATAGTAAATCCCACTTTTCCCTTAATCTCATCTTATGTCAAAATTGTTTCGCTGACTCTCAATAATGGCACCGGATCACAATTTAGAACTGCTACTGTCTTTGATGAAGAAATAAAATTCTTACCAAATATAGAAAATTTCTCTGTTATTTTCTGAACACATATTGGTACAAGTAAAGATATTTTTGGTTAAATTGAAATCATTTCATTTGATTCTTTGTTCAAAAAACAGAAATGAACACAAAATTTATAACAGATTTTTAATGAAAATATGTATAATACATTCATATGTATGTATGTATGTAATTTGTTTATTGATAAATGCAAAAATAATAATCGAAATAAAATGAAACTTATTGCATATGGTGTGGCAATAATTCATGTAAGTGATTTGTTGTTGTCATTTTGTTGTTTACAACATTTATAAATAATTCAATAATTTTCTTTCTTTTTCTTTAAAGAAATTTGCAATGTGTTTTATTGCATAAAAAATCAGTCTACATTTTCTTTTTGTTTTCATTTTTCATATCTTTCTATTTTACTCTCTTCGCTTCCCCTTTTATCTGTGCAAATATCTATGATTGAAATGGAAAATTTTAATTATTTTGGTCTCACCAAAGCTAACATACATAAGGAGGATTTGAAAAAACATGTAAAATTAATTAACCCTTTCCACTATGTACATATATCAAAATCATATATAATCAAATATAATATTGCAGTTTGTTAATCATGAGGGGTATGTATAAACATATACCTTCCAACTTTTATTACACAAAATTTTAATACAAAATCTAATCTAATCTACTAGGTAGCTGCGCAAAGCAAATGGATTTATCTAATTGCTGTTCATGTCAATGACTTCTATGCATTAGAAATATCACACTAAGACACTTTTACATTACACATTAGTAATAAAAAAAAATAAGAAATTTATAAGGAATTTCTTCAAAGTTGTCGGTCAATTCTTGTGATAATAAGTACTTTGCTTTGTTCATGATTTATTCTCAGTTCAGTATTTTCTTGATTTTAAACTTTATTATAGTTTCTCACAATAGTATGCATACATAATACATACCCATGTGCATACTCATACATATGTGTCAATAATATTAACTTACGTCAGAGTCTCAACATTACGTAAGCCTGAGACTAGTTTCAATTAATTGGAAAAAAGAAATACAATAGAAAAACAAACAGAAAGAAAGAATAATGTTTATTCAATTGATCATTATTTCTTGAAATTTATTTACTTAGTCTAAGACATTGAGTTGAGTCTGGTATTTTGATGGAAATTTGTTTCAATTAAAGCAATGTTGTTTTGAAAAAAGATTTCATAAAAGGAAAATTTTTCTAATAGCACAATATGATTGAAGAGAGTTTTATTTTTTTTTGCCACAAAAATGTGACTGTTGCTTCCATTCACTTTAAAATTAGGCTTTATATGGTATAGTACCATATTCAGACAGTGATAAATTTAAGAAAATTAAATTAAATTCGATTTTCTCATATATGCATTTATGAAACCTTGAATTTGATTGGCACACAACAAATTTGCAATTCGTTAAAATAAAATAAAAATAATTTTTATACCTTTCACACTAGTGTGTATTATCAGTTTGATTTAATATATGTATGTAAAGTAAGTATATTAGAACCGTGAGTCAGAGAACATATAGAGTAGGATAGGTTAGGTTACATAGGCTGTTCGCGAATACATGCTAGTTCAAACAGAAAACCTTATGGACCATTGTGATGCTTGATTCTAGTAGAAGAAATGAAATGGTGGGTATTGGGGTAATCAAATGGTATCCATAATTGGTCTCAGTGGTCTTTCTCAACTTCTAAAACCAACCTGAAGAATCCACAAACAGAAATTTGGCCAAACTGACCCACTTATGAAATAATGATTTGCCGAGAAGACATGTTCGTCTACCAAGAAGAACAGAGCAGTCACATGGGAGATGTTGAATAATCTCTGATTCTTCTTCATCTTCACAGCTAAGACTGAAGCCTTACAGATCATTGTGTCCCCTGGTTATATTAGAAGAAAGGAAATGAGGGAGATTGAGGTATTCAAATGGTAACCATAGTTGGTTTCAGAGGTCTCTTTCAACCTCTAAAACTAACCTGAAGAATCCATGAACAGAGTCAGGTTCGCCAGTGACTGCACAAATTATCAAAGAACGATTTGCCGAGAAGACAGGTTCGTCTATCAAGAAGAATAAAGCAGTCACATGGTTGGTGTTGAATACTCTCTGATTCTTACTCATCTTCATAGCTATGTCAGAAGTCTTAATGTGGAACATGCATCGTTTAAGCCATCAGACCAATTGTGCAGTATCCATTTAGTACTCCGAATCCTTTTCTTGTTAAAATGTAGAAGTTTGGAGGTCCGTTTTGGTTGGTAGCAAGCTTAGTGTCCTTGCAATATTGGGTGCCAGGCTCATGGACGCATTATTGCCTGCCAGCTCCTTGGTTTTCGCATCCAGTCCTTAAAGGATGTCTTGTAAAGGTGTGACACATAGAGTAGATATGAATATATGGAAATGATTAGCGTGAAAATGTTATGCACTCAATTTTCAAAGAAAACTAACTGAAATTTGTGTACAGAGCTTTACCTTAAACCTGCTCATCCTATTTTTTAAACAATAATCACCCAATAAACACAAGGTATGTAAGCTTCGGTGAAGCCAATTTAATTTAATGTTCTATCTTGTTTTTATTCTACATATAACTAAAGTCGCAATCTACAACAGATTACTCTATATACACACATTAGTAATAACCTCTGAAAGATCTTATACGTATGTATGTATGAGTAATGAATGATGTAAAATATTATTATAATTATATGGGGGCGTGCCGCATAAGTCATTAATGATAGCACTGGAAGTATATTTGTTCGTTTTTGAACTATAATAAGTAAAACAGTAATTACAATATCAACATCAATTTCATCACGGCTTCTAGATTGTTCATTTGATAGTAAAATATGCTGAAACAAACAATTCATTGAAATTCATAAAAGATATTCATCTAAACATGTAATACAATAATTTTCAATAAATTCTGTATACAAATGGGAATTCCCAATAATTTCTTTTATTTGTTTTTTATTTTGATTTTTCCAATATGAAAGTGCAAATTTTTATATTGATTTAAATAATGTAGATTTTTTAAGATTTATAAGTTTATTTATTTCATTTCATTTTCATTAAGTTTCGAAATGAAACAATGAAATCCATTTTTGGTAAAGGGTAGGGACGTGCAACACTAAATTTTGATCGCGTGATTCATTGCAAATAAGCTTCGATGGCATATAATTTCAAAACGTGACACGAATTGCATAAATAAAATACAACAGAGAGGTAAAAAAAGAAAAAGAAACAACGACAACAACAAGAAAGATGTCGCTAAGTATTAATTTATTTAGTCAGGTGTGGAAATATTTTTGTACACGAGACAGAAGTTGAGCGCCATATGGATACGATCGAATGTATAATACCCCTGTGTTGTATACTAGTGTTGGGCAATGAAGGTAAAAAGAACTTAGCAAAATAACTTAAAGTAAAGTTAGAAAAAGCTCATTTTGTGGGTTTTGCGAATGGAGATAGAGTTTCTTAGAGGTATATAACTTTAGTTCATTATTTCACTTATTTAATTTTCTTTTACAATAGTTTCTATTCTAATTACTAATGTTGTACACATGTAGTAAAACGTAATTAGAGGTGGTCAGCCTACAAATTGTTATTGTTTGTGGCATTAGTAGAGAAATATGTACTTAAACAAGAGGAGAAGAACAAATGTCAAACACCATAATAATAACAACAAAATATAACAGTTAAGTTTACTGGTCAAGCAAATAATTAAACATACTGCATACATACACACAAAGTCGTGTGTCATTTGCCTGCCCACTCTAGGTCTAGATAAAGGCGGAAGCCCCAAACTAAGAGTGCGACTAACAAACGCAGTCGACAAAAGAAACTAGTAAAAACAAAAAACAGAAAAAATAGACGTCAAACAACAAATACACGTGTTTGTTTGCAAATCATAGACGAAATCCATGTGCATATGTTTTTTTACTGAGTTACAAACCCAACAATTCGAATACTACGAGTAGTTCCTGCTTTGCTTAGTCATACAGTCTTTTTTTAACTCGGTCTCTATGTCTTTTTTTATACCTTTTACATGAGAGTAAATAGATTTTATCATCTTGGTGAAATGTTGAATCAAAGGAACTTATTATCAAACACAAAGAATCTATCAAAAACAAGAGGGCTTCCCCAAGCAAAAACCAATGCAATCTAGGGTTTCAAACTTTGATATTCAGTGGGTGCCACAGAAAACTCTAGTGTTTTCGTCGTGTGGAGTTTTGCATTCCACTCGGCCACTCGGTGATTTTATCGAATAACCAAACCGCTTCAACTGAATGTTAATAGGGCTGTCAGCATATAAAAACACAAAAGGAGGAATCAAACACTCCCAAAAGAGTTTTCTGTGAAACCTAAAATCGGAAATCTGGTGGAATAGAGAAGGAAGAGTTTTCCTTGGGCACCCCTGATTGTCATTTATTATCTTAATTACATCCAATGGGATGGTTTGAAGAAGCAAATATTGATGCCCAGTTGAGATGCCACAACCATATCGCGTTTTATTCCCTAGGAATCCAATTAAATTCTCATAAATATTATAGACTTGGTTTCTGCAAGTACAACAGACCAACTACGATGTAAAAGGTATATCAGCTTCGCTAAGCCGTAGTTAATGTTTAGTCTTGTTTCTCTATACTCTACTCTCACCGACTTACTGACTCAACTTAAGCCGCTGTTGTCTTTAATTATCAGAGACAACGTAGTGCGGGCGGATGAAAGTCGACGACTCTTAAATCGCACAAAATGTGGGACAACAGACAACGAAATGCAAAATACAAACAAACAAAGTCAAAAGAGCAACCCACACTCACCAAAAACACACACACATACTACAGTCGGATTGACAGAACGACTGAAAGACAGTCGAAAAGACAGACAAGACATAAAAAAAGTAAATAAGATGAAAAACAAATTGTGAGGGAAAGTTTTGTTGCTTGCTTTATCGATTTCTAGATCACGTTTAACAGTTCAAAAAACAAAATGTTGAAGGCAAAACTACAAATCGTGGCAAAAGCACACGGTGTTTTTTTTTGTCATATAGTAGAGGAATTAAGATACAATACATATACCTACATAAATGCCAGTAAGGTAGGCAAATGCAACCGGTGGCTTATATGGAAATAGCCAGGAAAATATTTTAGTATAAAATACATAATTTCGCTAATGGAATATAAAATGAGATGACGAAAATTTAATGGAATTCATTATCAGCAAATTCATCATTCTATCAATAAATTTAACATGTCAATGTAAGAAAATTTTTTACGATAATACACTTAGTTTAAGATGAGTAAAACTCATTGAGTATGAGAAATAAAGCTATCTGAATTTGTCCTATGAAAATATTGGGTTGGTGGAAAAGTATCTTTCGAAAATTTACATATATTGCTATATTTAAAAAGCGACATATCTGTAAGTATGAATCCGATCTGTGAATGCCATACAGCAATAAAAAGCTGGCAATTTTGGTATAACTATGCTAATAAACAAGTGATTAATAAATTACCTGCTTTTGCCTAAAGAAAGTGCGTGCAGAAACTGCGAAAATCATAAAACAATGTACGAGTATGCACATCATGGAGAAGGTACTTCGGCAAATTCCTATGTCAAAGACGCGCCTAGGTCTGGTCGGCCTTGCACCGAGAAAGTATACCAAATTATTGAAAAACTGGAGAATGACCGGCAGTTTTAGGACCATTTAATAGTTTTAGGACCATTTAAAAAAGGCTGGCTATGCAAAAAAAACAGGATGTCAAACCACACAATTTGACAAAAAAAAAAACTTATTGATCGCATTTCAATTGAAGAAATGTTACTGAAACTTAATGATTTGCAAACTTTTCTATTCAAATTGATAACTGGCTATGAAAAATGGATAAAATACGACAATAATCTACAAAAAAGGTCATGGTCTAAACGTGAGCCTGCCCATACCACTGCAAATCAGACATTGCGAGGAAGCTTTTGGTGATCGCTGTTTGGTGGGATTGCAAACGATAAATTCAGAATTCTATTGTCAACAACTAACAGGACTAAATGAAGCGCTGAAGGAAAAACAGCTACAACTGGTCAACAGAAAGCGCATAGTCTTCTACCAAGACAACGCTAGGCCACACACTTTTATTATGATTCGGCAAAAATTGAAGGAACTCGGCTGGGAAGTGTTAATGCACCCAACATATAGTCCGGATTACTATTTATTTCGCTTCATGATGGCGTAACAATGAATTGCCTAAACGACTACAAAATGGTATTACGCCATATGTTTTTATCAGAAACTCCAGAATTTCTACAAAGTCGAGATTATGGTTTCACCTGAAAGATGGCAAGAGGCTATCAATAACAATGATAAAAATTCGATGTAATAAAGTTGCTTTGTTATATGATTGAATTGAATTGTTGAAACTTGATTATCATTTTCGGAAGATACTTTTCCACCAACCCAATAGTAAATACATTCATTTCAATTTGAATGCAATATGCCTTCTCTTGCTTCAGGAAAGTTTCTTTAAAATCCCAACACAAAAAAAATATCTCATTATTATATTACGCACACCCTTGAACGTCATTAACCACACAATATGTACAATTAAACAAGATTAAAAAAAAAAAAAAAAAAAACTTTCGTTTCTTCTTCGAATGACAAACCAAAAAAATATCAGAAAATGCATATATAAAAATGCTTACTCACCCATCGTAAACACGACATGTTGTATTATTGATACGTTTATCTGATGCTCGTCGACGCCGATCCTCAAATAGATCCTTCACTGCAGTTACACCCAAAACAAACAGCACCGGAATCATGGCGACCTCTTTTCCGAATGCATTTATCGCAGGCACCCAGTTTAACAAAACAATGAAAATGAAATATAAATTCGCAACGCGATGAAATTGTTCCAGAAGATTTTTCGGTATAAAAGAAAGTAACGTGTACTTGGTGGTATGGATTTTATTACCAACAAAATGTCCATTAGGATGTTCCCGTTTGGGTGTTTTTGGTGGCACAGTATGATTTGGCACGACGACGCGATAACTGCGCTCCTCGAACTTCTCATTGCGACAGAAACCAATGCGTTTCCACCAAGGTGGGGTCTCTGTACGCCGCAGCGTATAGATGGATTCTGTGCGTGAAGCCTGTCGTGAATGACCACGACCACTTGCTGATGTAGGTACTGATGGTCCAAAATCACGTTGCTCTGGTGCATCTTTATGACCTGGCGGTAAAATGAAATCGGTTTTGGAACCAACACGACTATGGCCACGAGTTTGTGATGCTGTTGCACTACCCGGTGGTGAATCTGTGATTTGTCCCTGTGAAAAGGCACGCTGGTGTCCCTTCATGGCCGATTTGATAGGTCGACCACCGGCGCCAACAATTGCGCCACCACCATGACTAACTGAACGCGCATGGCCACGACCAACGAAAGCGTGATTAACGCTTAATGTGTGTGGAGGCGTTGGCGCTGATATGACTGATACGCCCGGTATACCAGGCCCAGCTGATGACGATGACGACGTCGTCGCTGTCGTGCCCGTTGCTGTACTACCGATAACGCTCCCGCTAACTGAATGTGCACCGGGAAACACATAAGTTCTTTCGGGTTCGTATATCGTTGTACTGCCGGGGAGTGTCGCTGCTGCTGCTGCTGCTGCGGCATGTAGGGGATCGTAGTTTGATTGCAATAAGGTGCCACCGGGCGTTGTTGTATTGCTCGTTGTCGTTGTTGGCATCGCCAGATTCGGTGGTGCCGATCTCTGCTGGTGCAGAACAATAAACTTTCGCCGCAAATCTTCGGTGTTTGCTGAAGGCATATTCACAAGACACCATTTAGTTTAATATATAATGGTTATGGATGGGATGGTGGATGATCCGATATTGAGTCGATCAAACGATGCCTCTCTCTCACACACAAACACTTGTCCGTCCGTTGTTATAATTTAACTTTAACAACAATTAACACTTTTGTTTCTCAATGATGAAGTCTTTCCAAATTTGCCATTTTGATTCAATCACATCTGAAAAGTCATAAAAAAATAAGAAAACAAGTTTAATAAATGGAAACACTTGTTGCATACGGGTATTTTGCTATAAAATATACATAACATATTCCTTTCAAGCCACAAACAAACACACACACTTCAAATCGGACCCAACTGAGGTCATTGTTACTCAGAGTTTGTCGAACCTAAAACGAGGGGGCGCAACCTTCACATATCTCTGCTGAATCAAAAGCATAAATGTATGAAATTCACGCAGTACGACTTTACTGAATCTACACCATCACCATGCCAGCCAAGGACAAGGTCAAAAACTCTTAAACAAATAAATTTTATCAAAAAAAATGATTCAAATAAAGATTTATAAAAACAAACTTTTATTCTATGACCCACAAAATGGAATATATGTACATAGTGATGAGAGAAAATGCTTTTTTTTTGGGATTTTCCTAACACGAATTTTCATAAAAACCAAAACATTTAAAGAATTTATCTTCTTTCGTCATAATACGTCATAGGTTTTTTTCACTTTATTTTCACTAAGCATCCACCATTCAATGGGGATTTAATAGTCTTAATGTCATTTCAACAACATTGATAACTATGATACATTAATTAAAGAAGAAACTTTTGTATTTTCCATTACAAGTATTGTGACTCAGTGCTCTTAAAGATAAGAAAAATGTATAATGTTATTCTTCATACGAATTCTGAATCAAACCTAATGAATAGAATAAAAAAATATACTTCTTTGTTGAAATGATAAAACAGAAAAACAAGATAGAACAATTCAATTCGATTCTTCAACTAAATGAAGCAGTTGTCGATCCATACAGAAATTATAAATTTTAAAAAAGCATATATTTATAATAAATTTTATCCGTATTGTCAAGTTTTATCGCTTTGTAAATGTTTTTTAGAGAAATTAAGCTATTGTTCACAATGACAGAATCGGTTTGGTTGGTTTTGGTTTGGTTTTTTTGATTGCCTTCCAATAATGAGGAACTCCGTTTATTATCGATCAAAGTATGGCAACCAATTGGTTTTGTAGGAATTCCAAAACTAAGAACTAATAGTCAAAGAAATAGACGAATATTTTGGTAGAACTAAATCGTGATTCTTACTAAAACTTTTATAATTGTGATACTATTTTAATAACTTTAAAATTTGGATCCAAATCTGCAAATCGCACGTATACATACATTACGGCGCGATGCTTGTCCAGTAATAAACCTTAACTTTAGTATCATACATTCCCAATCTTGACCAAGTTATATACCTTAGACCTAATTTGGCGCGTCACTGCATGCTGCTATCGATAATTTTTTTTTGTTTGTGGTTATATTTTTTCATAGTAATTCTTATTTGCAAATGTCCCAAAGGGGAAAACCAGTGAATTTTTTGAATTGAGAATGACATGTTGTTATACTAGTTAAGAGCTATATTTTATTTTATGGTGAAGATCTTCGTTTAGTCTTTCGCTGATCTGAAGGGGAGATCCAGGGGGTGATAACGCTTTAACCTACGAGTGTGCAGGTAATTGTCAAACAAATTGACGGCGAGGTTGTGTTCGTGAGATTCAAGCCGGATAAGGTGTTTTTACGGCGGTTTACATTTTCTTCATTTAAAGTTGACACCTACAAGTCAAGTTAAGACCTTGGACTGAAGAATTTATATGATTTGGGCGTTTGATTTTGAAGTTGTGCCCCAAAGTTCAATGCCATAAGTCCATACTAGTTTGAGAAAGGTTTTATAGAGAAGTAGCTTATTTTTTGCGTTTAATTTTTAATTGTGCCACATAAGCCAGCTCATCCTGGTTAGTTTGAGGTTCAGTTGTTTCCTTTGGTTTATGATCATCAACCACCTATCAAGTATCCATTCAATTCAGGTGGCTATCGAAAAATGGATAAAAAAAAACTGGTCAAAAACAAACTGCTTATATGCAGACAAGGTACCCGTCTGGCTATATGACATACAAATCTGGGGGACGACTGATCCTTACAACATCAGGAAAATTTATGGAACCAAAGCAAAACACAGTCCTACAACATATAACGGGTGCACCATAGTTCGTCTAAAATACATCATGCATCGCGACATGAGAATGTCAACACTTCTTCAAAATCAAATTAACTTCTTTAGCAGCCATTGCAACACCCCAACCTCCTAGCTAGGGTACTTAATCACAACAGAATTACAAGACTGCTAACACAACTTCACCTCAACGACTTTACCAAAAAGAGTTCCTTAGATAAATTTTTTTCTAAGCACACGTGGTTATACCCAAAATTGATAATCCAAATGTTTAAAAATACCCTGATTGCTTTGCAGTTTTATAGTAAAGAAAGAAGAATTGGTGGGGAATAAATTTCATAAAATGAGCATAGGATTTTAATTTTCAATCCGCATTGGTTCACTCAGTCCTTGCTAGGAGTGAGAAACCACAGTTCTCACACTCCGGCTCAAACAAACGAGTATTTGAAGGCACAAAACGTTGAATTGATGGGTCAACCGGCGTACAGCCCCGATATAGCACCGAATGATTTCTTTTTGTTCCCAACAGTGAAGAACGGTGAACGATTTTCACACTGAAGATGCATTCACAAAGCATGGTTTGAAGTTACCTCAATCGGAGTGGAAAAAATGCTTCGAAAATTGGTTTAAGCCTATAAAAAAGTATAATGATCTTTATGGAGAAAACTTTGAAAATAAACAAAGCTAATTTTGAATCCAAACAATGCTTATTTACTTCCCATTGCAAAACTTTTGTGGTTCCCTACGTATATAAGACATATAAGAAATTCTCCTAATGTTGAGAATCTCGCGATTCAGTGGTGTATTTTAATGACTTTTAAACCCAACCCGTTCCACCGGCAAACCTAAAGAAAAATTTGATGAAAGTACTAACCCTCACAATTATCATTAACTCAATGAATAATTAATTTTAACAAACCCAAAAGTTGATAAATTTGAATAAACACAATAAAATCGTAAAATCAGAATTATAAGTATATTAAAGAAACAAAATCAATTATTTTGTATGATATTTTTTTTAATTCAAGGTTATCCGCATGAACAAATTAACATTTACTATATAACAAGGTGGCGCAAAAGAAGTCATCCGATGTTGTTTGGCTCTTATTTTTTTTCTAAATGAAAAACTTCGATTCTGATTTGATTTTTGATTATGTTTATTTAGACCTTTAGAATTAATTGTGTTAAGTCGAGAAGATGATATCGGACAAATGGGCGCCGCCACAATTGATTGCCATACGGGCTCGTTTTATGGCATTTTCCATCACTTCGGCGAGCGTTTCGGGCGATAAATTCTCGCATTCGTGTCCTTGAGGGCTTCCAAGGTCTCAGGCTTGTTGATGTAAACACGGGACTTCAAAAAACCCCATAAAAAGAAGTCCGGGACCGTTAAATCAGGCGATCTGGCGGGCCAGTGCAAATCGACGAATTGTTACGCAAAAAAATAGACACAATTATTCCGCGTTCTTGGGGAGTGTATCGCTCCATGGCTTATTCACTTGTATTCTGTATCTGTCTAGTCCACAAATGTCAAAACAGATTTGACATTGGCGGCCATTTGCAAAAATGAGAGCATCTTCCAATAGGGTGATGTCTTTTGTGCCACCTTGTAGAATGCAATATGGACATTACACCTGTGACTGACCACCAATTTTTTACAAAAACACTTTAACTGACAGTCAAAGACCAAATCAATTAAATCGTGTACGAATAACCAATGGAGCCCCATACACATTCACACCCACTCGTGCCGCTTTAATTGTTTTAAATATGAATATAATCTTTTTTTTTTTTTAATTACTACTACTACACCCGTCTAAGTTCAATAACAATGACAAGCAATGAAGAAGTTCAATTGAGATCATTAGCTGAATTTGATGGTTCCACAACCGGCGTCACCGCCGCCTTCTTTCCATCTTTCAACGACTAGCGCCCACACGCGCCGTTAAGTACGCTCCACTTTAAATGAGACTACAATATATAGTACTTATATTTAATAGATGAAGAATTGTTTTGATGGATACATGAATGGGATGGATGAATGGATAGTTGGTTGTTTGAAAAAAGAATGAAATTTACTATGAATGAATGTTTGACTTACTAAACGCACTCAACTGCATCATCGCCACTGATCATTATAGGTTTGTACACAGCGCTGCTGTATTATTATATCTGGCGCATCATCTGGTATCTACAATTTATTATTATTAAATTCATGTCTCAAACAAACAAAATTATTGGTTCATTGCATTTGTTAGCAATTTTCAATAACAGTTTTTTTTTTTATTTTAATCTGTTCTAGATTTCTATATTTATTATTGTTCAATGGGTTTGGTTCATTTTTGGTTTTTGTATCTCATTTTATAATAAGTACATACTTAGTACAATAATTTGGATAAAGAAAATTTTATAAATTTCCTTGCGTGCTTCACAAAAATTTAGCACCAAAATCAATTAAGAAATTAAAATTGAAAATTAAATGTAATTGTTATCTTTTTGTTTTTGGCCTGTTTTTCTAATTACTTTGACAATTTTGATGACTTCGATTGAAGGAGCGGCGGTTATCTTCATCTTCATGATTGGCAAAAAAAAAACAATTGTCTTCATATATTGAATGGAAAATATTTGTCAGATACAAAACAACTAGTGGTGCATTTAACAAAATATTTATCAAAGTACAATGCTCGAAGAAAACCCTCCACAAAATATAAAAGCTAAATGCTTTACGAAGGTTATGTTACCATCATATAAAGATTAAAATGTTCTATAGAGAGGGAAATATGAGACAAGAAGCGGATGTCTATACTTAAAAGTTGTCGCCAAAGTATTAAAGAAACGATACAAAAATGTATGAGAAGAACAGCAAAAAAAAAAGAATTTGTATTGCACCAGATGTGTAAACCGCCTCTTCATTTTATGGAAATAAATATGATAATAAGATAATAAAAGCAACTAGGAAAAATATAGATAATAATGGATGGTTGCAATTAGCTGCTAGGCAATACAAGAAATACAAAAAACTGTGGGACATATGAATGCAAATAGATTAAATATTTTTGTATGTTATCACTAAGAATTACTTAAGAGTATATCAGGTAAAGTGCTACCTAGATAGTATGTTTGTAAAGTAACATCTTCAAAGATAGCCAGAAATATTGAGTGTATGATAAGAAATACTGTGTACATATGTACCTTCAGTACTTTAACACAATACAAATTTAACTACTTTTGGAAACTCAAACTCAATTCTGTTATAAATATTTAGAGTCTACACAATGATTTGTTACAGACCTGTCCACTTATTCATATCAGTTTTTCAAACTCTTGTAATGTACTTATATGGAAGTTTGGCTAATACCAAAGTTAAATGTTTCTTAAACATGACAAAGCTAAACTGGTTTGATGTACTATAGATACAATATAAGACTTTAGTCATTTATATGAGTTGTTTATAGAAAAACTTTTGTATACCCTTAGATTTTCTATTGGTCTCAAGGGAAAATGATGAAGTTCCATCTGATTGTCAAACTACAAGGTCCTCGATAACCAAAAAAGAAATAATACATCCTCTTTAAAACCATTGTCATCATAGCATGCCTCATACAGTTCTTAGTATGACAATTTTGGCAGACAATCCACCAATCTCACTATGATAAGATCTATTCAAACGAATCTTCACAAATCGTTTAACACAATAGTACATGAGTGCCCCCGTTTCGAAGCTGAGTGGCAAAGAATGTATGCGCACCTCTGATCTCTCAAGAGAACTGTTGACGACTGGGCATTTTTCTCTGCAGAAATTGCCAACATAATGAGGGGCGCTCAAATGTACAAGGAAACAGTTAAGCTTACTATTCCTCCCTACGAATGAATGCTTAGTCGGTGCCATAGGGATTACATCGTGATTTGAGTCGGTAGGCCAATGAATCCGATACAACTTACGGCCATAAGTATCTTTGGAAGATGTTTACTTCCTTGCCACATTACCAAAAAAAAGAGTAAATCAATAAATACACAAATCTGTGTAAACTGAAGTTAAAGTTCTGCTTAGTTTTTTCTGATTTTTTTTCTATTATTAAGATGTTAACACATTGAAAATACATAACAACCAACGACGACGAAAAATGCTTTTTTTTATGGATTTCCTAAAGTTTAATTTCTTTGGTTTTGGTTTCGTTTCGCGTTTCGCTCGTTTTTGCTTTGGTTTGCTTTGCTCTTTTTGGTTGACTTTAGTTGATTTTATTGTATTTTACTTTTTTCGCCATTATTACATTTAAGCATGCCCCAAACATCACCAGCAGCGAGCGCTTTATCTCTCCAGTTAAACCCACTAGAGTCAATGATGTTTTTACGGCATTTGACACGCTAAAGCTAAGAATAAAGTAATGGTAAAAAAACCCCAAAGCTGATCGCCGATAAAATGTTCTATTTGTGCAGTTTTTTCTATAATACAATATACACCATACATAGTCTGTCTATGTATGTTATATAGTATATATATTTTTTTTTTTTTACAAAAGTTTGTTTTTAAAAATGTACTTATCGCCACATGGTTGTGTGGTTTTGCTACTTTCGGCGCATGCCGTCACTACTACTCTCAGTCAGTCAGTCAAGTCAAGCCAAGCAAACTCACTCAGTCGCGTCATATCAAAACTTGTGCCCAACTTGTTTCAGACAAAAAAAAAACATTTAAGACTTTATAAAGAAAAGAAGAAAATAAAAACGATTCTGTTCTTTTTAATGCTTTTTGAAGTAGTTCTATTGTACTAGAGGTTTTATTTGTTCAGCTGCAAAACGAAAAGCAAAAAAAAAGAAGGAAATCTTTCTTTGTTCATTAAGAAAAATAAAAATATTAAACAAAAAAAAAAAAAATATTCAAAATTAACAAAATAAACGAAAGTCTTGATGATGATTATTTTGTTTTTTGTTTTTATTCTTTTACTACTTGTAGTACTTCTCAGTTGGGCACAGTTGATTGCACACCGTAAAGCGTTTCATAAACAGATTATTGTAAATGTTTAACACCACGTCAATGGCAAAATGGTAGTCAGGAGAATTGCAAAGGTTCGGTGGGGTACATTTTTGGATAAATGAATCAATACTGTTTGTCTATGGATTCAAAGAGTAAACAGATTTTGTTTTGTTTCTTCATTTTCTAAGTAAATTTTTGTTGCTATCTTGAAAATAAAGGAATATACTTGTATACAAGATTTGTTAAAATTGTAAATTATGAATATGTTAAACAAGAAATAATTCTCTTATAGAAATTATTCTCCCCAACAGGGGCTCGTATATTATATTATATTGTATATGATCATTTTAAACAGATTTATCAACTTACATATATACATACATCGTAGTCTAACTTTTAAAATATAGAAATTATTGGTAGTACCAATAAGTTTGCGGCGTTTGTTATCATAAATGGGACATGTATTGTGAAAGATTGTTTTATTAAAATTATCCTTAGCCGAAGCTATTCCCCATTTTTCAGGCAGCATATGGACTCCGCGTTGATAAAATTATTCGTCTTTTAAGGCTATCCAAAAATCAGCCCAAATTTTTGCTTCGTAATAAGTAAAGTGCTTTTCGGTCAGGCTATCAATCGGAACAAGTGGTAGTCGGATGGAGCAAATGTCTAGTGAATAAAGCGGGTGGAGTAGGACCTCCCGTTTAAGCACCAACAAAGTTTCTTTGACGATCTTTTGCAACTTGTGGCCAAGCGTTCTCATGCTGAAAGATCACTTGGTCATGTCTTTTGGTATATTGGGGACATTTGAGCTTCAATGTTTGATTCAATTGCATCAATTGTTGTTGATAGATTAGGTGAGTTAGGATGGATTAGCTCTTATTAGATCACTTCGAGGTAATCTCACCAGATGCACTGCATTAGCTTCTTGCCATGAATACATATCCGGTTTGGCGATTACACCACGATATTCTTCACTTTGGGTTATTTTAGTGAATCCACTCTTTCCATCTCCAGTCACAAAACATGCAAAACACCCTTTCGATTTTACCTTTGAAGCAGTTGTTCTCACATGCAACAAAAAAAATGGCGTTTCACGTCTCTTGGCTTGAGTTTATACTGATCTCAATTTTTTTGTTTGTGTACCATACCCATGGTCATGAGACAGATTACAATAGATTATTAATTAACTCCCAAGGTTTCAGCTAACTCTTTTTGAGTTTGGCATCAATCTTGGTCCAATAAAGTCTCTAACTCATCGTCTTCAACATTTACTGGCCTTTCTTCGCGTTCTTTGTCGCTGGTAGGACCTTCTTTTGTCAAACGGCAAAAATATATAGATTTTTTTTATATTATATGGGAATTATCTTTTCCAGTAATCTGGAAACTCCAGTACAACAATTAAAGTGGCTTTACAGTGGCTCGTATCACGAAGATTCGGTTTTGTGCTTTACAGCGCTATTTTAGCATCACGAACAGCTGTTTTTTTTTTTTGATTATGTGTGGCGTGCAACAAAAATGGAAGAAGAAGATACAAAATGCTGCCAAATTACATGGAAAATTTGCCCAACACTGCTTAGAAAAACCGAATCTAAGCATATTAATTTGAGATTAGAATCTCTCAATTGAATCACATCTACAACAACAACTCCTCAATTTTGTCATTTTGCCTGTTGTTGTTGTCAAATGGAATCAATAGTCGCATCTTCATAGATTTAAATCTTAGCTCACTATAAAGCCACTATTAGAGGCATCTCTACCACATTTTAGCTGGGTATGACAATTTCACTAACAAATCCAAATAAAAAGATCCTTTGTCACTGATAAATCCTCATCCTGAGTAAGAGCTATTGGTAGAATTGGTATCGTATTGGAAAAATGTTGAATAGTTACATCCCTAGTATTTACTCTAAAATTAAATTGATCTTGTGATTAAATAAACTAAAAATAATTTCAGTTGTCCCCAAAAATTTAAATCACTTAAATAAACGAATTGAGAAAACTTAATTTAACATAAAAAAAATATAGAAAACATAAGCTTAATTTATTAAATATTTCAAAATTGTACAAATATGGTGGGACTAGAAATTTATATATTTAAATTTTAATGTCGCCACGTCATTTAAGTAAATAACAGCATCCACAACAAGAAAAATTTGCTCAAATTCATTTAGTCTAAAAGTCTAAAATAAATAAAATCATCAAGACAACTTTCTAATCGTTCTCATATTAAATTCATTACATACATATTTAGCAAAACAACAACCCAAACCGAACCAAACTAAACCAAAAAAGTGAAATATAAAATCATCATTTGCATAAATAACAAAAAAAAATATTTATTTTTTAATTGAGATACCTAGAAAAGAGGAGATTCTTCATTGAAATAACAATAAATTAAATATTTTTACTAGATAAATTAAAAAATAATAAACTATTTCTGTATTCACTTAGTATAATGGTCTTTAAAATAAATAACAAGTAAGATAAATGAGAATAAACAATTAACTTTCACAAAAAAAAAAAAAATATACAATTGTCTATTCTACGAGTTTTTACTTACTTACGTATCTTGATCACATTAATTCGTTTTAACCATTAAGACACTTCATACACTGCACTACACTACACTACAATATACTTTGTAGCTCATATAATATTTAGTTTATATTTGATTCACTTGATTTAGAAAGAAGTTTTTTGTTATAGTGGTTCCGAGAAAGAAAAATATCTGTAATAACTCATCTTGATATTGCAAAAACAGAGGGATTAAGTATTTCATATAAGTACTGTATATCAAGGTATCATAGATCATAATCGTTTAAATCTTATTGGCTTTATATAGCAAAATTTCATTTTGAAAATGACAAAATATCACAATAACAAAATTACTTTGGTTCAAATACACTTCACATAAAAGTGAACATAGTACCTTTAATTAATTAAGTCATCATAGACTTAGACTAGTGAAATTATCAAAACCGATTACTGTAACCAATACAAGGAAAAGCATCGGATACAAAAATAACCCACCAACAACGACGACATTTGCACTACGCACCCGGACAAGAATATAAGCGTAGGATTGGTCACACGCTAAGAAAACAGCCAGAAAGCATCACAAGAATGCCGGCTGAACGAAACCCGCAAGGAAGTAGAAGCCGGAGAAGATCAACCTTGTTGGAAATAGCTGATGTCAACACCACATGGGAGGCGCTAAAATAACAGCCCAGAATCGTGTGCGATAGAGAAGCCTTGTGGAGGCCCTATGCTCCAAACTAGGAGTTTAAAAGGAATAAATAATGAAATAAATATGATTCGGCTAAGTTGCTAAGTTGGATTACGACAGCTTCATAATACCATTGTGTGACAAAAAAAAATGTCTATAACATTAACGAAAATAAATAGTTAATAAATTATTAATTAATTAAATTGGACCTGCTGATCACGAAAATGTAATTGGATTTCTTCTAGCACGTACATATGTACCATATAAAAGTTATAATACATCAAAGTACCATCAGTATACATATATGTAGATGACCCCAGTGGATTTCGAAACTGCTGAACCGATTTTGATGAAATTTTCACGGAACCTCAAGGCTTGTCTGAAGAATATTTCTGTGAAGTTTGATTCGGATCCAGTACGTGGATATTAAAGGATATATTCTCGATTTTGAAGCTTTTTTGTTCAACATTGGTACATGGTCTTTTTTATTGAAAGTATTAACCATCACTAGCTATGACTTTTCCCCATTTTTCTGGCAATGCATGGATTCCACGCCAATAAAACTGTTCGTACCGGAACAAATGGTAGTCTGATGGTGCAAGGCCACGACTATAACACGGGTGGGTTGGGTCTATCCGGTATCATCGAAATAGGTTTTGACCAATTTTGCGAGCATTGTCATGGTGATAGATTACAAATTCATTTTTCCGCAATCACACTTAGATGGAAAGAAATTTATTTTAAAATGTGGTAAAATGATGAAGGTTTCACACAAAGTTAGTTCCAACATGGTTCGGTATGCTTATACAATACTGATGCTCTCTGTTTGCAAACCTTTCAAACTTACTTGTGTATTGAAATTGACGCCGGACTTGGTGCACTTTCCAATTCCTCGACAACAACTGGTCCGATCTGCACCAAATTTCACAGGTCCGATTAAATTTTCGTGATCAGCAGGTCCAATTTAATAATATGTAATTAGCTATTTTCATTTTTTTTTTTTTTATCACACAGGGTAATTGGTATAGAACAAATTGACTAAAACTATTCGATTCTCCTTACAATGATAATCATGCCAATATCATATACTTTATGGGGTCTAGGTTCTAATAAATCTACATATTTTATAATATACAACAAAAAGAAGCATTTTAACATTGATTATATAATCCCATTTGATACCTTCTTACGATACAAGTTCTAGTTTACAAATGAAGTAACAACACCACCCAGTACTAGTATACTACTATACGAGGGGTTGTTCAACAATATGTCATTTTAGGAATAAAGGCACGAATTGTATTGTGTCGTTTGAAACATAGCACAACGGTAATACCAACTTCCCTCAGTAATGCTGTCTGTCTTCAATCATAGGTGCTCGCTAAACGACCCTCGTGCAAAAAATAAATTTCTGTTTAACATTTTCATTATCCAACACTTTTATGATTTAAAATGCCACTTGTCTTATTAGAAATAGTAAAATTCCATAAGAAACCAGTTAAGACTCTAATCTTATGAATATTTCACTGAACTTTTATCTGTCAAATGCTTTGTAATTTCTATTAATTCACACATCTATGCATTATACTATTGTTTATACTTAGCAGTATCTCGACGATCGTAGCAAAAAGTTCACAACTATTGTACTACTAATGTATGTACGGTATATGGTATACAATATTAACCTAACATACTCATTGAATTCAAGTACTAATAGATATTGTAGCTTTAGATGCGACCGATGACAACAATCACAATCAAGTGACGACTAATTAACATGGACTTTTGTTGACGCCAGGTGTGGATTAATCATAGTGTTTATAAGTATCTATCTTCTATAGACACATGTTCGATGTTATCAAATTTTAGAATTTGTTATTTTAAAATTCATTGAATAGACAATAACTTGAACACTTTCGTGTGAATTTCAAATGGAATTTTCTTTTCTATCATTATCTTTAGTTATAAATCTTGTGGATTGTTAGTTTCATTATTTTTTTTAATGAATTTTTTATGAACTCACTAAATTTATTATTGCAGTTCGAAACACATTTGTTCGAAACTATACTCTCCAGTATATAATTGCGTTTCTTGTTGTAAACTACTTGTAAGTAATAACAAAAACAGAAACAAAATAAAGTGCATACAAAAAATATAATAAAAAAAAACAGCCACAAAATCCAATGAATTTGTTCATTAAAATTAACAACCGATGAAAATTACACACACACAATAACAACAACAAAACTTAAAAGAATCAACAATAACAACTTTCATTTTCTTTGATATCACAAGTAATACGCACACTTAGTCATATATACATGTATTTAGATACAATTCTACCTTAGGGAAAATTTTGTTTATTGTTTGTTATATGTAGATGTTGTTGTTACTGTTGTTGTTTATGTTTATAATAGAGGATAACTTAAGTGGTTAAGAAAATGAAATATATAAAAGTTAATACCACACGTTGTAATGTAAATAGTACGCCACTTTCAAATGAATGAAAGAAAATTAAGTCGTGACAAGTTTTTCTTTTTGTTTTATTATTTAAAATATATATACATATATAAAATATATGTATGTATGTAGAAAAGAAAAGCAGGAGAAGAAAGAAAGGGAAACTATTCGAAACACGTTTTCATATTTAACAATAAACTAATTAAGTATTCATAAAAACATCTATGTATGTACAAAAGATAAATACTATACATACTTATCATTAAATGATAATATAAAGTAAAATGCAGAAACATACTTTGTATGGTACTATTTATTAGACCTATAACAGTCTATAATTGCATTGTGGATATTGAAAGAAATACAGAAATGTTTAAAAAAAAAATTTTCGAAAAATATTTAAATTTATTAGTATTTTTTTAATTTCTCTTTCGAATGATATTTTTTTTAAAAAAGGATATATTATATATCGTGTTAAAGGTCGCAAAAGAAATAGTCATAAGCATTTTTATTTATATATACATAACCCCAATACATCCGTTCGAGAGGTAAGGAAGTGAATTAACCAAAACGTTACCTTGGGTTAAGGCCAAACATTGAACGATTAGCGACTCAGCGATCGCTTTAAGTGATGTGGCCACATCGCGAGCTACGTCGTTTAAGTTATTTAGTTGTAAAAATGCCTTAAGCTAGTTAAATTCTCCGCACATATTTTTTGCATAGTGTATACGTTGACCAAAAACAATAAATGAATAGGTGGACAGAACAACACTAAAACTTGAGTTATACTTTCGCATTAATTTCAGTTCTTTATAAAAGATTCCCCACTCCCGTACTCCACCTCGATTAAGTAGATCCATTCCAATATATAAAAGTATGAACTTATAAACAAAGAGAATGAATTTATAAAGACTAGATAAATTGGTCAAAGAAGAGAGCGCTCTCAATTTATCATAATAATGACAAATTATTTTTACCATTAAATTAAATAGAACAAATTCGCCGGATTTATGAAAAAATAAGAGTGCTCTCTTCTTTGACCAATTTATCCAGTCTTTATAAATTTAATATTTATTTATTTATTATTGAAAACCTCAGAAACGTATAAACACAAAAAATAATAAGAACGTACAAATTTTTTTTACATATCGCTATCGTGAATACCCACTTTTTCTTATTTTTGCTTATACAAGGAGCGGGTGGATATTCTAAAACTTACGTAAGATAAAAAACTTACATAATAATGATAATAATAAACGATTTCAATTTTCAGATTTCTGTAATATTATTGAAAATTTGATTACGCAATACTTAAACAATCCCTTATTTAAGAATTGAATACTGAATTATGAAAATATATATTTATTCAAATTTTGTTAGTACATATTTAAATTTCCAAAACTATATTAAAAAAAAACCTTGAGTCTATCTGATTGATCGGGAGTGTAAATTAATTTTTAATAAAAAAATTAAAATTGTTGAAAATAATTATTCAAATACCGCTTTTAATTTTTCTGTCAGTCCTCCTAAGCTAATTGGAACGCTGCCGCTTAAACCGAAATGGTGACTCTTTATGAAACTAAATTTAAGTGAAACCCACTAGACGTTAGCATATATGTATGTATGTGCATAATCAATTGTTAACTCAATTGGCCGAAACATAAATGCAATTATGTAAAATATTACTAAATATAAGTTATCTTCTTACGAATTAAACTTTAATGTAATTAATGTAATGTATATTAATTTACGACAATTGCTTGCTTTTAAACGAGTCAAGAATTTGTTGGTAAACACCCCTATGAATCTGTTCGGTCGTGCCATGTATTTTTTGGAATCCAAACTGATGATACGGAATGGCTTCTCAGACGACCCTTGCATCAAACAAATTTATACAAAAATATTCTTTTGAAATTTTTCGAGAACTTTAAAGTAAGCATATTAGTCTGTGTGATTGAACAAGATGATTTGGTTTTCCATGCTTCGATATCATATCAATCAAAGCACACTTCCGTTGATTGAAGAAGTGACCAATGCCTAGATTAATGTTATAAATCAGTACTAAAATGGGTAACGCTTTTAACAACGTCAATCATGTCACATTCTGGCACTTTGTTTAGTTTAGTGTACTTAATTTGATCAATGACTTCTTTGTGGGTAATGGGTAGAATAAGGAGGTCCAGTCAAAGCGGTTATTCAAGGCCAATCATTTGTTGTCTTCAAATTGCAGTAATCATCTAATGTTAAAATTATTATTTTTTAATTAAGTAGTAGTAAAATGATTTTTTAAATTAGTTTTAGGTCTTTTTTTTTTTTTTTGGGTAAAATTAAATCGGTTTGTATGGAATCTGAACCTTTAATGAACCACGTTATACGAGTTTCAACAGTATATATTACTAAATCTGTATTTATGGAGACAATTTCAAATAACACATTAAGAATACGTTAGTTTACAGAAAGATTAAAAAAGGCAGTTCTGAATCTAAAATGGTTTGATTGTTTTAAATCGTAATTGTCAAATTCATTTAGTATTAGCTGAATCTGAAGTGATTATATGAAAATTAGATTGATTGTTATAAAAACCGAAATCAAAAGCAAGGGTAGTCGTCTTCCACATCCCCATGATCCTTGAGACATTGAGTCCTGCTTGCTTAATCATTTATATCGTCTCAACTCATATTCTTTCATCACACTCACTTAAACATCAATTTGAAAAGAAATGCTTCAGTGAAAATCAATCTGAAACACAAATTCATTGGAAAATTTCTATTCTTTTTTCTTAATAACTGAAACTAAATGGAAATACAGACCCAGATAAAAAGACCAAAATATAAAAATGGATCGATTCTTTTTATGATCCCAATGCACATTTATGTACATGTGTTACTGTGGTCGACAATTTCTTTCATACTCAGATTAAAACACTAATAAAACTTAAAAAGATAAACAATTAATTACAACTGTTTTTCTTAAGGCCTTAGTTAAAAGGAATTCATCTTAACAATGAATAGGAAATAATTTTTATAAATGCATGTGTACGAGTATTATCAAATCTATACTACATACGTGTACATATCCAATTTGAAGAACAATATTATAAATTTTTGTTTCCCCTTTTATTGGTCTATATAAAATGCATTTACCAAATACCAAATACAAAAAAAAAGTAGTAGTGCTTCCTACTAACTACTATTACCCCTACTATTGTGTTTGATTGAAATCATATAAATTACTATATTTATCATCTAATAAACTTAATAACAATACTACATACTTAGATACTTTTATAGCCAAATGACAGTCATATACAATATACAATTTGTAGATATAAATCATAAACGAGGTAAACAATCATTAACTTGGTTAATATTTATTCAGTTCATTTATTCGAGGTACGCATATGACAATAACGTTAAACAAGCAAAATCAAAAAGAAAAACCTCAAAAATAATTAGATGTATGTTATATCTTTAAATAAGTAATATAACAGACACAGAAACAATATTGAACGCTTATCAAAGTCGAGGAAATGCATTAAGACCTTTTAAATGCAGATACGATAAATACCCTACAGGACAAAGAAATAGGTACGAGTATTAAAATTGAGAATAAACATGTTTCACAATCAAAATAATATGCCCATAATGTTTACAAATAAAAATCCAGTATCCCTTGCAGTCAAAATAGCATTTAACTTGCAATAATTCGCAATTGGTATATGCCTTAAAGATACTATTCTAAACAAAATGTGAAAATTCCCATTGATCGAGGGTCAATGGTTAGTATTAGTAATACATAAACTATGATAACACTTTTCCTCTTACGAATAATCATTCCTAAGAATTCCTTAGATATCGTGATTCTAAAGAGGTAGTGCAGCGCTGGCCTTAAACACCCAGACGCCCTGGGCGAGTTAATCATTTGCCGCCCTTTATTATATGATATGACTTATGTATATATAATATTATATTTTAAGCACATTGTTCCATCATAAACTTTCTCTGGATATTAGGGTTTGTTCTACCCTGTCAATAGATAATCCAGCTTTAAACCAAATTTCAACTTCAGTCCATTGGGTAAATACTTTTTTGTGTGCAGGACTCTTTTCATGCATTTTCAAAGCTTCACTTAAATGCTTCCAATTTTTGAAACCTTCAGTACTAATCAAATTATGAAGTGACTTTAAGTCAAATAGTCGACAACAAAAGCAAAAGACACTATCGTTTGATTCTGAATAAACTAGCCACCGTCGTTTGTTAGTTTTCTTGCGTAATGTGTTGAAGAAAAATGACGCCCATTTTCATTTTTTGGAAAATTACTTAGATAAATTTGTGAGGGTCCACATAGTACAATGTGATCTATGTCTCTTGCAGTAAGTACTTTTGGCCACGTAGCTATATCAGAAACATTGTATTTTTTTATTTCACCTATGTTGATACTTTAATCAACCACTGAAGTTATATTTTGACTTTGACTTGAAGAAATATCAGAGGCAAGGTTGTCCTTAATGATTCACTCTACATGTGGATTCCCCGACAGGCAGGTGTTTTTTATTGTTTTAGTAGGTCGTTAAGAGATGGCGCTGTCAAATGAGTTTATCGCAATTTGTAAAGAAGAATGTTGTAGTGCGGTAACAAAGGAGATATTGTAAGGGTTTGTTTGATATGCGTCGGAGCGTGCGGCTCCCCACTCTAAAGCCGCCGCTGAGGTAGTGTATTGGGTGCATTTATATTTTTATGTGGTTTTCCCTGTAGTCATACTCCATGATCTATGGTGGTTAAAATTTATTAGACAATATTCTATTCTAAAGTGGAACGGATTATTAATAATTTTGGTGGAAATTTTATTATTATATATTATGTTAAGACTTCCAATTAGTGTGGACTGTGAAACAGGTATGCTTAGTTAAAAATTAAGCCAGCACAAATTTACATTCTTTGAAGTAATGAAACGAAAATAAATACTTATTTGTTTGAAATGATGCCGGAAGCCAAAGAATTCCATATGAGGTTCACAAAAAAAAAGTACAGCATGGTGTGGGGATGTCCATTTAAAATATCCGATATGATATATCGATATGTTGCGATACATCGAAGGCAACTCATTTTATAGACTTATAGGACCCATCCACTGTCAATAAAGTTTGAACTAATCAATCTATAAATTTGGATTAATTCAAGCGTGATGATTGACCGTGTGTGGCGGTGATTGAAGCGGCGATTCAGCCAAGTCAAATACATACAGATATTTTTAACTCAAACAAATTTATCGATTATCGTTCTTGATTGATTCAAGCATAATTGAAGATGAAGATTTGTGTCCAAACTCCATACGACGCTTTGCTTTCTACGTGTTTTAACGACACAAGCTCCACAACACGTAACTGAGTCAGCTTCTTGATTACCAAAACTCTGTAAAGTAGTCGATACGCACAAAGCCACGAAGCAGAATTCCCTTTGTCACAGATTTTTGAGTTCTTTCTTTTATCGATAATAAATATTCTATATCTGAATGGCCTTTTAGCTGGTCAATTCAGTCATGGACTGAGACTGAGACTACACTGATCGTCTAAAAGGCCTTTATGGTTCAATTATATTGAATCGATTCGATATATTGAGAGTTAATGTCGATATTTATTATATATCGAGTACCCCCACTGGGAATGCTTTTCGCGACAAGGAGTATTATAGGTCCGGTCCGATACATAGAATAAATGGCAACTTGGATAGATTCGTGTTCAGAGACTTGTTGGACACAGTATTACTACATATGTACGTATGCTAAGGAAAATATGCAGCTTTTGTGTAAATTTTAACAAGACAAAGAATTGATCGAAGTTGGTGGGCGCATGCTTACAAAAGCATAATAAGCACTTCTTTGAGTGGCCAAGTCAATCTCCTGTACTCATTCAATAGAAGGAATCCATTTTATTTAAAATTCTAATTTTTTATTTTTTTTTTTAAATGTTTATTCTTATTCATTGTTCATTGTAAGGAGCTTAAGCTTATCAGTCAAAATGGCAAGGGACATAATGACCAATATAAAAAACAACTAAGTAGTGAAGTAAATGAAATGCAATTGATAAAGAAAATATCTACAATGAAGGCAGAAGAAGTGAAAATCAAAAAGAAAGATTAAAAGAAAGACAATTAAAATACTACAATTTATGAAAAATTAATTAATAAATAAATAAGTAGTAGAAGATAAGAATGATTTGAGCGAAATGATATCAGTTAAAGACGAAAAGAAACGAAACTAAGTTGGTCATAATCACAAAGCAAATATATGCGTAAAACAAAAATAAGTTTACGATGATGACAAAACAAAAGCTGTCGCGTTGCTCGACAACTTAAAAAAAATGAAACAGCGACATCAGAAGGAATGTGGAGGAAGAAGAAAAGAAGAACGAAAAGAAGAAGAAACAATAAAACATGTAGAAGAAGCTTTAGATACTTGAAAAGTATTGCACGCGGTGGCTTATATTGTATGTATGTATGTATGTATGAGTTCCACTGCTTTTGGCCAAAATAAAAAAAAAGCAAGCAAGCAGCAGTCAGTAATACAACGAGTCAATGACTGTTGGGGTCTAACGGTAGAAGCTTGCTTCACTTCACTTCTTTTCTAGCCCCCCTTCCTTCTTTTCTATTCTCTTCACTTTATTTGTTTTTTGATTGCTTGCAATAAGCTCAACAAAGGAAAACACATAAAAGAAGAAGTGCAAAGAGAGCGAGTTAGATCGTAACTACTACATACAATACTTAGTAGTATAGCAACATAAGATTGAGATACATACGATAAAATACTATGCTATAGATACTGAATGAATGAATGAATGATATGGATGGAAAAACAAACAGCGGAAAATCTTTAACAGTTTTCCAATTAGCACCACCAACAGCAAAAACACAATGAAAAAGAAATAGAAAATATAAACAAAAAAAAAGAAAGATTGAATCCAGTTTTACTCAAATCATTATACACTACATCAGTACCCATATCACTGGACCATTGGCATGCATGCTATCAATGTTACAAAACAAAAGAATTGTTGTGCCCCAATATATGAGGAATTATTGAGTTCCATTGGTAGTATTCCATAGACGCGAGACACATTTGGATACTGTTTACTTCTAAACCACGCAACGGATTTTGATACGGTTTTCACTGTCATTTAAAGAATTTTATCCGACAGGTTTTCATTGACAATACATTTTAATTTATTTTAATCAAGACATTGTTATATGGTGGCTTAAATATATTTTTTAAAATCAATCAAGTCGTCTTTGTTAAACATATCTTTTTGTTAATTCTTCTTAATTTATCAGGGACGGGTCTCCAGTTCTATGATAATGTAATATGACTGTATAAATTTAATTATGGAGAAATTTTCTACAAAAACCCTAAATTTGTGTGAGTGATAGATAAGATATGTTAAACAGAACAATTAGAATTTTATGTACGATTTTTACAACTTCTCTTAAACCTAAAGCAAAGATCAATAACTACATAGACTGGAGGAAACATTGCGTTCGAAACAAACGCGTTCTCATTGTTCTTTTTTGGAATCGTGAGTCTTGGACAAGTTTGTACGGTTTCAACAACTAAATCCAACATAATTGATGTAACTTTGAGCTTCAACAATTTTGAGAGCGAATTGTCCAGTCTATGCAGTTAATGGACATTGCCTGCAGTTCCTAAGTTCGGAGAATAGGAGATTCGTAAACTTTAGCACTATTTCCTTTTTTTATAAATATAATTTTATTTGCAATCACTGAAAACATTCAAAATTATGCTAATAACATAATTTTATATACATCATAGGATTGGAGAGCTCCAACTAATTCAACCAATAATACTAGATAAATAACTAAAAATCTATTCTAATTTATGATCTATGCAGAAGAACTAACACATGAAATCTTAACTAGAAGAGTTATAGCTAAATTTTTGGTATGATTATGAAGTGTTGTGATGTACCTTTCAGAACTTTTTCTTATTTCATTCTTAATGAATGGTATTTTGAAATCTTTATGAAGATGGAACTTGGACACATACCAAGGAGCACTTGCTATTGTAAGTAGCGTCATTGACTGATACGTTTGCAGTATCTCAATGTTGGATTTTCCTCCCGATCCACACAGCTGCATTACATAGGTGACTACCGGCTTCAGAACTGCCTTATACAGTCGGACTTGGTGTTCTAGACTAAGCTGAGACCGTGGTAGGAGGAGCCAGTACATTTCTTAAATTTTCATTTTTAGCTGCATTCGTTTTGCTTTTGTGTGAGTCTCACAGGTGCATTTCTAGGTATTCTAATATGTATAATCTAATAAGTAATACTAATTTAAACAAAATGATCAGATTAAACACAAGTACAAAATTTTAGCATAAGAGAAAACCGACTTCCAATAGCGCAAATGGAAGGATAACTCAAAAACTACTGATCAGATCTTGATCAAATTTATATGTGGACCACATGACAAGAACCAGCATTCAAATAAAAATAGTATCATCAAAACATGTTCACCTAGAAAAAAGTTCTTAGGGAACATACATACAAAAGAACAAAAAATATTACAGTCGAATTGATAACCTCCTCCTTTTTTTCAAGGCGGTTAAAAATGCAATATTTCAATTGAAAGAATGCACAAAGACAATAAATTTCAGTTTGATGTCTCAAGAAATAAGAGGTTAGTAGTTTATACTACTAAAAATTTCAATATAATTTCTACGCTTAACTGTTTCTTTTTTTTTTTTTTTTTTTTTGTTTGTAAGAATTCTAATCATTGACAGTGAGTTACTAAACTAAACAGAGAAATGTTTAAATCATATGTTCCCAAAGTGGGCGATAATGCCCTTGTGGGCGTGCATGATTTCAGGTGGGCAGTAGAAGGATCAGAGGAAATCAGGGGGACTTAAGGCAATGTGCAGGGTCAACGGCAGATAAATTCTTTCTTAAATAAAAGTAAATTGAAAGTTTTTGGGTGGCACTAGAATTTTTTTAAATAGTGAAGTGGCGGCTGAATGCCATACGTTTTAGGCTACCGAGTCGAAGAAACATCCGAAGTTTTTGCAGCTTAAACCACGTCCAACGCCTACACCAAGTCAAAGATTATGACTGAACAAATCGCTTACGAAGAGAGAGAGCTCTTCAGTCAATTATATAGATCTCTTCTTCTGTGGAAGATGGCAGCAGTAGGATCGCATGACATGTCTCCAACAATCACAAAGTTAGAATGAAGGGTATGAAATGAAAATTGAAAACCAAAGTTGAACTCAAATCGAGTTGCATTGAATGGCAAAAACCTGAAGCTGCTGCGCTCATTCAATCAACTCACTCAATTCACTAACTCAAATCTCACTCATTTGATGGAACCAAGAAACGAATTGAGTAAAAATTTGTCTTATTGTTAGATTTCTGTTCTTATAAACATTTTAATTGCAATTAAATTTGTTTAAGAAATTTCTTAATTATGTTTTATTAATTCAATAAAACTTGCTTGTTTTGTATTCATTGTATTAATAAAATGGAAACAATTTATAAAAATACATTTGAGCAAAACAAAAAGAACAACAGAAAAACTGGTTTTTCAATTTGAGAACTTTAAAAAACTTACCAGCTAAAAAAAATTCAATAAGAATATACATATATATATATACCTATTTTGAGATAAAGAACATTTTGTATACAATAACATCAATTCAAACTAGTAGTACAATAATTTCATATATAATTTAAAAATAGTTTCTTCTGTTGTTTTAATTGCAACCAACCAACAGAAGCAGCAGCCAAAATCAGCAAAGCGGCGCTGTGGCGGCGAGGTCAATTTTGGCTTCTTTAACCCGCGAATTGGGAGAATTAAAAGAATTGTGTACAAAATGTGACGCGTAAACAACATAAACACACACAGACTCACACACACACACACTCACACACTCCTATAAGCAATACAAAGTTAAGGCATGCAACTACTTATGAACAAGTTTAAAATTTATTAAAAATCATATTTAATTTTGTGCTTCTCAACTAAAAAAAAATAAAATGAAGTAAAAACAATAATTGCTAATGCTGCCACTTACTTTTTGTTGTTATTTATTATTGCCAACACTTTATAGGTATTTTTTTTTTTTTGGTTTCTTCTTGTTTCTCCTTTTTTTATGTTAACGCAAACAACTTTCGTGGTTTCTTTATGTTGTTTATTGCTTGCTCACTCTTTTTCTTTTATGCTTTTGCTTTTGTTTTGTGTTTAGAATTTCAATACTTTTTTCTTGTTGTTATAACAATTTCATTTGGCTTGGCCTAGATTTTTTTTGTGAAAATCTTTCACTTTATTATAATAATTATTAATTAAAAATTGCTTCTCACTTTTATTTTCGTTTTCTTGTTTTCTCAAATTTAAATTTTCAACTCGATGCACATTTTTCTTCTTTTGATTTGCAATTCGCAATATCAGCGTGTTTATGTTATGTTTTTCTTAACACTTTTTTCTTTATTTTTTCTTTTAAATTTTTCCGCGCGACATAACACACCAGCTGAACGCCAAAAAATTTATTTTTAACTGACTTGAAAAAAAAGCAATGAAAGAATCAAACAAAAACATGCTCTCTTTGGTGGTGTTGCCACATGGTGTAATTGGTGCAGCTCTTGAACAGCTGATTTTTCCGCCATAATTTAATACATTATTTGATTTTTTTCTACAAGAGCTTTGATTTTGTTTTGATGTTTCTTGGTAACCGCCATTAATTGTTTTTAAAAACCACATATCAAAGTATTCATAAAAATCTTTCGAATATATGTCTTTATAAAATATTTCATGGTATTTGAAGAGAAATAGTAAATGAATTGGTTCCAATAGACTTTTACGACGCCACCTAAAAAGCGATAGCGATTCAGTCATATCGATAACCAATTGGTTCGATTTCATTAGTGTTGAATTATGTTTTCTTATTTATCAACAATAAATCCAGTTTTAAAGAAAAAATTGTCACATAAATAAATTTGTAAATTTATTTATTTATTTATACTAATTTTCATAACATTTCATAAAAATTTTCAATGGGATATTAAAATTTTTCAGTTGCAGAGTTTCTTAACGGCGTTGAATGCGCATCGGCCTGGAACTCTGCCAATCACCTCGCCGTACGTCACGCCCCCCTTGGCCAAAAGCTTTTTTCAGTGGCGAAAATCTGTATTGTCGTGAGTAAAACGGTGAAGTGACGGAGCAAAAAGAAAAGGAAAAACAGCAGAAGAATTTATACACATTTTAATTATTATAATAAATTAATTTAGCAAACCATTAATAACTAAAAGAATATAAAAATGAATGAGGAATACGACGCAATTGTGCTGGGCACCGGTTTAAAGGAATGCATTTTGTCGGGCATGCTATCCGTGTCTGGCAAGAAAGTACTACATATTGATCGCAACAAATACTATGGTGGCGAATCAGCATCAATTACGCCACTGGAAGAACTCTTCCAGCGTTACAATATCGAATCGCCCGGTGATCGGTACGGGCGTGGCCGAGATTGGAATGTTGACTTGATACCGAAATTCCTAATGGCCAACGGGCAGCTGGTTAAACTGCTCATACACACGGGCGTCACCCGCTACCTTGAGTTCAAGTCCATCGAGGGCAGCTACGTGTACAAGGGTGGCAAAATTTCCAAAGTACCGGTTGACCAAAAGGAAGCTTTGGCTTCTGATCTCATGGGTAAGAATTTCACTTTGTCAATCTTTTCCAATTGAGTAGATTTTCTTTTATATTTTTCATTTCTTGTATCACGCATTTCTCTTTGCTTTTGCTTTCCGTTCCTTTTTTTTCCTACATTCTCCATTTTCATTTTCACCATACGTACATATTTCTTTGTTCGTTCTTGTTGTTGTTGTTGTCGTCTTATTGTACTATGACACGTATTTACTATGCAAAAGCAAAGATGAAGTTATTTAAAATTTGATTGGTGAATCATTAGAAAATGTTAGTGAAAGAAAAATGTTTTCTCATAATCTAAGTAATTGTCTTTTCTTTTCCCTTTGAAAAATAAAACAAAAAAAGAAAAAGAATTTGACCAAAAAAAAATAGGCAAAAAATTGTTTGTGTTACAGCATTGCCAGCTTTCACCACTAAACTTTATGGTGAATTTCTTATTGTGGGACGCACGTACAGCATATGTGTTGTATTATTATTGCATAAATCGAATAAATGTTCCTAAAAATATTGCATACATATTTCTATTGTTGGGAAAATCGACAATGTCGTCTGTCGTGTTCTTGCTGATTATCAAGTCGCATATATTTTTGTCTATTTTTTGATATTGTTACAAGGAATCTAAAATTGCAATATGTATTACCATCATCATCACGAAGTTGTGTAAACAATTTTTTGAAAAATTATTATTGTATCCACACAAAAATTGACTTTTGGTTATCATGAATGCAACAACAATTAAAGTGTAATTATTTTTGTTTGCCATTATTAATAATTGTAAAAATATTAATGAATTTTTTGCACGATTTTTTTTTTTTCGCTTTTTGCTTTTGACCAATTTGGCAGAAGGTGGAAACAAACCAAGCAAGCCACATATACACATACATGCAGTAACAGTGCCTTTATTTTTTGTGCAGTAAACCCTTTCACTTGTAGCGTGTGCTAATTATGCAGAGTGACGTCATTTGAGGCCAAGAATTAAAGTAAAAGGCTGCTATTGCTGGTTAGTAGTGGTGGGTTGGTAACATAATATGCTGCTGCCAGAGTCAATATTTGTTTGTACTAGTATGTAGACTAAGAATTTGTAAACACAAAAAGAAGCCGGAAGTTGTGCTATAAAGTTGCAAGGAGACACACATAGCATAGAATATAGAAAACTAAGTAATCAATCATTGAGATTAGTAAATTTGATGATACAGTACAAGCTCACAAATTAGAAACACTTTTGTTATTGAATTTGTTCCAATTTCTATCTTTTTTTCGGCTTTATAAATGATGTTACGATATTATAAATCGATAAGAGATTAGGTGTGTTCTTAGTTGACTCACTTTATTTGCACCTCTTAAATAAGCAAATTAATGTGTGAGAAATAGCTAGTCCATACAAACAATCCAATGTTTCCATACAAACAATCGGTTTTTCTCCAGCTCTAAGTCCTTTATCGATAATGTCCTCGTCATCAAAAATTCAGTTGCCTCCGAATCTGCTTCGTTGAAGTCTGCTTTCCTTCCTTTGATATCAGACACAAGACTCTTTGAATGCTTAAGATGCATGGAGAATTTTATTGTTATCCTAGTTTTGTAATATCCATTGTGCCTCAAAGCACCAATTTAGAACTTTCAACCAAGATATTTTAATTATTGTTTCCATCACAACTCTTGGTTTTAATAATTTGAAAATTTAATTAAACAAGTTTCTGCAATTTTTAATCAAAAATTGGGCAATTATATATGAATGGTACATTATGTTTTATTGAAAGTATTTTCCATAGCTAGCCAATACTTTTATTCTCATTTTTCTGGCAAATGTACAGATAGCGCGTCGAAAGAACACTTCATCTTTTGAAGCTACCCACGAAGTGCTACCCACCAAGTGCTGCCTCAGACAGGCCATGTATCATCGATCGGAACAAATGACAATCAAATAGGGCAATGTCTGGTAAATATGGCCAGAGGGTGTGGACTTCCCAATTGAGTGTTTCCAATTAGGTTTACACCGGCGCCGCAACAAGCATTATCATTCAGCAGAATATGTTCTTCGTGTCTGGAGTAGTAGTGGGGGCGTTTTTCATAGAGTGTTTGGCTCAATCTTATCAATTGTGTTTGGTAGAGACACACAGTAATGATTATGTTCGATTTGAGAAACTCATATATACGAAAAAAAAGCTGATTCCACCAAATACAAAACCTGAGTTTTTATCCATAAATTTTCGGATTGACTGCCGAAGTTGAAGCATGGCTACGTGGTCCCCATGATTCCCTCTTCTTAGGGTTACCATTTTTCATCACCAGTGACTATGCAATGCAAAAAGGCTTTTCGTTCATGCCTGGCAAGCAGCATTTCACATGTCAAAAATATGCGTTCTTTTTCTTCAGTTCCCAATTACCTTGCTTTTAAATCATCTCTAATGATTTTAAACAATGTCACCCCCCTTATGTAAGTGCAAGGTCTTCTTTCGTTTGGCAAGAATCTTTCTCCAATATTGATTCCAATTCCGCGTCTTCGTAAACTTTCGGCCTTTCTCTTACTTAAAGCAGCCTTACCACATGCTTTTACAAGCCTTGACCCGCCTCAGCTTCAGATTTCTTCAAATTACAAAAGTAAATCAAAATGTCTCGCAAAACTTGAAATTTTCGCACGAAAAAACTGATGTGATGCTGATACATAATCACTAATACTCTAAGGTTATGGTGTTGCCAAAAATCCAACCTTACCATTGACGTTTTAATTTGAAAATATCAATCATATAAGATGGGGTTATATTTTGTTCCATTTTATGAGCTTCTGCACATATTTCATATACTTTCAATTTTACATTTACCGATTGTTACGATTATAAAATGATTATAATTTTTATTAAAAAATTTCAGGTATGTTCGAGAAGCGTCGCTTCCGCAACTTCCTTATCTATGTGCAGGACTTTAAGGAAGATGATCCCAAGACATGGAAGGATTTCGATCCAACCAAGGCCAACATGCAAGGCTTATACGATAAATTCGGTTTAGATAAGAATACGCAAGATTTTACCGGTCATGCTTTGGCGCTATTTCGTGATGATGAATACTTGAATGAGCCAGCGGTAAATACTATTCGTCGCATTAAACTGTATTCTGATTCATTGGCGCGCTATGGAAAATCACCATATCTATATCCCATGTATGGTCTTGGTGAATTGCCGCAGGGCTTTGCCCGTCTGTCGGCCATTTATGGTGGTACCTATATGTTGGATAAGCCCATCGATGAAATTGTTTTGGGTGAAGGTGGCAAAGTAGTTGGTGTGCGTTCAGGCGATGAAATCGCCAAATGCAAGCAAGTCTATTGCGATCCCAGCTATGTGCCAGACAAGGTAAGTGTTTTTGGGAATACATTTTGATTGATTTAGTTAGACAAGCATAAATTGACAATTGATTTTATTTTATAGGTACGCAAACGTGGCTCAGTTATTCGTTGCATTTGCATATTAGATCATCCAATTAACAACACCAAGGACGCTTTGTCCTCTCAAATTATCATTCCACAAAAACAAGTCGGTCGCAAATCAGATATTTATGTTTCGCTCGTCAGCTCAACTCATCAGGTAGCTGCCAAGGGCTGGTTCGTTGGCATGGTTTCCACTACGGTTGAAAGTGATCAACCAGAAAACGAAATTAAGCCAGGTCTCGATTTGCTCGAACCAATTGCACAAAAATTCATAACCATTTCCGACTATTTGGAACCAGTTGACAATGGTCTTGATTCGCAAATCTTTATATCGGAATCTTATGATGCGACTACGCATTTTGAAACCACCTGTTTGGATGTTTTAAATATCTTTAAGCGTGGTACTGGCGAAGAGTTCGATTTCTCTAAAATCAAGCATGAACTTGGTGATGAAGAGCAGTAAAGAAAACAACAAAATCTACGATTTGACAACGGTTTGTGTTGAAGAGTGTGGGATGCGATAAGCGATAGCCAACAGTTTTAGGGAAGAAACACACTGCAACCGTAAAAGTTATCAACCGACGCAGGCAAGCAGATGATATAATAACAGATATAGTAATGGTGGACACATTAATTAAGGCAGATTATACAACATCAGCACCTTAAACATAGTTAAGTCAAATTCATTATTGTTGTCGTCGTCATTATTATCCAAAATCAAAAATAATAAGAAAACCCATAACTTGGTCGATTAAAACTATAAATTTAATTAAAATAAAATTAATAATGGCGATGTGTTATAGAGGATAATAAATAAATTGCTTTAAAACAAAAGAAAATCAGCAAAAATATAAGATCGCCTATATAATAGTAAAAACAAGAAGAGGATATTAAAAGTAATTATTATGAATCACATAATTGATTGTATTCATTGAAGATGGTCAATGTAACAACATATTTTGCGCATTAAGAAACAATCCCTTTCTTTTATTAACTGCTTATTGTGAATTTAAAATGAAATGAAAACAAAAAACATTATTGGACTAAACATAAACCCAAACAAATTTTGTGTACATTCCTAAATGATGCTTGATCCTGGTCCTTTAGTTTAACAAATACAACAGCGCTCGCCGCAGCGATTCTCATAACAGAAACCAATCCGCTAAAACACTATCCTATCCTATCCTATAATTTCCCCACATCCCCTCACAAGCGTTTTGCTCCGTATTTTCGCTCCAATAGTTCGTGCTTGCTGGAGCAAACAATAAAATAATATTATAAACAAAATATAATAAATAATATTACAACAATATACATATAATGAAAATGAAAGGAAATAATCTAAATGAGATAAAAGAGAAAATACAAAAAAAAGTAAAATCGAACGCAAAAGAGTGTAAACCCTTAATGAAATTTGCATAATTATGATATTCCGCATTTTCAGATTTACATTTTTAATAAAAATTATAAAAACAAATAAAACTTGCATTGTAGTTTATGTATCTTATGCTTTTTTTATGAAGTTTCACTACAGATGGCTTTGGAAACTAGGAGACTATGAAATACTTACATAAGTGGTTATATTTTCCGATTTATGCGGTATAATGACATAAGTAAAAGCATATGTTTGTGAGTATAATTCATTACACATTTCAAAACAATGAATACTATGAATTAAGAAAAAATGTCATCACTTTCGTGCTCTATTGTTCTCTTCTTCCTGATTGTTAAGATGATATGTACTTGGTGTGAATTAAGTTCAATGTTAAATGAATTGTGGAATGAGAATGGCGAACCTTGAGCTTAGTTTTTTATCTTTTAGACCTTCAAGGCTGGAACAGAATAGTGAAGCTGAAGCTGGTCAAAAAATGAAATGCAGCTGTTTGTATGTGAACGAACACAATGTGAAGCTGAAGCTGAGTCTGAAGCCGTGCAGTTAAAGTAGTTTGAATTCTGTCTCTCAAATGACAGGCACAGCAGATTGATATTCTAAACAAAAGCTTTAATGCATGAACCTCGCATTCCGTTCACATTTTTTTCGGGCTTTAGACTCCGACTCAGCTTCACCATTCTGTTCCAGCCTTCATATCGAATTGGAAGAACTTGTTTAACATTTGAATCCTTTTGTAGGAAATACAATTATCACACTAACAGTTAACTTTTGCTGTAAATACAACTGATTCAGACTGCTCTTCATCAGAATCATTGTCGTGATCATTTGTTTCACTTACCATACTAACTAAAACATGCAGTCAGAATAATGCCCTTAGAACAGTGACCGGTTGCTTCCATATCCACCAGGAATCAAAAGAATTATCGGCTCTGCAGAATAATGAACTGCTTTCGAAGCAGTTTTTGCTGGTCACACATATGAGTGGACAGCACAACTTCACAAACAAAGTGGAAAAAGCCCGTCACGTTCTCATAGATTGCTCACGGTTCGTACAACAGAGAGACATAATAACGTCAGAAATGGTCCTTACACCCAATGGCGTTGTTAAGTATATGTTGAGAGATGAAAATGTCTGAAACACCGTTATCGCCAGTATAATGCAACAAGTACGCAGAGATGAAGAACTGTTAGAAGTGAGGTGTAACCTGCTCTCCCTGGCGAAGTATTACCTTAATTTTTTAGTTCCGCCAGGGTTAAAAAAAGAGTCAGTGTAGTCCGAGGGTGGTTTTTAGTACGCAGGCACCATATAGGACTGTTTGCCCGGTGAATGTTCATCCAAATAGGTCGGTCTGTTAGGACCTCTGAAGATCTACACCTCCTTGGCGAATCAAAAATAAAAAAAAATAACCACAACTATCATCACTATTACGGGCGTTATTCTCCCCAGACATACGAGGATGACATAGCCTTCATGTTAAGCGACACTCTTGACAGTAGTCGCTATAAGTCGTGTTGTAATGAATTACATCGGAGGGCAGTTGAAAATTCATTAGAGTCACAACAGAACTGTGTTGTTTTAAGAGGCCGTCCTCCACCTGTTGATGATAGTGAAATGAGACTTCTTCGTAGCACTCAGCTGCCACCTTTGCTCAGATAAGGTCGGACTGGTCTATTATCCTCCAGTGCTATAGGGAATGTGTATATCTCTCTGATAAGAATACATTTACTGTTTTGAAGGAACTCGTCGCACACAATGGTCATCTTTAAGTCACTGTGCAAAACAGTGTTGCACACAAACCAAGGAGCTTCAGATAAACGGAGAAGTGCCCTCTTTTCACAGGCATAAACTCGCTGAATGAACACCCCATATTTATAACGAGTAACAACAAACAGGGGTCACTATTTGTCTGAAAATTCTTCTCTTGTTGTTGAGACAATAATACAAATAAATAATTAGTATTGTAGTATTTTGGTAATAAAATTTCATTTTAGCATTTACTAATTATTTAAAAATATTAAATTCATGATTTAAATTATAAATACATATTTTACTGCTACTGCAAGCAATATACCATAGAACACAAACATAAGTTGCGCAAATCGTTGTGTAGTTTATTCCTGCCTTTCTTCTTCTTTGCTCGATTTGCTCAAACATTTGACGCGTGAATGGCAAATTCATCTCATTTGTGTAAAATTCGTTGTTGTAAACAAACACGTCTGCTGCGGAAAAAAACAATAATGCACAATGGAACCCCATCATATATTAATGTGCGAATTTATTGATGCTTACAAATCATTGCCGTCGTTGTGGAAAATAAAGAGCAAGGAGTATAGCAACAGAGAAAAGAAAAAGACTGATTACGACTTGCTTTTACAAACATATAAACGAATAAAGCCCGACGCAACGAAGGAAACTATGCTGAAGAAAATAAATTCATTACGGACGTCTTACCGCCGGGAGCTAAAAAAAAAGGAATGTGAAAAGTCGTTTGATGGCGCCTTTGATGAATGTGTACCTTGGTACTTTGACCGCCTTTCATTCCTACAAGATCAAATTGAGCACACAGGAGGCGTGGGTACAATGGAAAAAGAAAACGAACCAAAGGCCAAGGTAAGTGAACAAAAATAAATTTTATTGTGATTTTTATTGACACAACTGAAGCAAAAAAATAGTTTCAAATATTGTTTTGTCATGTCTCTTATACCCATATTACACTACGCAAATATTTTAGCAACTTCATCTCTAGCAAATTTTGCTTGATGTGAAGAGATACAAACATGAAGCTTGCGAGCTATGTTGCTAGTACTAATAACAGCTAGAAACTAGTTGACATTTATCTTTGTCACCGTTCGCTTATTTCATCGTTGCTTTATTTTCGTTTGTCATTTGTTAAGTGAGAGTAAAAGGAGGAAAAGGCTCAAGGTCGAAGCAAGCACCTGCATTATTGATTGAGAAGAAGAAAAATTTGAATACTTGTACATTTGAAGTAAAAAAAAAAATTTTAATCTTCGGACGCTATTCAAGAGGGAATCACGCTCTGTTGAGGAGAGCCATAAAAGTGAATGTAGTATCGACGATATCTGCACAACAACACATTGGAGTTTCTTTGTCCACATTGCCACTAGCAAAGTTCAGGTTAGCCACAAACATGAAAGGGAAGTTCTCTTCAAAGCCTGGAAGGGTTTCTGGATTAGGAATAGCTTTAACGATGAAAAATCATTTATGATGTTAAAAAGTTCTGCAAGAGCATAGTTCTTCCGTTCGTATCAACGTTCACCATTAAAAATCCGTAATTTACGTACACGATTGCCATTAAAATAGTAGAGAAAATTTTCTTATAGCAGGTGGCTGAGTTATAGTGTATATATATACTTATATATATTGTTGCGATGGTCGTTAAAATGCCTTGCTTCTTTTTTCCACTCATTTTGTGTTTGACGAAGCTAAAAGGTAATTAAAAACTAATTTTACTTTTTCTTTCAAGGAAGTTATATCGCTGCGAAAAAAAAAGAAAATATCAGATGAGGATAAGTTGATACAAATGGCATGCGTAAAACTGAGTAGGGGAAAGGAGACCACCGAAGGTAATATTATATCAAAGTCGTGGGGATTCCAATATGACCAAATGGAGGCCACCCAACAAATTATCGCAAGGAAAATGATATCGGACGTGTTGTTTCATGGCTGCATGGGATCTCTGCAAATGGGACATGCGGCAAAGGTGCAAAACGTATTTAACGTGCAAAACGCACCAGCGTCGAATCAGGTGCACCACGATTTAAAGGTCACGTCAAATACATCAACCTCAACACCCACATCACGGCGGTCTTCAACGACTTGTTATGAAGAATTTTCTCATTCGGCACAGCCGCAGTCTACTGTCGTGGCTTATAAACAAAGCGAGAAATCACTAATTTCTTCTCCAACTATAAAGGAGCAGTGTGTTGGCACTGGCGAAGATTTTGTCATGTCTGAAATCAAGGATGAAATTGTTTATGAAGAGCAGTAAACAAAGCAACCGTAAATGTTTCCAACCGACGCAGACAAGCAGATATAATATTGGTGGACACATTAAGTGAAGCAGTCAAATCCTTAATTGTTGCCATTAGTCATTATTATCCAAAATCAAAAATAACAAGAAGGAAATCCATAACTTGTTCGATTAATAATCTAACTTATTATGTACTATATTTATCATTTAAAGATTTATATTTTTTATAAAAATTATAAAATCAAATAAAACTTGCACCACTTAAGTCTCTCACAACATGTACAAAAAAGAGCCGAATGCCATAGCAGCCAGTGATCGCGCCTTAAGTTAATGATGTAAAATTAGTTATTTTTAATCTATATACTATATAAACATAAATAAATATGTTCAAAAATGTAATACATCTAAACAGTGAATTCTAATAATTTTTTGACTTCAACTATAAGATGGTACCACAGCAAAAGACCGGCTTGATGGTGCTTCCCCTGTTTTTGTCTTTATACCCACATCTGACAATTTGCCACCTTTGCGATGTAATTGTTTTTCAATGATGCGTGCATTGTTCGCATAACTATCGGCCACCTCTCGCTATAGGATAAAAAAAAAAAACAAATATTATAGATAACATTTAAATAAAATGTCGTTAATTTACCGCTTCAATTTAATCATCCTCCTCAACCGTTACAGAACTTAATTTACCCATATTCTTTGTATGCCTGGTGACCATGACTTTTTCGTTTTCATCGCCAACAACTTCAATATTAAGATCTTTACTCACAGGCACTGCAAAATCAGTAGTTTCCAATATTTTTGAATCTTCCGAAGCATGTGACTGTTGAATCTACAGCGGTAGATTACAACTTTTGCACTGTTTAATAAAATATAACAATGATTACAATATTATTAGTATTATGAATATTGTGAAACAGGAGTCGATCAATTTACTTACATTGTATCGATGCTGCTTTCCAATACCTTTTTGTTTGCGGCGTATGTAAATTGTCTTGCCAGGATTAAAAGTCAATTTGTGTGAATGCTTATTTCCATCAATAACACGTGCACCATCCGCCGGACGCTGTGGTTATTTTTCAATAATGCATTCTTTGTTTTAAAAGTGAAAAAAAAAACCTTTAAATTAGATGGTACAAGCGTTTTTTAAGTAGTGGATCATCTAAAATCATTGACATTTTTCCACAAAGGCAGTAATAGATATTAAGTGGTTTTTCTTGATTATATACTTCTTGATCTTTCGTGTCAGAGCAAACTATGCTACGTGATACAACTTTCGGCATTTTGAAATATGTATTAATCAATACAATATGATCGAGTAAATTATTGTAAAATTCTATCTAAAAATATTTTGTTTAACTTTGTTTACATTTCGTTTGAAGAGCTGCCAACTGCATTTTTGCAAATTTGCTCTCAGTGTTATATCACAGGTTGGCAGCGCCATTTCTAATTTTGTTTGCTTCAACATTTTCGAAATCCTCAAAAGATGTAATAACAAAAATGAATTGTATTAATTGAAACATTCATTTTCAAAAATGTGTATTTCTCCGATACTATTGGAATAATAACACAATTGTTAAAACTTAAAAACATCACATTTCACTTCCTAAGCACACAAACTCCGCGTGGTGATGCATGCATTATAACTGAAGTTCAGATTACTCAGGTGTTAAGTTAATAGATACGCAAATGGCGGATGCCATTGAACAAACAATTGGTGCGTTACGCAAAAAGCCAGGAAGAGGAGATCTCATTCTATCAATGTCTTGCAGTGATAATCTTCATTCATTTTTAGATATGTTATTGGAGCAACCAATATATTTAAGTACTTTTAACTTTTGTTGCGCGGACGCCATCCAAGTCTTTCGTACTATTGGCTGTTGACTTACACGTCTGTGGGAAAGTTTTTTATTTATTTATTTATTAGAACTAAGATTTTAATTACAAATTATTACCTACCATAGTTATTTTTAATATGAGCAATAGTGACAGAGACCTTCATTTATTTTCGTATTTCGCCTTTTTTTTCTCATCGACCGATCGGAGATTCTTGTTTGTCGGCAGCGCTTTGTTTTTGTTCTTCGTACAATAAACAAAAATACTTCCCTTCTCAATTAACGAAAATTGAGAGAGAAGAGAGCTCTGCTGCTGTGATCATTCGTACAACCGACACCAAAGAAGAATCGAAGATCAGTCGCGTTGTTCTACACACTCTTGTAATTCGGTTATTACGGAGTAGCCGTTTTGCTTGTACCAAAAACAGCAACCGGCTCTGCAACGTTTTTCGTTGTGTTCTTTCGCGTATTTCATTGTTTATCCATTTTTGTAGAGTGAGGGTGATTAAGAAAAATGTCGTGTAAAATGTGGACGTATGAAGCCATTGTAAAATTAATTGAAAAAGTGCAAAATTTCGAATATTTGTACAACGTACAATGTGCGGAGTACCTTGATAAAGCCAAAAGGAGTGCAGCGCATGAATCAATCGCAAATGATTTAAAAATGTATGCAAAAGACGTGACTGCAGCTGATGTTAAGAAAAAATTACATATCCTGCGTGCGCAATATAGGAGGGAATTACGCTGTGTTGAAAACCCAAAAAAAAGTTGTGGATGTTTTGTCGACGATGTGTACATACCAAAACTTTGGTGTTTCGATATGTTAGACTTCCTTCGTCCACATTGCCGAAAGCGGCAGTTGAAACATTCCAGTAGTGATTCAAATATTGAAGAGGTATTGTAAATTCATTTTATACATATATATATATTTTATTAATATATATATAGTTTATAAAGCTTTCTAAATTAAGAAAAGGATGCTCTATTTTATTTTTAAATTAATGTGAAATTTCTTTAGCGACGTAGTGAGTCCGTAAAAGTGAAACACTTTGTTGGTGTTTTCGATTGAGAGACGCCGAGGGGATATGCATTAACTTGTGCGTCTGTAGTGTAGAGAATGAGGAAAACCCAAACGCTTGTAATCAGGCTACAATAATACAAGGTAGCGCCAATTTGACTTGTTAAGGTAGGATTCCACGCACAAATTTTTTGCGCAAAAAATTATGTGGAGTAGCCTTTCACGCTACAAAAATTTTGTAAAACTTTTTCGATTCTTTGTTGTCCTTGCAGTCTTTGAATCGAGCTCAAAAAACAAAACAAAACAGAACAGAAAAGCAAACAACAACTACTAGAGGCAATAACAACAATCTGTTGCTATGAGTGGCAACAAACAATACCAACAAGAGGCAAACGGCCTAAAACCTAGTGAATAACGAATTATGGGGGTATGGGTCGGAATGCATACACCAGCGAACAATGGAATCAGATGAATGCCGATCATTTCCAAAACACATCGATTTAGAAGAACGTAAGAAGATCTATATAAACACCGTTGCATCTTATGAAGTCAACATTATCAAAAAATATTCCTTATTAATAAAACTGATAAGAGTAACAGCATTCTTATTACGATTTAAAAACAATACTCAACACAAGCAACCAAGAACAGGAGGGAGTTTGACGACATCTGAGTTACACGTTAGTGAAAATAGCACAACATGATTCATTCGCCAGAGACATTCGACACATAACTGCATCAAAGGAACTACCATCTAATCACAGTTTAGCATCACTCTCACCTTTCATCGACGACAAAGGCATACTGCGAGTTACACGTTAGTGAAAATAGCACAACATGATTCATTCGCCAGAGACATTCGACACATAACTGCATCAAAGGAACTACCATCAAAACACAGTTTAGCATCACTTTCACCTTTCATCGACGACAAAAGCATACTGCGAGTTGGAGGAAGAATTAGCAACGCAAAAACAAATTATAACAAAAAGCATCCAATGATTATAGACAGAAGGCACCCATTCGCGACGCTCATCGTCAGACATTACCATATGAAATATCCACATGCCGGCAAGAGACAACTAGAATATTTGATCGGACTCAAGTACTGGGTATCATCAGTTCATTGTGTGATCAAACAATGCATTTACCAAAGTATTTCAAAATGTTCTAAATCATGTATTTTTCAGAAATTTTTAGTTTTTAGCCCACGTGCTCGCAAAGTTCCACGTGTATGTATAACCCAAAAAAAAACAGTTGTTCCAAAGACAATTGTATAAAATTTGAAAAAATCTACAATAAAAAAGTGAAAAAATAAGTGTAAACACCTGATTGAAAATCAGGCAATTTTAAGCAGTCTAAACCGACTATAAATGTGCATTGCTTCACAACAGCTCTTTCATGTATACGCATTGCTTGTAACTAACAATGTCTTAAATGCGTAACGCGCGGGGCGAACGGTTGGTGTGTAACTTAAGCATTAGACAAGACTAAGGCAAACACTAGTGCTGGAAGTACATCGATGTTTACCCACGGGGAAAAACACCGATGTATCGAATTTCCTAGTGGCAATTTTTTTAAGTTTATATTAATGCTTTTCAATTCGTCAATTTATTATTCATTATATAATGTTTCTTATTGTATAAACCTAAAATAAAAGATATTAAAACATATCAAAATAATAATAAAAAAGAAAGTATAACATAAACAATTCTGTTCAAGCCAGAGTGAGATTCCTTAACTACATATTTGAGATCCATTCGTTTTTACTAATAAAAAGGAGCATGTCAACATGCTTCGATTTTAGTGAAACCCTTTTTTCGCTGACTAGTTGCCCTGCTTTGCTGAAATTGGGCAAAGGCATTGTTGATTGATGAGATGGTGAAAAAACTTGGTTCAAGTCCTCCAAAACTGACATCTTATCAACGGTTAATGGCAATAATGCTTTTTTAGTGTTTACAATTGCAACTTTTGTTCACTGTTCCATCTAGTGGGCACTCCTGTTTTAAGCTATATGGGGTATCGGTATCCTGAGCTTCTTTGAATTTAGCATAAGCTACTGAGCTACTCTTGAAAAATGAAACGATACTCTTACAATTTCCCATAATAGTTTTAATTTTTTCTTGAGAAAGACAGTCTTGTATTATCATCATCATGCTTTCATCATGTTTCTGGCGTTATCTGTCACAATTGCTGTCATTTTGTCAAAAACTCGCCATTCAGTGAGAACATCACGCAATGAACTCGATATGTTCTCTGACGAGTGGTTCGTTTCATCAAGCAATTTTTTGGTTGATAAAACTGCTGTGCGAAGCTGAAAATTATCTGTTATGAAATGGCAAGTGGCCGTGAGATAACTTTCGTTAGCGCGTGATGTCCAGCAATCCGTTGTTATAGCGCAATGCTCAACATCTTCTAAAATTTTGACTTCAT